>CM075981.1:80849137-80900834 GCA_038087875.1 Malacoraja senta | reverse complement strand
ATTCTGAGTGAGGAATGCCTGGTAACTCTTGCAAAGGCACCGAAACTTAGAGAGAGAGAGATCTCACTCTCTTCCTCTCTCTCTCTGTAGCCTCTCTCTCTCTCCCTCTCCTCCTCTATCCCTCTGAAGCAGCCTCTCTCTCTCCCTCTCCCTCTGAAGTAGCAGAAAACACAATTTCAGCTTCCTAGAGCATTCTATTTACACCATGCGGTTAATGTAGCAAAACATTAAAACTGAAATGTGGAATAAATGATACGCCCGACAGATTATGTTATAAATTTATCACGCAGCCGATACACCCACTTTGTCTTAAAGACATCTCAGAAAATGTTATTTTTGAAAATGAAGGAGGTGGTTTTTTTTTACTGTAGCTATGCTCTCCTTTCGACCAGACCTACATATATAGAGATGGCCATGGCAAATCATTCCATAGCCCCTGTAGAGTCATTGTCACTGGGCAGGGCTGGGGACTGGGTGATAGCAAACTCTTTACATCATTCCCAATTTTGATTTCCATTGATTTCAATTTGGAGGGAGGTAAAATTGGCGGCCAGCGACGGGCTGTCAGAATTGGTGATGATGCGTCCACATTTTGTTCATCGTTGACGCAGCCTCCTCCATTATTTGAGGGCTGATGAGAAACAAATTCAGTGTTTTACACTGCGCCGCTGTGCAAGCGATTCTGTGCAGGAAAGAACTGCAGGTGCTGGTTTACACCAAAGACAGACGCAGAATGCTGGAGTAACTCAGCGGGACAGGCAGCAGCATCTCTGGAGAGAAGGAATGGGGTGACGTTTCGGGTCGAGACCCTTCAGAAGGGTCTGTTTGTGTTACTCCAGCATTTTGTGTCAATGTACATGAGATTCCACCGTGTACCTCTGAAGGTCAAACAGCCTCGATGCCAAATGCCCAAAAACAAGAGTCAAGGAATGAACAAAAACATATACATTTACTTTCCTTGGTTCGTCACTTGAAATAAGTTCTCAAAAAGTTCCCAAGGTGGATTTGTGATGGTGAAGCAAGTTTTTAAAAAAATATTCAATCCCAAAATTGGTAAATTTAGTGAATTAAACTAAAATTAAAATAGGCCTGAACCACAATCAAAAATGAATATCAAACACCCAGCCCGAATAACATAAAAAGGTGAAATATTGATGAGAACCTTTGATTTTATAATTCCACACATTACACCAAGTTAATTTAGCCGGATGTAAAGGCTTCACTAAATTAACTAAATGATTACGGACAAAAATAGAGCGATTAAAATTGGTCTCAGAGTTTGCAAACCCTTATTTTGTAATCATCCACGCTTGACATTTGGAGTGAAATACTTTCAATGTTTGCAATTAGCGAAGATTTATTGTTGTACAAAGGTATTGAAGTTTGAAAAGCAGCATTCGCATTGTTATGCTAACGCCAGCTAACTACAGCAAAGACGTATTCAAGCTATCTTTATTCCCAGTTATTCCCCATTCATCCACTCGCTAAATTCTCACTTGTAAGCATAACACAATGTTGTGGTGTATCTATCAGTATGTTGCAAAATTACCCCCAAAATTGAGAATTCAGATGTGAAATGAAGTGATATCCTTCGCGATGAAGTTGATGCCATTTCCATCCACATCAGCCAGTTTTTGGAAACGACTAAAGTGGTCCCCATTTTTGTTTCCTAGTTAATTCCGCACATGCCAGTGGATTAGACGCTACATGCTGCACAAATGATTTCACGGTTGGAGGCAAGGTGCGGAGAGATACAGCGCTGGAGAACAGCATTGAAGCTGTGACAGAGGTCAACGCAATGAGCTCGCGAGTCAAAGCATCGAGCTGGATGGGAGCAGGGCTCAGCGACACAGAGGATCCCTTCCCTGCTTCAGAACTGTCAATGGGAGCAGGGCTCAGCGACACAGAGGATCCCTTCCCTGCTTCAGAACTGTCAATGGGAGCAGGGCTCAGCGACACAGAGGATCCCTTCCCTGCTTCAGAACTGTCAATGGGAGCAGGGCTCAGCGACACAGAGGATCCCTTCCCTGCTTCAGAACTGTCAATGGGAGCAGGGTTCAGCGACACAGAGGATCCCTTCCCTGCTTCAGAACTGTCAGAGCAAAAACGATGGTGCCCGACTAAAGTGCTGGGAATAAAATGGTCCAATGTAACATATTAAAGGATTAGCGTTTGAGAATAAAACAGGAACCGAGACCCAGAATGAAGAAAAGTCGGATTCTCTTTCTTTCCGCCAGCTTAGATTCTCGCTGTTTCTATTTCACATTCAGCCGGGTTCCAATTCATTTTAGATTTTCGGCTGAACTCATTCGTTTTTGGAATGAGTTCCGAGGTGGTCTTCTCTAAGTTTGGAGCCTGCATTTGTGCCCCCTCCCAGCCCCAGGTTTGCAAGCACCGACCTGTGTTCTCTCCCCCCCCTCCTCATCCCCATCACCCACCCCCCCCCCTCGACAACATTACACCCCTGTGTGCAAGGCATCACTTTATCAGCTTGGTCGAATCAATCAGCGGGTATAACCACGACAACAGCCCTGATATTAACTACTGAGATCTCTCTCTGCTGTCACATCCAGAAGAAACAGCATTTCTTCCTTGTTCAGCAGAGTTATGTAAACGCACACAAAGCACCCATTCCATCATTACTTTTAACCGTGCATTTAAATTCTAAGTCAAACACATTCTAGTTGACTTAAAATGACTGTACATTATAGTATTTTTTTAAAAAATATTCAGCTTTAAAGGAATTTGAATATCAACCACCCTATTAACAATTAGTTAAGGCCCCAATAGCTGTATTTAGAATTACAATT
This sequence comes from Malacoraja senta, assembly GCA_038087875.1. NCBI lineage: Eukaryota > Metazoa > Chordata > Chondrichthyes > Rajiformes > Rajidae > Malacoraja > Malacoraja senta. Next base: position 80,898,024 of record CM075981.1, on the reverse strand, counting down.
AGACGCATTTTGGTTTTCAAAGTTATCATTAATTGCCTGCCAAAATTAGACGAGTAAGATTTTTTTTTTTGTATGCAGAAAGCATTTTTGAGGTTTTCCGACATTTACACACTTTTTGGTCGGTGTCAGGAAAGGGAAGTTGAATCTCAAAGGGTCGACTGGTACTGTTGTTCAGAGTGAGATGGATGGCAATGTATACATTGAAGGGAGATGGTGGGCTTCACAATTCTGCAGGCGGGCACCCACCCCAGCGGATGAAAGGACCATTTTAATTATCGCAAATCGGAGTGAAAGTTTCGTAAACGGAATGGCACAGAATGTTGTGACGGGCGATGAGGCATCGGCGCTGTCTGAGGCAGACAGAGGCTGCAAACATCTCGTTAGCAGCAAACAAAACGATCACAGGCTTCAACCCATTCGATCTACCACAAAGTATTTCAGCACAAACATGTACATCTCAGCACAAACAGTGTATACTTCCAATGCTGCTATTCTATACAGAGTCCATCTGGCAGGTGAATATTTAAAAAAAAAAAGGCCGGCGTTATACAGAGGAAATCAAGACTTTAATTTCTCAGCATAGGTCCAGAATTATTTGTGAAATATCACCTCGTACAGCAAGCAGCTTGGTGAACCAGACCTGCTCGCAAAGCACCCCCACCTCGACCACACCAGGAACAAAAAGTTGAAAAAGGAAAAAAACAGACGAGATGGCGAACTTAAAAACTCCCCCCAGCTCCCCGATACGGCAGGTACTTTGGTGACACAATATTAAACACAAGTGCTTCAAGAAATCAATGATGCTGCGGCCTCTTAACGGAGTTAAGAATCTAATAATGCATTTCAAAATAAATGGTGCCAGGAACAAGGCATACGTTTTAACCGCGTGTACACACAATCTGTGCGAGTCAATATCCCTGCATTTATTGATGTAAGTAGCAGAATAGCAGAAGCAGAGAGATTGCGAATGACTACGGCAGAGAATATACATTCGCCTTACCTGTTGTAGGTACATGAAAGTCAAGGCACAGGAGAGCTGGGGGCACATGCCCACATTAGGCAGAGCCACACAGGTTGCACCTGTCAAGGGATGCTGCATGCTGTTACGCTGGGGTCTGGACACAACCAGTGCTGGAGACTGCATGCACACACGATCCTTCTGTTTCTCCCCTCAGTCGCAATTCACAGGCAGCCCTGTGCCAAGTTGTACTAAAATAACCACACTTCTCTCTCCCTCTGTGTGTGTGTCTCTCTCTCTGTATCTCCTCCACTCTCTCTCACTCTCTTTCTCTCTCTCTGTCTCTCTCTGTCTCTCTGTCTCTCTCTCTGTCTGTCTGTGCCTTCCCCACTCTCTCTCTCCCAGTCTGTGTCTTCCCCTCTCTCTCTCACACTCTCTCTTTCTCTCGCCCCGTCTCTGCCTTTCTCCACTCTCTCTCAGTGTGAAACAGTGCAGTTCACAAACGAGCCCAGTCACACAGCCTCACCCGGGCCTGGCTGTGGAGACTGTTTGTTTAAATACTAATAATTCAGCAGAGAAGCTGAACTGTGGCTGGGTGCAGCCGGTGTACAAGTGCAACCCTTCTAGTGACAGAGTGATTGAAGGACAGTCACACCACATTAGTTGGGGACTATTGGCGTGTGCCAGATTCACTGGGTCTCGTCCCACTGAGGCTGAAGCTGGCTAGCCCTCGTTTATCAAGTAGGTCTCAGGGCAGGGTCTTTCCACTCTCCCCCCTCACACTGAAACTCAAATACCGCAGGGTGTATTTAATCCTCAGGGCTAGCTGGCTGCAGCATGTATGGCTGGGAGACTTTGGCAATTAATGTCACTACCCAGCTGTGACCAGGCTCCAGGTTCGAGGTGATTACTTAAACAGGGGACTAACCTGCGGGAAACAATGGTGAGGCAGGGCATATCCCCACTCCATTCCCCCACCACCAAATCATTGCCGTGAAAAGCAGCCGTCACCAATCTTCAAGCAAACCAGCCCGGATTAGCGGAATTCATCATTATTTCAATTACAAGAAGGTCTCTTCGGGAAGTGACAAGTGGTTTTCAATTCTGTCACAAGGCTGATAGGCGGCAAAGCTATTCTCTGAAATGAACAAACTTTTCATCGATCCAGGACAATGCTGAGCCCGTCTCCCCCCCTCCCTCCTCCCTCAAACACACACCCACCCCCACCCCACACACACCCACACACACCCACACACACCCACACCCACAACACACACACACACACACCCCACCCACACACACCCCCCACCCCCATCCTACACACACCCATACACACACCACACACACACCCACACACCCACAACACACACACACACACACCACCCACACACGCACACACACACACGCACACACACACACACACACACCACACACGCACACGCACACACGCACACACGCAAACACACACACACACACACGCACACACACACACACACACACCACACACGCACACGCACACACGCACACACGCAAACACACACACACACACACACGCACACACGCACACACACACCACCAACACACACGCACACACGCACACACGCACACACACACACCCACACACGCACACACACGCACACACGCACACACACACACCCACACACGCACACACACACACCCACACACACACACACACCACCCACACACACGCACACACGCACACACACACGCACACACCCACACATGCACACATGCACACACACACACACACACACACCACCCGCACACACGCACACACACACACACACACACACACACACACCCACACACACCACACACACACACACCACACACGCCAACACACACACACACCACACACACACACACACCAACCACACACCCACACACGCACACACCCACACACACAGATACGCCAACACACACACAAATACAAACACACACGCACACCCACACGCACACACACACAGGAAGCCGAATAATAGAAGGTGCATCCAAGAAGCAATTGTATAAAACTGCAGTCTGTGAGAGATTGCTTTTGTTTCCAGAAACAAGGCTTTTGTTTAAAGGTTCCGCTGGCCCGAAGATCAAAGTGCATCTTTCCAGCTGCAATATCTTGTTGTAAAATGCTGGTGACGATTGCTGACTTTCCTGCTGCTTCTTGGTCTTTGTACTAGATTAAGAGATTATGAAAACCACCTTTACCTCGGGCAATGCAGGATTGCTAATTTTCTGTTTCTACTTAAGTGCTGTGTTATTTCCAAAGATTCCACCAGCGTTTAACAGCAAATGTCTGCACCCACTTCACTTCACTCACCCATTCCCTCCATTTATTAAACCGTTCTTTAGTAAAAGGTTATCAGTTTTCATCTCCTTTCAAACACCACATTATTAATCAAGAGCAACATTTTCAAATATTTAGGACATTTGGGATAAATATTAGCCTTTACCCTTTTCAGATCATACTTGTCCTGTTTTTGTTACAGCCCTGCTGTTTTTAAGAATTAAAAAAATACTTTTACATATTTTTTCAAGAAACGCGGGGAATATATGCTGGCGAGACTCAGTCAAAGTGCCATTTCTATTCACAGTGTCTATATATATATTCCAATGAAAACAAGATCCATTGTATGCTAATGGTCTCAGCCTTGTCAATGTGATACAGTGCAATTTTAGTGGAAATATTATTATTTAGTTCATGAGGCTAATGCTTCAAAACCACTCTAATATAGACAATAGACAATAGGTGCAGGAGTAGGCCACTCGGCCCTTCGAGCCAGCACCGTCATTCAATGTGATCATGGCTGATCATCCCCAATCAGTACCCCGTTCCTGCCTTCTCCCCATATCCCCTGACTCCACTATCTTTAAGAGCCCTATCTAGCTCTCTCTTGAAAGTATCCAGAGAACCGGCCTCCACCGCCCTCTGAGGCAGAGAATTCCACAGACTCACCACTCTCTGTGAGAAAAAGTGTTTCCTCGTCTCCGTTCTAAATGGCTTACCCCTTATTCTTAAACTGTGTGTGGCCCCTGGTTCTGGACTCCCCCAACATCGGGAACATGTTTCCTGCCTCTAGCGTGTCCAAGCCCTTAATAATCTTATATGTTTCAATGAGATTCCCTCTCATCCTTCTAAACTCCAGAGTGTACAAGCCCAGCCGCTCCATTCTCTCAGCATATGACAGTCCCGCCATCCCGGGAATTAACCTGGTAAACCTACGCTGCACTCCCTCAATAGCAAGTATGTTAGTAGATAGACACAAAATGCTGGAGTAACTCAGCGGGACAGGCAGCATCTCTGGAGAGAAGGAAGGGGTGACGATTCGGTTCGAGACCCTTCTTCCCTGAAGCCTCGCCCATTCCTTCTCTCCACAGATGCTGCCTGTCCCGCTGAGTTACTCCAGCTTTTTTGTGTCTATCTTCGGTTTAATCCAGCACCTGCAGTTCCTTCTTACACACTTAATGTCAGTGGTGTTCAGTACTCAATGTTTAGTGTTTTATGCGTCATTCCTAACTGTCAATGCATGTCATGTTGTCACTTGCGGGCAGAGCACCAAGGCAAATTCCTTGTATGTGAATACTTGGCCAATAAACGTATTCATTCTTTAGCAGACCCCATTCAAGGGATTCACTTAAGGATAGAGATCTTCTGAAATATTACTGTTTATCCTACCAGTGCTGTAAAGATTATGAGAGGCATAGAGATGTACAGCATCGACTCAAGACCCTTCGGCCCGACTTACCCATGCCGACCGGCATGCCCCATCTACATTAGCCCCACCTGCCTGTATTTGGCCCATTTCCCTCAAAACCTGTCCTATCCATGTACCAGTCGAACAGTTTCTTAAATGTTGCGATAGTCCCAGCCTCAACTACCTCCTCTGGCAGCTCGTTCCATACACCCACCCGCTTCCTTGTGGAAAAAGTTGCCCCTCAGATTCCTATTAAATCTTTCACTTCTTGCCTTAAACCTGCACCCTCTGTCTCTTGATCCCCTTACCCTGGGTAAGAGACCATGTTCATTCGCCCGATCTACTCCCCTCGTGATCTGATACACCGCCATTAGATCATCCCTCATCCTCCTGCCCTGCCCAACCCTTCCCTATAGCTCAGAGCCTCGAGTCCCGGCAACATCCTCGTGAATCATCTCTGCGCTCTTTTCAGATCCACGATTACTGTGAAATTGGGACAGTCGCGGTGCATATTTGTGGTTCAAAGGTTGCCGTGCTCTGAACGTAACCTTGACCTTAAATAGGGACTGGATTCTAAAGAGGGGTGGGCTGGAAGCTGTGGAGGATGTTGAGGGGACGTGGCAAGATCTCCTGGTTGACTCCCCCTCCCGTTCCCACACTGACCTTTCTGTCCTGGGCCTCCTCCACAGTCAGAGTGAGGCCCAGTGCCAATTGGAGGAACAGCACCTCATATTTTGCTTGGGCAGCTTAAGGGCCTGTCCCACTTGGCGATTTTACGAGGGACGGTGGGCGCCAGTGACTGACTCCCGATGCCGCCTAAAAACCGTCAAGTAGTACGGCAAAGCCGCGTCACGGTACGGCGCACAGCGTCACCATAGCACAGCATGCGACAGCACCTGTGGCGTCACAGCCGTCAATGTACGTCCACCCGCGACACGATACGGCAAGACACGACGGGTTGCGTCATCTGGGGCAACATCGCCACGCATCGTTGTCGCATAGTGACGCGTGGTGACGCACGATGACGCGCAGTAAATTAGCATAGGCAATGACCGCGCGTCACCCGTACGTCATCGTGCGGAAGGGCGCACGACACGATAAGACACGCAGATGTCGGGCGAGGATCTTGAACATTCCAAAACCCTGGGGCGGCAGGGAACCACCGGGCGGCACCACATGCGTCACGACCCGACCAGGACGCGACGACCGCTTTTCAGGCTGTCGCCTAAAATGTCGCCCAAGTGGGACAGGCCATTTACACCCCAGCGGGATGAACATTGACTTCTCTAACTTCAAGTAGCCCTCTCTCTCCGTCTCTCCCCCACCCGAGTTCCACCCTCCTCCTGATTAAACTTTACCGGCTGCTCGCCTCGATGTCACCTTCCCCCAGCTAGCAATGAGCTGTCGTACATTTTACCTTGCCCTTCATCCCCTTTGATCTCTCGTTTTCACACCCCACTCTTCCCTATCTCTGTCTCCCTCTCCCCACAGGCTCTCAGTCCGAAGAAGGGCCTCGACCCGAAACGTCGCCCATTTCCTTCGCTCCATAGATGCTGCCTCACCCGCTGAGTTTCCAGAAGGGCCTTGACCCGAAATGTCACCTATTCCTTCGCTCCATAGACGCTGCCTCACCCGCTGAGTTTCTCCAGCATTTTTGTCTACTCTCGATTTTTCCAGCATCTGCAGTTCTTTCTTAAACATTACAAGAAGCAGGATAATGTTCTCGTGTGAAAGAACCGGAATAGTGTGCGTGCGTGCGTGCGTGTGTGTGTGTGTGGAAAAATCGAAGGTAGATAAAAATGCTGGAGAAACTCAGCGGGTGAGGCAGCGTCTATGGAGCGAAGGAATAGGTGACGTTTCGGGTCGAGAACCTTACGGGTCTCGGCCCGAAACGTCACCTATTCCTTCGCTCCATAGACGCTGCCTCACCCGCTGAGTTTCCAGAAGGGTCTCGACCCGAAACGTCATCTATTCCTTCGCTCCATAGATGCTGCCTCACCCGCTGAGTTTCCAGAAGGGTCTTGACCCGAAACGTCATCTATTCCTTCGCTCCATAGATGCTGCCTCACCCGCTGAGTTTCTCCAGCATTTTTTGTCTACCTTCGATTTTTCCAGCATCTGCAGTTCCTTCTTAAATATCTCTGTGAAGAAGATGTTTCACGGCAACACACAGAACAGGAGGAGGTTATTCAGCTTATCTCTCCCGTATTCTAGTTGAAAGATTTATCCAATCAGTCCCTCGTCCCCATTTAAGGCTGTACTCCTGCGAGCTTTCAAGGAAAACAGAGATATCAGGAAACACCAGAAAGGGAGCTTATTTTACACTGCACTCAAGTGCTTCTACCGTTCCAAAATTAATGTCCCCACCTATTCCAATGTGAGCATTATCACACTATTCCAATATGGTATTACTGCAGTAATCCATTTTCAATTTAGTCACACAGCCCCAACATAAATGAAACGTCCCCGATAGCAAGGCACCTGTATTATTCCAATGAGATTGCACGCGCATTATTCCTATAAGGGCATGCTCAGATTATCCACGTACATTGACTATTCCACCATCATTATGCGAACTCATTGTTGTATAAGGCAGACAAAAATGCTGGAGAAACTCAGCGGGACAGGCAGCATCTATGGAGCGAAGGAATAGGCGACGTTTCGGGTCGAGACCCTTCTTCAGTCTGAAGAAGGGTCTCGAACCAAAACGTCACCTATTCATCAGTCTGAAGAAGGGTCTCGACCCGAAACATCGCCCATTCCTTCGCCCCATAGATGCTGCCTTACCCGCTGAGTTTCTCCAGCATTTTTGTCTACCTTCGATTTTGCCAGCATCTGCAGTTCCTTCTTAAACATTGTTATAGACAATAGACAATTGGTGCAGGAGTAGGCCATTCTGCCCTTCGAGCCAGCACCGCCATTCAATGTGATCATGGCCGATCATCCCCAATCAGTACCCCGTTCCTGCCTTCTCCCCATATCCCCTGACTCCACTATCTTTAAGAGCCCTATCTAGCTCTCTCTTGAAAGTATCCAGAGAACCCGCCTCCACCGCCCTCTGAGGCAGAGAATTCCACAGACTCACAACTTTCTGTGAGAAAAAGTGTTTCCTCGTCTCCGTTTTAAATGGCCTACCCCTTATTCTTAAACTGTGTCCCCTGGTTCTGGATTTCCCCAAACATCGGGAACATGTTTCCTGCCTCTAGCGTGTCCAAACCCTTAATAATCATATATGTTTCAATAAGATCCCCTCTCATCCTTCTAAACTCCAGAGTGTACAAGCCCAGCCGCACCATTCTCTCAGCATATGACAGTCCCGCCATATAAAGCCATTTCTACTATCCCCGGGCTTCTGAAGCTGAGAGGTAGAGAGATCTGAGGCAGAGAATCCATGTTCTGGAGACAATGATGTTATTAGTGTCTCCACAAGTCCAACACAAAGACATGTCTGCAGCGTGTGTAACTCTGGCCAAACAGGAGATGCAAGGATAGAGTCATAGAGTCACCTATGTTTTATGTTCTACGTTTCTATGCTTCCACCCAGCTTGGAAACAGGCCCTTCGGCCCACCCGTCGGTAGTAAGGAAGGCAAATTCATTTATATCAAGAGGACTGGAATACAAAAACAGGGATGTAATGCTGAGGCTCTATAAGGCGCTGGTCGGGCCACATTTGGAGTCCCGTCAGCAAATGTGGGTCCCGTATCTGAGGAAGGATGTGCCGGCTCTGGAGAGGGTCCAGAGGAGGTTCACAAGAACAATCCCAGGAATGAGTGGGTGAACAGCGCTGGGCTTGTGCTCGCTGGAGGTTAGAAGGTTGAGGGGGGACCTCATTGAAACTTACAGAATAGTGAAAGGCCTGGATAGAGTGGATGTGGAGAGGATGTTTCCACTGGTGGGAGAATCTAGGACCAGAGGTCACAGCCTCAGAATTAAAGGGCGCTCTTTCAGAAAGGTGGAGGCCGGTTCTCTGGATACTTTCAAGAGAGAGCTAGATAGGGCTCTTAAAGATAGCGGAGTCAGGGGATATGGGGAGAAGGCAGGAACGGGGTACTGATTGGGGATGATCAGCCATGATCACATTGAATGCCGGTGCTGGCTCGAAGGGCCGAATGGCCTACTCCTGCACCTATTGTCTATTGTCTATTGAACTTCTTTAGTCAGAGGGTAGTTAATCTGTGGAACTCATTGCCACAGAGGGCTGTGGAGACCAAGTCAGTGGATATTTTTAAGGCAGAGATAGACAAGTTCTTGATTAGAATGTGTGTCAAGGGTTATGGGGAGAAGACAGGAGAATGGGATTAGGACGCAGAGATCAGCCATGATTGAATGGCGGAGTGGATTCGATGGGCCGAATGGCCTAATTCTACTCCGATAACTTGTGAGCTTGTGAGTCCGCATCAACCAGCAATCACCCTACTAGTTGTATTCAACACAAACCTAGAGTGTGGGAGGAAACCCACGCGGGTCACGGGGAGAGCGTACAAACTCCGTACAGACAGCGCCTGTAGTCAGGATCGAACCCGGGTCTCTGGCGCTGTGAGGCAGCAGCTCCACCCGCTGCGCCTCCGTGGCCGCGGTATGTAAAGGAACGTGATGTTTATGTTTAAGAAAGAACTGCAGATGCTGGGTTAAATCGAAGATAGACACAAAATGCTGGAGTAACTCAGCGGGAGAGGCAGCATCTCTGGAGATGTTACTCCAGCTTCTTGTGTCTATTTAAACCATCATCTGCAGTTCTCTCTGACACATTTTGTCCGCTCCACTGCAAAATCTCCTCCAGCCAGGTACGTCTACTTTGAAGATGTTCTCCTCCTCTCTCCGACGAGAGTTCAGCAGGAAGAAGTGTCTCGACCTGAGACGTCTCTCCGGAGACGCTGCCTCACCCGCTGAGTTGCTCCAGCATTCTGTGTCTACCTACGATGCTTACGCTTGCCGGGAGAACTGGGGAAAGATTCGTCGGGATCTGTGCCCAGTGATGGGGACGGGAGATGCCTGATCATCACAGGTAGACCAAAATGCTGGAGAAACTCAGCGGGTGAGGCAGCATCTATGGAGCGAAGGAAATAGGCGACGTTTCGGGGCGGGACCCTTCTTCAGACTCTTGTCATGATGCCTTCAGGATCATCACGACAACTTCAAGTTGAACAATGCTGGGAGCAGTGGCCCCCCTGGGGAGCTCACTGATATTGCAGAGAAAGATATTCATTGATCAGGATAGATAACTTGTACAAGTAAGTAAAAGGCCTGTCTCACGAGTCTGTGGTCATTGGCGGTGATACAGGAAGTGTCTACCGCTCGTGGACCGCCAGAGACCGCGGGTTCGGTCAAACGCAAACTGCCGAGGCCGTGCGGCGTTGGTCCCAACACCGCACGGTGCTCACAAAAAGTCAGCAATGTTTAAAAATAATTTCTTACCGCACAGCCGCCGCCAGTGAGGCACGAGTGCGGCACAGTTACCGCCACAGCCACCGCCAGTGAGGCACGAGCGCCGTGAGTCGAACTCTCACCGCCACAGCCGCCGCCAGTGAGGCACGTGCGCCGTGAGTCGAACTCTCACCGCCACAGCCTCCGCCAGTGAGGCAGGTGTGCGTCACGGTCACCGCCACAGCACCGCGATCAGTACTACCGCCGCCATAGCCCCGCTTGTCTTTTAGAAAGCAAATTTCTATAACACCGCAAGCTCGTGGGACCGGCCGTACTGAGATCACTCGGCCCCCGCGCAGCATCCGTGCGGCGCTCCCGCGGCATAGGCTCGGCGCTCTCGCGGTTGACGTGCGGTCCCCTCTTCCGGCGACGCCGCGCTTCACCGCCAATGACCGCAACACCGTGAGACAGAGCCTTAAGTAAGTAAGTTTATTGGCCAAGTATTCACATACAAGGAATTTGCCTTGGTGCTCCGCCCACAAGTAACAACATGACATACAGTGACAGTTACAAATGACTCAGAAAACACTAAACATTAATAATAATAAACCATTAATGATAAAACACCACTGATCAAGCATGTGAACCAACAAAATACCAGATCAAAGGGAGGATACAGATTTTTGGCTGTTGAGTAGAGCAACTACTCGTGGATAAAAACTGTTTTTATGTCTGGCTGTGGCAGCTTTGACAGTCCGGAGTCGCCTTCCAGAGGGAAGTGAATCAAAGAGTTTGTGGCCAGGGTGAGAGGGGTCAGAGATGATTTTGCCCGCTCGCTTCCTGGCCCTTGCAGTGTACAGTTCATCAATGGAGGGAAGGTTGCAGCCAATAATCAAGAGTTCAAGAGTTCAAGTTCAAGTTTCATCCTGTGAGATGAAACACTAGATGCTCGAGGAGGGCGAGAATAAAAACCGTTCACAAACATGTTGGGCGAGTCCAGAACCAGGGGCCACAGTTGTAAAATAAGGGGTAAACCATTTAGAACGGAGACGAGGAAACATTTTTTCACACAGAGAGTGGTGAGTCTGTGGAATTCTCTGCCTCAGAGGGCGGTGGAGGCCTGTTCTCTGGATATTTTCAAGAGAGAGTTAGATAGGGTTCTTAAAGATAGCGGAGTCAGGGGATATGGGGAGAAGGCAGGAACGGGGTACTGATTGTGGATGATCAGCCATGATCACATTGAATGGCGGTGCTGGCTCGAAGGGCCGAATGGCCTGCTCCTGCACCTATTGCCTATTGTCTAAGACAGCATCGGAGGGCCTGAGATTCTTACTCATTAATTCCAGGCTTGGATGGAGTGGATGTGGGGAGGATGTTTCCACGGGTGGGAGAGTCTAGGACTAGAGGTCACAGCCTCAGAATTAAAGGACGTTCTTTTAGGAAGATGAGGAGGAATTTCTTAAGTCAGAGGGTGGTGAATCTGTGGAATTCTTTGCCACAGACGGCTGTGGAGGCCATCAATGGGTATTGTTAACGGTGAGATTGACAGGTTCTTGATTAGTGCGGGTGTCAGGGGCTATGGGGAGAAGGCAGGAGAATGGGGTTAGGAGGGAGAGATAGATCAGAAGAAGTTCCAAGTTCTCCACAGATGCTGCCTGACCCGCTGAGTTACTCCAGCTTTTTGTGTCTATCTACATGACAACGGAATAACATCCAGTGCAGGGTAAACCCAGTAAAGTCCTATCAAAGATAGTCCTTCGGTCTCGACCCGAAACGTCACCTATTCCTTCGCTCCATAGATGTTGCCTCACCTGCTGAGTTTCTCCAGCATTTTTGTCTACTTTCATTACCAAGCAGAATGCATTTCCTAAAATATAACAGTAAGGTTCACAAGTTCACGTTATAGGAGCAGAATTAGGACATTCGGCCCATCGTGTCCACTCCGCCATTCAATCACGGCCGATCTCTGCCTCCTAGTCCCATTTTCCTGCCTTCTCCCCCATAACCCTTGACACCCTTTCTAATCCCTTACTCTGCCTTAAAAATATCCACTGACTTGGCCTCCACAGCCCTCTGCGGCAATGAGTTCCACAGATTCACCACCCTCTGACTAAAGAAGTTCCTCCTCACCTCCGTTCTAAAAGAGCTCCCTTTAATTCTCAGGCTGTGACCTCTGGTCCTAGACTCTCCCACCAGTGGAAGCATCCTCTCCACATCCACTCTATCCAGGCCTTTCACTATTCTGTACATTATTCAGAGAATAGAGAGCAAAATATTATTTACTCACTTCAAATGATTTTGTAATTCTTCACTGTCATTGAATAATCTTTGTATACAGATCCCTAAATCTATGTGTAGGGGTCACAGTTTAAGAATAAGGGGTCGGCCATTTAGGACTGAGATGAGGAAAAACATTTTCATCTAGTGAGTTGTGAATCTGTGGAATTCTCTGCCACAGAAGGCAGTGGAGGCCAATTCACTAGATCATAGAATCATAGAATCATAGAAAGTAGGTGCGAGAGCAGACCACCAGGTCCATCGAGCCCGCACCGCCATTCGCTCATGGCTGAACACCAAACAAACAAACACCCCCACCCACAAACAGTAGACACAAGACACAGAACACAAGACACTACCCTCCCCTTTATAGCACTATCACCCCTCTCCACCCCAAGAACCGAGTGATCTCCTGGGGGAGGCAAAAAACCGGATAAAAACCCAGGTCCAATTCGGGAAAAAAATCCGGGAAATTCCTCTCCGACCCCAATCCAGGCGATCGACACTTGTCCAGGAGATCACTCAGGTCTTACTATACTAACCCTACCTAGGTCCATATCCCTGCCCTCTCCCCGTAGCCCCTTATCCCCTTGGCAGCTAAAAAACCATCTATTTTAGACTTAAATATATTTAATGTTTCTGCTTCCACTGCTCCCTGGGGCAGTGAATTCAATGATGTTTCAATGAGGTCCCCCCTAAACTCCAGCGAGTAGCGGCCCAGTGCTGTCAAACGCTCGTCACATGCTAATGTCTGAAGACGGGTCCCGACCCGAAACGTCACCCATTCCTTCTCTCCAGAGATGCTGCCTGTCCCGCTGAGTGACTCCAGCTTTTGCGTCTATATGTTTACAAGGTTCTGGGACGTCTGAGGCAGCGGAAGGAAGAGCTGAGAGAATCGAGATCATAAATCCATTATGTGCTTTCAATCCGAAAATCACAGTTCAAGGAAAATAATCCCAGCAGATATCTCTTTGATAGCACAATAGTCTGAGTATTATTGCGACATATTGCGCGTTCTGGCTCTCCAGACTCTCATACTTATCAATCATGATTGTCCTGATTATTCATTTTCAATGTGTCGCATTGAAGAAACGAGAATTACTACAATTATAGGGAAACGCAACTGAATGATGAAATCGCAGTAGGTGGGACGTAAGTGTGAATCACACACAGACACATTTTATTTGAACTTCGACACCTTTTATGGTCGAGATTCACTGATGCGCAGAAACGCTAAAGTCTGTGTGTTTAAATTTGTCAAATAATACTTACCACACCATTGGCATTATTAAAGTAACAGCAGACTTTAAGTCAATGGGTAATTTTAAGGCAGGGATGGATAGATTATTGTGTAGGAAGGAACTGCAGATGCTGGTTTACACCGAAGATAGGCTCAAAATGCTGGAGTAACTCAGCGGGGCAGGCAGCATCTCTGGAAAGAAGGAATGGGTGACGTTTCGGGTCGAGACCCTTCTTCAGACTAATATCAAGTCAACTAAAAGCCCTGTCCCACGGTACGAGTTCATTCCAAGAGTTCTCCCCCTAGTTTCCCCTGATTCGAACTCGGAGATTTACGGTAATGGCCGCTCGTCGGTACTCGGGGCTCTCGTGGACGTTTTTCAACATGATGAAAAATCTTCACGAGTCTTCCCGAGCTTACCTGCCGTTAGCGAGTCTTCCCGAGTACCTGCCGTTAGCGTTACGAGCCGCTAAGAGACGTCCCCGAGCTCCGACGTACCCGCTACGTTTATTCTCCGTGCTTACCACGAGTTTGATTTTTTTTAAACTCGGGAGAGCTCTTGGAATGAACTCGTACCGTGGGGCAGGGCTATAACGAATCAACTAATCTAGAGAGATTCTTGATTAGTACGGGTGTTGGGGGTTATGGGGAGAAGGCAGGAGAATGGCGTTAGGAGGGAGAGATAGATCAGCCGTGATTGAATGGTAGACTTGATGGGCCGAATGGCGTAATTCTGCACCTATCACTTACGATCTTATGATCTTATAATCCATTGTGGCAATTCCAGTGTGGCCACACTCATATTTTTCCATATCAATATTCCTGCAGAGTTGCCTTTAACTCCTAAAGCTCCTTATAACTCAGACCCTCAGGTCCAGCACCAATCTTCCCTGCATGATGGAATAGCATAGTGGACTTGATGGGTTGAATGTCCTCATTCTGCTCCTATCACTTATGATCATGGCTGATCTATCTCTCCCTCCTAACCCCATTCTCCTGCCTTCTCCCTGTAACCCATACTGATCAAGAATCTATCTATCTCTGCCTTAAAAATATCCACTGACTTGGCCTCCACAGTCCACTGTGGCAAAGAATTCCACAGATTCACCACATTCTGACAAAAGAGATTCCTCCTCATCTCCTAATCTTAACTAATCAAACAACTCCAGGACTGTTTGGAGTCTGTAGACAGGGCAATGTTCAGGGACTCGGCAACGGACCTGAACGAATACGCCACAGTCTTCATAAAGAAATGTGTGGAGGACTGCATCCCAACAAAAACCTTCCGAGTTGTTTCCTAACCAGAAGCCTTGGATGAACCATGAGATCCGCATTCTTCTGAAGACCAGACACCGGGCATTCATGTCTGATGATACAGTGGTCTACTAGAAGTCCAGACACGACCTTGGTAAGGCCATCAAAAAGTCCAAAAGGGACTTCTGCTCCAAGCATGAGGATGAGACAGATGTTCGGCAGCTGTGGCGGGGCCTGAATGCAATCACCTCCTACAAGGCGAAATCAGGAGGCAGCTCAAATGTCAGCGAAGCATTACTCCCTGATGAGTTCAATGTGTTTTACGCACGCTTTGATAGGGAGATGTGCCTTCCAGAGCCCCCATTCGCCATGATGGTATTTCAGTCTCAGTCACAGAGGCCGACATCAGAAGATCCTTCAGAGGGGTGAACCCTCGGAAAGCGCCTGGACCTGATGGTATACCTGGTCGTGTTCTAAAAACCTGTGCGGACCAACTGGCTGGAGTTTTTACGGACAATTTCAACCTCTCACTTCTGAGGTCTGAGGTTCCCACCTGCTTTAAAAGGGCATCAATTATACCGGTGCCCAAGAAGAGTAAGGTGACGTGCCTCAATGACTATCGACCTGTGGCACTAACGCCTGTGGTGATGAAGTGCTTTGAGAGGTTGATCATGGCACAAATCAACTCCTACCTCGACAAAAACCTGGACCCAGTGAAGTTCGCTTACCGCCACAACAGATCAACGGTGGATGCGATCTCGCTGGCCCTCCACTCCGCTCTGGACCACTTGGACAACAAAAACTCATATGTCAGGCTGTTATTCATTGACTACAGCTCCCCTGTTTGTCTGCTGTATTGAACCTTTTGCCGAGTCCATCAGGAAGGATGCGAGCATAAGAGGAGTGACATTGCCAGGCAGTGGGGGCACTCAGGTCAAAACCTCCCTGTACATGGACGATGTTGCCGTCTTCTGCTCGGATCCAGGGTCGGTCCACAGATTGATTAGCGTCTGTGACCAGTTTGAGTCGGCCACAGGAGCCAGGGTGAACCGCAGGAAGAGCGAGTCCTTGCTCTTTGGCAACTGGCCCGACCGATCTTCCGTCCCCTTCACCATCAAGCCTGACTTCTTGAAGGTGCTGGGGATCTGGTTCGTGGGGGGCTGAGGCGTGTAACAAGAATTGGCTGGAGCGGATAGTCAAGGTGGGGAAGAAGCTGGAGCTGTGGAAGCAACGCTCCCTCTCCATAACGGGGAACAATGTGGTCATCAGGTGTGAGGTGCTCTCGGGGCTGCTGTACTTGGCGCAAGTGTGGCCTGTCCCCCCCTCCCACGCCACAGGGATCACCCGGGCCGTCTTCCAGTTCATCTGGGGGTCGAGGATAGACCGGGTGCGACGGGCCACAATGTACAAGTCAGCAGACAACGGGGGTAAAAGCGTGCCCAACGTCGCCCTCACCCTGATGGCCACCTTTGTGTGTGGCTGCATCAGGCGGAGTGTAGAGTCAAGGCACGTGGGCACCAAGTGTCACTACCTGCTGAGGTTCTACCTGTCCCCGGTGTTGCGAAGGATGGGCCTGGCGCAGATGCCACGCAATGTGCCAGTCAGCTGGACATTGCCGCCCCATCTGTCGTCTGTGGAAAGGTTCTTCCGGACCAACACCTTTGACCACATGTCCATCGGGCAGTGGTCAGCACAGAACGTCCTGCAGGCACAGCAGGGAAAGGACTCGATGGATCCGGTGGCGTGGTTCCCAGAGCAGACTGCCCAGCTTGTCTGGCAAAATGCCTCATCGCCACAACTCACCAACAAGCACCAAGACCTGGCTTGGCTGGCGGTGAGGGGAGCCCTCCCAGTCAGATCCTTCCTGCACCGTCGGAACCTCACTACCAGCGCACGCTGCCCTCGGGACGGCTGCTATGGAGAGGAGACGGTTGCCCACCTCTTCGCAGAGTGTGCATTCGCAAAGAGAGTCTGGAGAGGTTTTATTCCGAACAGCTCCGTCACAGAGGACTCGGTGATTTACGGACTGTTCCCAGGGACACATTCAGAGACTGACATCGAGTGCTGCTGGAGGGTCATCTTTGGTCTGCCCGAGCGTTGTTCACCACCCAGCGGAGCGAGATGTCCGTCGGGGAATGTTGCCGGCTGGCCCGCTGCGGACTGCAGGAGTACGTGCTGAGGGACGCACTGAAGCTCGGTGCAGCCAACGCCAAGGCTCGGTGGGGGAGGGCCACAGTCTAGGGTCCTTCCGCTGCTGCACATGGCTTACCAAGCTCTCAGATCTGGGTCTCTGCGCATCCCTCTGTAATTGGATCATCGACTTCCTCATTCACAGACCACAGTCTGTCCGAATTGGTGGAAATGTGTCAGCCTCGATAACAATCATCACGGGAGCACCTCAAGGCTGCATGCTCAGCCCCCTGCTGTTCTCACTCTATACTCATGACTGCGTAGCCGGTCATAGGGCAAACTCCATCATCAAGTTTGCCGACGACACCACTGTTGTGGGACGTATCACTGATGGAGACGAGTCAGAGTATAGAAGTGAGATTGACCGACTGACCATATGGTGCCAGCACAATAACCTGGCTCTCAACACCAGCAAAACCAAGGAACTGATTGTGGACTTCGGAAGGGGTAGGATGGGGACCCACAGTCCCGTTTATATCAACGGGTTGATGGTGGAAAGGGTCAAGAGCTTCAAATTCCTGGGCGTGCATATTTCCGAAGATCTTTCCTGGTCCCAGCACACTGATGCAATTATAAAGAAAGCACATCAGCGCCTCTACTTCCTGAGAAGATTACGGAGAGTCGGTATGTCGAGGAGGACTCTCTCGAACTTCTACAGGTGCACGGTGGAGAGCATGCTGACCGGTTGCATCGTGGCTTGGTTCGGCAACTTGAGCGTCCAGGAGTGGAAAAGGCTGGAAAAAGCTGTAACCACTGTCCAGTCCATCATCGGCTCTGACCTCCCTTCCATCGAGGGGGATCTACCACAGTCGCTGCCTCAAAAAGGCTGGCAGCATCATCAAGGACCCACACCATCCTGGCCACACACTCATCTCCCCATTGCCATCAGGTAGAAGGTACAGGAGCCTGAAGACTGCAACGACCAGGTTCAGGAACAGCTACTTCCCCACAGCCATCAGACTATTAAACTTGACATCAAAGAAACTCTGAAGTATAACAGCCTATTGCACTTTATCTGTGTATTTATGTGTGTATATATATGGTCTATGGTATATAGACACACTGATCTGTTCTGTATTTATGCCTACAATATTCTGTTGTGCTGCAGCAAGCAAGAATTTCATTGTCCTATCTGGGACACATGACAATAAACTCTCTTGACCTGACTTTGTGATTTAATATTAAAAATCACAATCGATGTTTAAAAGATATACACAAAGGATCGGCAACAACCTGGGTTGTAAACAGAAAATTGAAAACTGACCCGAGATTGGTATTTTCCTCTGTATATTTCCCCATTTAAAACTGGGCAGTCAATTTTTATGATTATTGATTAGGCCATATTCGGCTAATGGCACACGGACTCAGTTCATTAAATGACCGGGAGAAAATGGGTTGTTTTTATATTTATGGTCTTGTTAATCAAAAAGTGCTCAACGTTACTGTCTCCTGACCAAACTGTTGGGGAAATCAACTTTTAGTGTATGAATTAGCAGAAACAGATGGAGCAGCAGTTAAAGAGGCTTCGTACAAACTGTGGACATTCATTATAGGTCTTTGAGCAACTACAGAGAAGGGAACAGAGACCAGTCCGTCACACAGACCCCACTCCCCACCACTGTAGATGTGGCCCAGTCCGTCACACAGACCACACTCCCCACCATTGTGGATGTAGCCCAGTCCCACACAGACCACACTCCCCACCATTGTGGATGTAGCCCAGTCCCACACAGACCACACTCCCCACCATTGTAGATGTAGCCCAGTCCGTCACACACTCCCCACCATTGTAGATGTGGCCCAGACCGTCACACAGACCACACTCCCCACCATCGACTCCATCTACACTTCACGTTGCCTCGGGAAAGCAGCCGACATCATCAAAGACTTGTCCCAGAATTTCTTTGCTGGGTATTTTTGTGTATATGTATATATATACCAAAAAATATACACCCAAAATATTTGATATATGATTTCTATATATGTGTATTGGTGAGTATGTGTATGTATGCAAACACAGATTTTTTTTCTCGCGTGTATTAACTGGTTTACAGTGTACCATGTTTACACATTGTGTGGTGCTGCTGCAAGTAAGGATCTCATTGTTCTATCTGGGACACATGACAATAAAACACTCTGGACTCTTGACCCCGGTCATCCCTTCTTCCCCCCGCTCCTGTCTGGCAGAAGAAGCTGCAGTCTGAACGCTCGCACCACCAGACTCGGCATTGCATCCGCCTCCCTGACCAGCGATCCCACTCGCAAATTTAGGGAATCCTGCACAAGCAAGCAACCCCAAGTCCCTTTGCACCTCCGATTTCCGAGAATTCTCTCTCCGTTTAGAAAATAGTCCACACCTTCATTCCTACTACCTAAATGCATGACTCCACACCACGCCACCCTGTATTTCACACACTGTACGTAAGCAAGGGTAGACACAAAATGCTGGAGTAACTCAGCGGGACAGGCAGCATCTTTGGAGAGAAGGAAGGGGTGATGTTTCGGGTCGAGACTTGACGCAAGGGCCTTGGGCATAACTAGGCGTTTGATGCATTTGATTTGTTATTCAGGGATCAAATGGAAAGCAGGTGAGGGGGGGGGGGAGGTATTAGAGTAGAGAAGTGTTGAGGTTGTGCAACCATTAGTCACGAGTAGATGAGCTCGGTGGATGGAGAAGATACTGAGTTGGCATCAGGACATCAACAATGACACCAAGATGCCAAACACATCTGTGGAGGGTGACTGGAAAACTCAAGCAAGCTGTACCAATGAGACGTGATTACTTCAACAAATCCAATCCCAGCCATCCAACTTCTAAGGGTCAACAGGACAAATGACCTGCTGAAATTGGCCAGATTCAGCAATTTGGGAGCCATCAGCAAAAACAATACGATACGATAGAACTTCATTTATCCCAGGAGGGAAATTGGTCTGCCAACAGTCATAAAAACGCAACAAGAGAAATGAAATTAAAGTGACGAGTGGAAAGTCCAGGATTGGGGATGTGCGAAGATTGGGGGAGAGGGGGAGTCAGTCTCAGTCTACCCCACGACAGAAGGGGGAGGAGTTGTACAGTTTGATAGCCACAGGGAAGAAGGATCTCCTGTGGCGTTCTGTGCTGCATCTTGGTGGGACCAGTCTGTTGCTGAAGGGTGTGAGGTGTATTGTCCAAGATCCTCCAATAATTCCCATGGCTCTTTCCCAATTTATCCCCGGAAGCCTTATCAAACAATGTGTGTTGAACGTAATGACAGGGCTGGGAACCTATCTGTCCCACATTGACAATGCTGACACATGCTGCAAATAACATCACTCTGCATTGAGTCATCTTCAGATCTCTGCACAGAAAATGACATCCGCGTCTGATCAAACCATCTGCTCGCGTCTCTCCTCAGAGACGTATTAGGTGACGCCGCATTGCAACTATCCGCAACAGTCAGGCTTCTCCAAATGCAGCCGAGGAGAATGTACCACGTTAAACGATCCGGCATTTTCAAGATATCCCGTGAAACACACGGAAATGTGACTTAGCATCGGATTTCAAGATCAAGAGGAATTATAGGCGTGGACGTGCAACCCATCGGGCAAGAGGTACAGAAGTGTGAAAACGCACACCTCCAGATTCACGGACAGTTTCTTCCCAGCTGTTATCAGGCAACTGAACCATCCTACCACACCCAGAGAGCGGTCCTGGCTTACCATCTACCTCATTAGAGACCCTCGGACTATCTTTAATCAGACTTTATCTTGCACTAAACGTTATTCCCATTATCCTGTATCTGTACGGCTCTATTGTAATCATGTATTGTCTTTGCGGTGATTGGTTAGCACGCAACAAAAGGCTTTTCACTGTACCTCGGTACACCTGACAATAAACTACACTAAACCAATGGTAATTGTTAAAGAAGGGGTTCTGCTTGATAATATGTGCATGTTATTTATAACGTGACACCCAGGGACGACGGAAACAAAAGTGTTTCAGTAAAATAGAATCGAGAGTTTGTAAAAATTCTAATTATTAGACGACTTACTTAGTTTAGTTTAGTTTACAGATACAGTGCAGAAACAGGCCCTTCGGCCCACCGTGTCCGCACCTACCAGCGATCCCCGCACGCTAACACTATCCTACACACACTAGGGACGGTTTACATTTATACCAAACCAATTAACCGACAAACCTGCACGTCTTTGGAGTGTGGGAGGAAACCGAAGATCCCGGAGAAAACCCACGCAGGTCACGGGGAGAACGTACAAACTCCGCACAGACAGCGCCCGTAGTCGGGATGGAACCCGGGTCTCCGGTGCTGCAAGCGCTGTCAGGCAGCAACTCTACCGCTGTACCAGCGGTGGGAGGAAAGATTTGGGAGATATTGACTTCATTGACACAGATGTAGACTGAGAACACAAACGCAAGAAAGGCCAAGCACGATGTTTCTGAGAACAAAGAAGGACTGATGCGTTGAGGTGGATAAAGACGAGAGGGTGAATAAAGAGCATTCAGCCAATGACAAATGCAAAATGTTGGAAGACAATGATTGGGGAAGACAAAGGACAAATGTCACTAGTAGTAGAAGGTAACATAGAAAACAGAAGTGAAAAATGTTTGAACAACATTGAATGCCAATTTGTAGAAATATATATATATATTGCTCGTATCTCAAACGCTCATAAACAAAGGAGATTACAGAGACTGATGGACATTGCCTGGTCCATCACAGGTACTGACCTCCCCACCATCGAAGATCCATCACAGGTACTGACCTCCCCACCATCGAAGATCCATCACAGGTACTGACCTCCCCACCATCGAAGATCCATCACAGGTACTGACCTCCCCACCATCGAAGGTCCATCACAGGTACTGACCTCCCCACCATCGAAGATCCATCACAGGTACTGACCTCCCCACCATCGAAGGGATCTACAGGAGGCGCTGCCTCAACAAGGCAGCCAGCATCATCAGAGACCCACACCACCCTGGCCACGCTCTCATCTCGCTGCTACCATGCGGGAGAAGGTACAGGAGCCTGAAAACCGTGACCTCCAGGTTCAAGAACAGCTTCTTCCCAACAACCATCAGGCTCTTGAACGCTGCACGACACTGACCTCAGTCCCACTTCTGCAAACTATGATCTACAATGGACTTTGGTTTGGTTGCACTACAGACTTCAGTTTTCCACTATCATGGCCTGGTTCATAAGGCCATAAGTAATAGGAGCAGAATTAGGCCATTCGGCCCATCAAGTCTACTCTGCCATTCAATCATTGCTGATCTATCTCTCCCTCCGAACCCCATTCTCCTGCCTTCTCCCCATAACCCCTGACACCCGTACTAATCATCACCCAGTATTATTGATTATTAATTTTAGTATTAATTTGTACTATTGATGATAATAGATTTATCTGCGTGTATTGTTTGACAGAGCCCATTATGCCGCAGCAAGTAAGAATTTCATTGTCTCATTGCCGGTGTACAAGCCAATTAAACATTTCAGTCTTGACAGTAATGTGAGCATTTGCAGCCATTAAAACGTTGATGATTCTCTGTAAAAGATTTACAAGCTTGATGTTCAGAGAACAAAGACAGTGAAGATGTTCTCCTGAAACCACAATGTTAAACGTTGGTAGAAATTTTCAGTTTCGATAGACAATAGACAATGGGTGCAGGAGTAGGCCATTCGGCCCTTCGAGCCAGCACCGTCATTCAATATGATCATGGCTGATCATCCCCAATCAGTACCCCGTTCCTGCCCTCTCCCCATATCCCCTGACTCCGCTATCTTTAAGAGCCCTATCTAGCTCTCTCTTGAAAGTGTCCAGAGAACCTGCCTCCACCGCCCTCTGAGGCAGAGAATTCCTCAGACTCACAACTCTGTGTGAAAAAGTGTTTCCTCGCCTCCGTTCTAAATGGCTTACTCCTTATTCTTAAACTGTGGTCCCTGGTTCTGGACTCCCCCAACATCGGGAACATGTTTCCTGCCTCTAGCGTGTCCAAGCCCTTAATAATCCTATATGTTTCAATGAGATGCCCTCTCATCCTTCTAAATTCCCGAGTGTACAAGCCCAGCTGCTCCATTCTCTCAGCATATGACAGTCCTGCCATCCCAGGGATTAACCTTGTAAACCTACGCTGCACTCCCTCAATAGCAAGAATGTCCTTCCTCAAATTAGGGGACCAAAACTGCACACTATACTCCAGGTGTGGTCTCACTAGGGCTCTGTACAACTGCAGAAGGACCTCTTTGCTCCTATGGAGCTGATAGAGTAAATCTGGAGATAGTATTTCCAATTGGCACCAGGCTGGTTATCAGAGACAGATTTAAAATGACAGGTAGAAAAAACAAATGCAAGAGAAAAAAATAATTTTTCGAGCAGTATGTGATTACGTGTGGGATGGAATAAGAATAAGGGGTAAGCCATTTAGAACGGAGACGAGGAAACACTTTTTCTCACAGAGAGTTGTGAGTCTGTGGAATTCTCTGTCTCAGAGGGCGGTGGAGGCCAGTTCTCTGGATACTTTCAAGAGAGAGCTAGATAGGGCTCTTAAAGATAGCGGAGTCAGGGGATATGGCCTCATTCTGCTCCTACGACTTGTGTATTTAAGAGATGGCGTTTGGCCCGTGTGCACCAGTCCCGGCCAGAGAGGATTTCATGTCCGATATCTGCAGGGAAGCAAATGCCTTGGAAAATGCCTTGGAAAAGCAAAGCAGTCCTTTGTAGGAACGAATACCAAGACATCACCTCTGGATGCTGGAGAAATCAAAGGTAGACAAAAATGCTGGGGAAACTCAGCGGCTGAGGCAGCATCTATGGAGTGAAGGAAATAGGTGATGTTTCGGGTCGAGACCCTTCCTCAGTCTTCCTCAGTCTTCTTCCTTCTTTGTCACCTATTCCTTCGCTCCATAGATGCTGCCTCACCCGCTGAGTTTCTCCAGCATTTTTGTCTACCTTTGATTTCTCCAGCATCTGCAGTTCTCTCTTAAACCTCTCTCTTCTCTCAATAGACAATAGACAATTGGTGCAGGAGTAGGCCATTCGGCCCTTCGAACCAGCACCCCCATTCAATGTGATCATGGCTGACCATCCCCAATCAGTAACCCGTTCCTGCCTTCTCCCCATATCCCCTGACTCCGCTATCTTTAAGAGCTCTATCTAGCTCTCTCTTGAAAGCATCCAGAGAACCGGCCTCCACCGCCCTCTGAGGCAGAGAATTCAACAGACTCACCACTCTCTCTCTCTCACACACACACACACACACACACACACACACACACACACACACACACACACACACACACACACACACACACACACACACACACACACACACACACACACACACACACACACACACACACACACACACACACACACACACACACACACACACACACACACACACACACACACACACACACATAAAAATGTAGCACTTTAGTTAATAGCTATAAGCAAAACAAAATTTGTAATTAGAGCTTTTAAAATCATGCTCATTTGCTTTTCTTAGGTAAAATAAAACACACACACACAGATTAAAAGCAATCAGCTACCTGAATCCTTGGTTCTAATGTTCTGTCTTATTGTGGTTAATAATTAAAACATCCACATTCTACTCTCAACACAGTTTAGGTGATAATCAGGTGAGATCATTAATATTAACAAGCTTCTGCAACTCATTTCTGTCATTAATGAATTTAATTACATTGAGGCAAGGTACCATGGATCACATTCTTTGGGGACAGACACAAAAAGCTGGAGTAACTCAGCGGGACAGGCGGCGTCTCTGGAGAGAAGGAATGGGCGACGTTTCGGGTCAAGACCCTTCTTCAGACTGAGACCCAGGGGAGAGGGTGACCTAGAGATACGGAAGGTGGACAAACATGCTGGAGAAACGTCACCTATTCCTTCGCTCCATAGATGCTGCCTCACCCGCTGAGTTTCCTGAAACTTCACCTATTCCTTCGCTCCATAGATGCTGCCTCACCCGCTGAGTTTCTCCAGCATTTTTGTCCACCTTTGATTTTTCCCGCATCTGCCAGTTCTTTCTGAAGCAACTCTTAGAGATATGAAAGGGTGAAGTGTGAAAAGGGGAGATCAAAGGGGACGTTGTCCAAGGAAATGGAGAACGGATCATTGTTGGCTGAGGGGAAGGCGACAGCGAGGTGTAGGAACGGTAATCTTTAATCAGGAGGGCAGTGAAACTAGTCGGAGAACTGGGATGGGGGAGGGATCGAGAGAGAGGGAGGGAAAACAAAGGTTACTTGAAGCTAGAGAAGTCTATATTCATACCGCTCGCTGGGTTGTAAGTTGCCCAAGCGAAATATGAGGTGTTGTTCCTCCAATTTGCGTTACATTCTTCGGCCCCTTCAGAAGAATCCTCCAAAGATAAGGAGGCTCAAGAATTGAGTCATAAGGTCATATAAGTGATAGGAGTAGAATAAGGCCATTCAGCCCATCAAGTCTACTCCGCCATCCAATCACGGCTGATCTATCTCTCCCTCCTAACCCCATTCTCCAGCCTTCTCCCCATAATCCCTGACACCCGCACTAATCAAGAATCTATCTATCTCTGCCTTATATATATATCCACTGACTTGGCCTCCACAGCCTTCTGTGGCAAAGAATTCTATTAGGTTCATCACCAGAATCACTGAAGAAATTCCTCCTCATCTCCTTCCTAAAAGAACGTCCTTTAATTCTGAGGCTGTGACCTCTAGTCCTGGACTCTCCCACTGGTGGAAACAGTCATGGAGTGATACAGAGTGGAAACAGGCCCTCGGTCCGGCATACCCACACCGGCCAACATGTCCCGTCTACACTCGTCCCACCTACCTGAGGTTAGCCACAATCCCCGCCAAACCTATCCATGTACCTGTCTAAATGTTTCTTCAATGTTGTAATAACAGTACCCATACTCTGGGTCAAATACCCAGTGCATTCACCTTATCTATTCTCCTCATGATTTTATAAACCTCTATAAGATCATCTCTCATCCTCCTACGCTCCAAGGAATATGGAAGGAAACCAGAGCACCAGGAGGAACCCACATGGTCATCGGGAGAGCATGCAAACATACACGTGCAAACACTCACATCTGCACGCACACACAACAGAGGTTATGATCAACAGACAATAGACAATAGGTGCAGGAGTAGGCCATTCGGCCCTTCGAGCCAGCACCGCCATTCACTGTGATCATAGCTGATCATCCACAATCAGTACCCAGTTCCTGCCTTCTCCCCATATCCCCTGACTCCGCTATCTTTAAGAGCTCTATCTAGCTCTCTCTTGAAAGCGTCCAGAGAACCGGCCTCCACCGCCCTCTGAGGCAGAGAATTCCACAGACTCACAACTCTGTGTGAAAAAGTTTTTCCTTGTCTCCGTTCTAAATGGCTTACCCCTTATTCTTAAACTGTGGCCCCTGGTTCTGGACTTCCCCCAACATCGGGAACATGTTTCCTGCCTCTAGCGTGTCCAAACCCTTAATAATCTTATATGTTTCAATAAGATGCCCTCTCATCCTTCTTAACTCCAGTGTAATGTGAATGTCCTCAAAGCCTTGAAACTCCAGTAGGAAATCTAAGGTGAGATTCACATTTCCTTAGAATGCTTGAGAAGAGGTGAATATGGATCTATCTGGAGTAACTCAGCGGGTCAGGCAGCATCTGTGGAGGGAATGGATAGGAGGCATTTTGGGTGCAGGCCAGGAGTCCTTCACGATGGCCCAGTTTTAACCATGCCCCACGCAAGCTTCACGTACGTGGAATACATGGAAACAAATTCATGCAATTTACAGCAAAAGTCCACAACTTTCTGTTAAGTTTGGTATTCCACCAACATTGTAACATGTGGCACTCAGAATAGTGATATTACACATCCATTATCTAGGCAGGACAAGTGCCCAAAGATGCCCAAAACAACACGTGTGGCTGTCTGATCCATTTCAAGGAAGGACACGTTTAAGTGCCCCAAACCAGACATGCACGCGTGTCAACAAACATTCACACGCATGCTGGCGTGCACACATACACGTGCAAACACTCACATCTGCACGCACACACAACATGCACGAACACGCACTCACATCCGCGAGCACACGCACGCCACATGCAAAAAAACGCACGCACACATGCTCAGATGCGAACACGCGTGCACACACACACACACGCACACGCACACCCACACGCACAGCTTCTCTGCTGGAAAACATAAATATATTCACTCAGTAAAGTTTACCTGGGAAAAGATTGAGAGACTTTGTCTTCCAGCTTGACTTCAAATATATGTGACTTTTTTTTAAGCAGCAGTTGCTGGAATAAAGAAAGATGTTTAATGAGTATAGCGGGCGGAAGATGCAGCCTTGGTAATTAGGTAGGCTGCATATGTACTGGCTTCACTATCGAGATTCAGATGCAGTTTACAGGACCTCAGCTCTGTGTAAAAATACAAAGCGACTTCATATGAAAAGCATACGGAGATCAAACCAACAGTTCTACCAAAGCCTGAGAGATGGAACACTTAATTTCAGATGGAACTGCAAACCTGCAGGATCACTTCTTAGTTAAATCTCCATTAAAGTGAAAAAAAAAAAAAATGGGAGCTTCTACTGATGTTTATTGTAAAAATATTTGATAAGATATTAAAGATCAGCTCTCACATGCAAGAAGTGATGAGACTGGGGCGGAAAGTAAGCATTTTAATGATAGGGCTAACCACGGACCCACGCAGCTTATCGCTACGGATAACTTGTGCGTTCAATACAGTGTGAATAATTCAATGTTCTCGTTCCCACAGAAGGGCAACACTAATTTTGTGGAGATGAAAGTGTTTCTTTTTTTCTTTTTTTTTGTTGAAAATATTTTTTATTGGAGATAAGTACACAACCTATTAACATCATTACCAGTCTTACATTTTTGAATTGATAATATTGTCAATTATTATTACATTGTCTCCAATATCTTTTGCCTTTTTTGTTTTTTTAAACTAGATAGAACTAAAAAGATAGATGAAGTAAAGAAAGAAAAGAGAGAGAAAGAAGAAAAAAAAAAAAAAAAAAAAAAAAACAGAAAAGAAAAAGATAGTTAAAGAAGAATGGAAACATTTATTAAAATAAAAAACTTCATTCGAGATATATTCGTACATTTCAGAGTAAGATGAAAGTGTTTCTCTGCCATTCCATTGTTCCTTGTTTCATTCGCTTTTGTGCCGGGGGTTATGGGGAGAAGGCAGGAGAATGGGGTTAAGAGGGAAGAGATAGAACAGCCACGATTGAATGGCGGAGTAGACTTGATGGGATGTGGGAGGAAACCGGAGCAACCGGAGGCAAGGGCTCCACCAGCTGCGTCACAGTCATAGAGTGATACAGCGTGGAAACAGGCCCTTCGGCCCAACTTGCCCACACTGGCCAACATGTCCCAGCTACACTAGTCCCACCTGCCTGCTTTTGGCCCTTATCCCTCCAAACCTGTCCTATCCATGTACCTGTCCAACTGTATCTTAAACGTTGGGATAGTCCCAGCCTCAACTACCTCCTCTGGCAGCTCGTTCCATACACCCACCACCCTCTGTGTGAAAAAGGTTACCCTTCAGATTCCTATTAAATCTTTTCCCCTTCACCTTAAACCTATGTCCTCTGGTCCTCGATTCCCCTACTCTGGGTGAATGACTCTGTGCGTCTACCCAATCTATTCCCCTCATTGTTCCACCCTTCACAGCTGATGGATGGGGAATATGTGGAGCCTACTGCTTAGCCATGATTCTTCAGAGTTACTCGGTCAAAGTAAATTAATTATTGCTTCATTGGACTTTGCATTGTGGACACTGCACAGGTCTCCTGTACTGGGCTTTGTTCCAGCCACATGTTGCCAAACGATACCTTTGTTCCCAAACACCATGCCGACCCAGATCATAAGGTCATAAGCGATAGGAGTAGAATCAGACCATTCGGCCCATCAAGTCTACTCCGCCATTCAATCATTGCTGATCTATCTCTCCCTCCTAATCCCATTCTCCTGCCTTCTCCCCATAACCTCTGACACCCGTACAAATTAAGAATCTATCTAACTCTGGCTTAAATATACCCACTGACTTGGCCTCCACAGCCTTCTGTGGCAAAGAATTCCACAGATTCACCAACCACTAACTAAAGAAATTTCTCCTCATCTCCTTCATAAAAGAACGGCTTGTAATTCTGAGGCTATGACCTCTAGTCCTAGACTCTCCCACTAGTGGAAACATCCTCTCCGCATCAACTCTATCCAAGCCTTTCACAATTCTGTACGTTTCAATGAGGTCCCCCCCTCATTCTTCTAAACTTAGATGCCCCATCTAAGTTAGTCCCATTTGTCTGTGTTTGCCCCATGTCCTTCACTTTAGACTCTAGTTTAAAGATACAGCACGGAAGCAGGCCCTTCGGCCCACCAAATCCGTGCCGACCAGCGATTACTGTCCTAAACACACTTGGAACAAAGCCAATTAGCCTACAAACCTGTACGTCTTTGGAGTGTGGGAGGAAACTGGAGCACCCAGAGAAAACCCACGCAGGTCACGGGGAGAACGTACAAACCAGCAACTCTACCGCTGCGCCACCTTAAACCATGTACCAGTCCAAGTGTCTTTCAAATGTTGTTATTGTACCAGCCTCAACTACCTCCTCCGGCAGCTCGTTCCATACACCCACCACCCTCTGTGCGAAAACGTTGTCCCTCAGGTTCCTATTAAATCTTTCCCCTCTTATCTTTAACCAATGCCCTCCAGTTTTTAATTCCCCATACTCAGGATAAAATATTTGTGCATTCTCCCTATCCATTCACCTCATTATATTATACCTCTATAAGATCACCCCTCAGCTCTAAGGAAATAAATTCCTGGTCTGCCCAACCTCTCTCTGTAGCTCAGGCCCTCGAGTCCCGGCTGTATCCTCGTAATTCTACTCTGCACTCTTTACAATTTACCTCTTAGATTACAGTCCTTACAGTCCTGCACTTGCAAATCTTTGTGCTTACGTGCAGTAAAGTTTTACTGAGTTGTATGCAAAGCACACAATTTCACTGGATCTAGTCGCAGCTAGAAACTGCTAGACGCTGCCTTACAGCGCCAGAGACCCCGTGTTCGATCGCGGCGGCGCAGCGGTAGAGTTGCTGCCTTACACGAATGCAACGCCGGAGTCCCGGGTTCCATCCCGATTACGGGCGCTGTCTGTACGGAGTTTGCACGTTCTCCCCGTGACCTGCGTGGGTTTTCCCCGACATCTTCGGTTTCCTCCCACACTCCAAAGACGTGCAGGTTTGTAGGTTAATTGGCTTGGCATGTAAGTGTAAATTGTCCCTAGTGGGTGTAGGATTGTGTTAGTGTGCGGGGATCTTTGGTCGGCGCGGACCCGGTGGGCCGGAGGGCCTGTTTCTGCGCTGTATCTCTAAACTAAAAACTAAACTATGCAACAAGGAGTTGTTTAAGGAAGAACTGCAGATGCTGGAAAAATCGACGGTAGACAAAAATGCTGGAGAAACTCAGCGGGCGAGGCGGCATCTATGGAGCGAAGGAATAGGTGATGTTTCGGGAAACTCAGCGGGTGAGGCAGCATCTATGGAGCGAAGGAATAGGTGACGTTTCGGGGAAACTCAGCGGGTGAGGCAGCATCTATGGAGCGAAGGAATAGGTGACGTTTCGGGAAACTCAGCGGGTGAGGCAGCATCTATGGAGCGAAGGAATAGGTGACGTTTCGGGAAACTCAGCGGGTGAGGCAGCATCTATGGAGCGAAGGAATAGGTGATGTTTCGGGTCGAGACCCGGAAGGGTCTCGACCCGAAACGTCACCTATTCCTTCGCTCCATAGATGCTTTCCGGGTCTCGACCCGAAACGTCGCCTATTCCTTCGCTCCATAGATGCTGCCTCACCCGCCGAGTCTCCAGCATTGTTGTCCACCTTCTATGCGACAAGGAGGTGCCATTGGCACAACTACATTTCCACTAGAGTAGCGCTGCTCCTCACGTCCGTTCGCGCCAATGCGTCTGACGTAATGACGCGCAGGCGCCCTGACGGGTCTTCTTCACGTAGTCACTCCCGTGACTCTGAAGTAAAATCTTGCATTAAACAGCTTTGGCAAAGGTGGTGAGCCTGATGCGCTTTAGTGGGGCATGTATGAGGATTCATGAGGATGAGTGTTCGAGAGAGAGAGAGAAAGAGAGAGAGAGAGATTAAAGCCCCTGTCCCACTGTACGAGGTAATTCAAGAGTTCTCCCGTGTTTTCCACTGATTCGAACTTGGAGAATGTCCGTAGCGGGTGCGTAGGAGTTCGTGGATGTCCCTTAGCAGCTCGTACGAGTAAAAAGTAACAATTTTATTCATCGCGAGTATTTTTTTTACTCGTGGACATTTTTCACAGTGTTGAAAAAACGCCACAAGTTTACCGGATTTCCCGAGTACCTACCGTTACTCATACGAGCCGCACCATCCTGGCCACACACTCATCTCCCCGCTACTTTCAGGTAGAAGGTACAGGAGCCTGAAGACTGCAACGACCAGGTTCAGGAATAGCTACTTCCCCACAGCCATCAGGCTATTAAACCTGGCTCGGACAAAACTCTGAACATTAATAGCCCATTATCTGTTTATTTGCACTTTATCAGTTTATTTTATTCATGTGTGTATATATTTATATTATGGTATATGGACACACTGATCTGTTTTGTAGTCAATGCCTACTATGTTCTGTTGTGCTGAAGCAAAGCAAAGAATTTCATTGTCCTATCAGGGACACATGACAATAAACTCACTTGAACCTTGAATCTTGAATCTACGAGACATCCACGAGCTCCTACGGACCCGCTACGGGACATTCTCCGAGTTTGAATCAGGGGAAAACTCGGGAGAACTCGTGAATTACCTCGTAGAGTGGGACAGGCCCCTTAAGCAGGATGGCGGAGGGACTACAGAGCGGCTGTAGCATGAGAACAGAGAAGGAGAAAGCCCATTCACAAGCAGTGCTGCATACCCAGCCACAGGCCTGATATTAATGACCATGCACAATAAAATGCATCACAATCCACTTCCGCATCTGCAGTCCAGCCAATAACGCATGTATTCTTGCGCTGCTCGTGGTCAAAGGTCAACTTTTCCTGACGGGGACAGATGCCTCCTTTTAAAAAAAAATTAAGGCTTAAATGAAAGGAAGGCAGATGTTAACAGCTCGGCAGTTTTCCTGTCGCTAGTTGAATCCATATTCAAATGTCGGGTTGGAATAGTCTGCTTGCAATTAATTGATTTCTATGGGAAAAGAAAGCTTTGCAGCAGAATCATCGAGCAGCGGTAATATGAGCTCCCGAGGAGAAAGAGCCTTAGAACCAAAGCCAAAAACAGGTTGGGATTCAGGCCGTTCTTTTCGCATCTTAAGAAATAATTCCTCAGAGGGAACCAACCAGTGAAGCAGTTTTGTTTTAGAGTTAGGATTGAAGCCTTGCATCAGTGTGGGGGCCTTCCTTGCCCATTCTCAGTGGTTTATCATTGATATGTGTCTTTGAAGCATAGTGGGAATGTGACACTGTGGCGCAGCGGTAGAGTTGCTGCCTCACAGCGCCAGAGACCCGGGTTCCATCCCGACTACGGGTGCCGTCTGTATGGAGTTTGCACGTTCTCCCCGTGACCTGCATTGGATTTCTCCGGGATCTCCGGTTTCCTCCCACACTCCAAAGACGTGCAGGTTAATAGCTTAATTGGCTTGGCATAATTGTAAATTGTCCCTAGTGACAAACCTCTTTGGTGACCCTCGGACTATCCTTGATCGGATTTTGCTGGCTTTACCTTGCACTAAACGTTATTCCCTTATCATGTATCTATACACGTAAATGGATCAATTGTAACCATGTATTGTCTTTCCGCTGTCTGGATAGCCCAAAATAAAAGCTTTTCACTGTACCTCAGTACACGTGACAATAAACTAGACTGGAAGGATAGTGTCAGTGTGCGGGGATGGCTGCTCGTTGCTGACTCGGTGGGCTGAAGGGCCTGTTTCCGCGCTGTATCTCTAAAACTAAACTAAACTAAAGAATCACACAGCAAACTCCCACCGACTGCAACAATCGTAGAGCATGATCTAACACAGCGTTTACATGCTAATTATTTAGTCTCCGATTCATCAGAGTATTGAGTATCATGAGATGATAAGTTTAAAAAGGAACTGCAGATGCTGGAAAAATCCAAGGTAGACAAAAATGCTGGAGAAACTCAGCGGGTGAGGCAGCATCTATGGAGCGAAGGAATAGGTGATGTTTCGGGTCGAGACCCGGAAGGGTCTCGACCCGAAACGTCACCTATTCCTTCGCTCCATAGATGCTTTCCGGGTCTCGACCCGAAACGTCACCCATTCCTTCGCACCATAGATGCTGCCTCACCCGCTGAGTTTCCCGAAACGTCACCTATTCCTTCGCACCATAGATGCTGCCTCACCCGCTGAGTTTCCCGAAGCGTCACCTATTCCTTCGCTCCATAGATGCTGCCTCACCCGCTGAGTTTCTCCAGCATTTGTGCCTACGTAAGATCATAAGTGATAGGAGCAGAATTAGGCCATTCGGCCCATCATGTCTACTCCGCCATTCAATCATGGCTGATCTATCTCTGCCTCCTAACCCCATTCTCCTGCCTTCTTGCCTTCCTAGTCCTAGACTCTCCCACTAGTGGAAACATCCTCTCCACATCCACTCTATCCGGGCCTTTCACTATTCAGTGCATTTCAAAGAGGTCCCCCAACCCCCCACCCCCCCCTCCCCCTCATCCTTCTAAACACCAGCGAGTACAGGCCCAGTGCGGTCAAACGCTCATCATATGTTATCCTACTCATTCCTGAGTATAAAAGTTGGGAGCATGTTAGAGATGTACAAGACATTGGCGAGACCATATTTAGAGCAATGTGTTCCCGATGTTGGGGAGGTCCAGGACAATCGGTCACAGCTTAAGGATAAGGGGGAAATCCTTTAAGACCGAGATGAGGAAAAACTTTTTCACACAGAGAGTGGTGAATCTCTGGAACTCTCTGCCACAGAGGGTAGTTGAGGCCAGTTCATTGGCTATATTTCAGAGGGAGTTAGATGTGGCCCTTGTGGCTAAAGGGATCAGGGGGTATGGAGAGAAGGCAGGTACGGGATACTGAGTTGGATGATCAGCCATGATCATATTGAATGGCGGTGCAGGCTCGAAGGGCCGAATGGCCTACTCCTGCACCTATTTTCTATGTATCTATGTATGTCCAGTTATGGTCACAATGTTCTAGGAAGGATGTCGTCAAGGTGGAAAGGGTGCAGAGAAGATTTACAAGGATGTTGCCAGGACTCAAGGACTTGAGCTATAGGGAGAGGTTGAGCAGGCTAGGATTCTATTCCTTGGAGCGCAGGAGGATGAGGGGAGATCTTATAGAGGTGTATAAGATCAATAGAGAAATAGATCGGGTGGATGCCCAGAGTAGAGGAATCGAGGACATAAGTTCACGATGAGGGGGGGGGAAAGATTCAATGGGAACTTGAGGGGTAACTTCTTTTTACACAAAGGGTGATGGGTATACGAAATGAGATGCCAGAGGAGATATGCTGAGAGAATGGAGCAGCTGGCTTGTACACTCCGGAGTTTAGAAGGTTGAGAGGCAATCTTATTGAAACAAATAAGATTATTAAGGGTTTGGACCCGCTAGAGGCAGGAAACATGTTCCCGATGTTGGGGTAGTCTAAAACCAGGGGCCACAGTTCAAGAATAAGGGGTAAGCTATTTAGAACGGAGACGAGGAAACACTTTTTCTCACAGAGAGTGGTGAGTCTGTGGAATTCTCTGCCTCAGAGGGCGGTGGAGGCGGGTTCTCTGGATACTTTCAAGAGAGAGCTAGATAGGGCTCTTAAAAATAGTGGAGTCAGGGGATATGGGGAGAAGGCAGGAACGGGGTACTGATTAGGGATGATCAGCCATGATCACATTGAATGGCGGTGCTGGCTCGAAAGGCCGAATGGCCTACTCCAGCACCTATTGTCTATTGTCTAATTGAACCAGGTGCTATCATAACATTTAAGAGACATTTGGACAGGTACATGGATAGGACAGGTTTGGAGGGATATGGGCCAAGCATGGGCAGGTGGGACCCGTGTAGATGGGGCATGTTGGCCGGTATGGGCAAGTTGGGTGAAGGGCCAGTTTCCACGCTGTAACACTCTATGCTGCCGCAGTGGGCAGTGGCTGTGTATTTAGGTCGATACACTCAAGAGAGAAAGTTTAGCTTAGTTTATTTTAAATAAATGGCAGGAAAACAGGCCCCTTGGCCAACCGAGTCCACACCGTCCGTCGATCACCCGTGGACACTAGTTCCATGTGATAGACAATAGACAATAGACAATAGGTGCAGGAGTAGGCCATTTGGCCCTTCGAGCCAGCACCGCCATTCAGTATGATCATGGCTGATCATCCCCAATCAGTACCCCGTTCCTGCCTTCTCCCCATATCCCCTGACTCCGCTATCTTAAAGAGCCCTATCTAGCTCTCTCTTGAAAGTATCCAGAGAACCGGCCTCCACCGCCCTCTGAGGCAGAGAATTCCACAGACTCACCACTCTCTGTGAGAAAAAGTGTTTCCTCGTCTCCGTTCTAAATGGCTTACTCCTTATCCCACGTTCTCATCCACTCCCTACACACTGGGGGCAATTAATCTACACTGGATGTGCGAGGAGATCAGAGCACCCGGAGGAAACCCACGCGGTCAAGGGGAGAACGTGCAAACTCCACACAGGCAGCACCCGTATTCAGGATCGAACCCGGGTATCTGGAGCAGTGAGGCAGCAACTCTACCGCTGCGCCTCCGTGCCGTAAGGAATAGAATGATTTGCTGATTAAGTTAGAAGCTACTGTACAGTACAGTTACTGTAATTGTTTAGTTTAGTTTAGAAATACAGCGAGAAACAGCCCCCTTCGGCCCACCGGGTCCGCGCCGACCAGCGATCCCCGCACACTAACACTATCCTACACACACTAAGGATCATTTACAAGTTTACTGAAGCCAATTAACCTACAAACCCGAGTGTGGGAGGAAACCTGAGATCCTGGAGAAAACCCACGCAGGTCGCAGGGCGAACGTGCAAACTCCGTATAGACAGCACCCGTAGTCAGGATAGAACCTGGGTCTATGGCGCTGTGAGGCAGCAACTCTACCGTGCCGCTGGCTATCGGTGGGCCAAATGCCCCGAAGCTGAATATTTTGTCCGCATCTCCATTGTAGACGATGATCGGGTTGGGACATTAGGCGGTTTGCATCATCTGCGTCCCTCGTTAGGAAGCTGACTGCATCCGGTGTTCACTGGTGGTCTTGCCTGCATCTGCACGCACCTGCCCTGAGTCTACTGAACAGGGCTTGTCCATGTCTCTGACGCCTGCAGATGGACTGGCCAGTACATTACACACCTTAAGTACATTATAAAGTCACGTAACTTTGTTAAACAACCATTTAGTTAAACCTTTGTTCAGCTAGTTAGCAATTAGAATGCCAAGTGATGGTGCTGTATCGACACGCGCCATATATTGCTCAATGCATGCGGTCTAGCGCAGTCACAAATGCAGTCTGGGGCGCTTTGTATAGCAAGGAACTGCAGATGCTGGTTTACACCGAAGACAGACACAAAAACTACACACAAGATTGATCCCAGGAATGAGTGGGTTAACCTATGATGAGCGTTGTCGTCACTGGGCCTGTAGTCGCTGGAGTTTAGAAGAA
The DNA here is from genome assembly GCA_038087875.1 of Malacoraja senta. NCBI lineage: Eukaryota > Metazoa > Chordata > Chondrichthyes > Rajiformes > Rajidae > Malacoraja > Malacoraja senta. Next base: position 80,861,295 of record CM075981.1, on the reverse strand, counting down.
TGAGGGGGGACCTCATTGAAATGTACAGAATAATGAAAGGCTTGGATTAGAGTGGATGTGGAGAGGATGTTTCACTAGTGGGAGAGTCTAGGACTAGAGGTCACAGCCTCAGAATTAAAGGATGTTCTTTTGGGAAGGAGATGAGGAGGAACTCTTCAGTCAGAGGGTGGTGAATCTGTGGACTTCATTGCCACTGAAGGCTGTGGAGGCCAAGTCAGTGGATATTTTTAAGGCAGAGATAGATAGATTCTTGCTTAGTCAGGGGTTATGTGGAGAAGGCAGGAGAATGGGGTTAGGAGGGAGAGATAGATCAGCCATGATTGAATGGTGGAGTAGACTTGATGGGCCGAATGGGCTAGATCTACTCCTATAACTAATGACATGAAAATGCTGAAGTAACTCAGCGTGACAGGCAGCATCTCTGGAGCGAAGAATGTCTGAAGAAGGGTCTCGCCCTGAAACGTCACCCATTCCGTCTCTCCAGGGATGCTGCCTGTCCCGCCGAGTTACTCCAGCATTCTGTGTCTATCTCTGGGGGGTTTTCTTGTTGGCAAGACAGTTGCAAATCGTGCCATGAATTTCAGTGTTACTTCTGTACAAGATGAATCCAGCAAACTCCAACCTCTTCCATAATAGATCAAAGGACTTTGATTGTTCAAGGTAATTAACATTTGAGAATTATCCTTCAATGGATTATCAATAATACAGGCTCACTATTTGTAGCTAGGTGAAGGCCTGAATAGAAACTGCAGGGAAAATCTAGACAAGTCATGAATTATGAGCCACTGGTCAACGTTTATCCGCTTGATCAGGATTCAGGAATCAGGGGAATATGAGTGGTCCTAATCTCACACACTTTTTGTCTTTTCATCTCAGGCCTTTGTCCAACCATCTGCCGTTCAACACCCCCCCCCCCCCCCCCATCCTTAGGTAACTTTTTCACTCAAAGTGGTATGGGCGTATGGAACGAGCTGCCTGAGGAGGTAGTTGAGGCTGGGACTATCCCAACTGTTTAAGAAACAGTTGGACAGGTAAATGGATAGACAATAGACAATAGGTGCAGGAGGAGGCCATTCGGCCCTTCCAGCCAGCACCGCCATTCAATGTGATCATGGCTGATCGTCCCCAATCAGTACCCCGTTCCTGCCTTCTCCCCACTCCGCTATCTTTAAGAGGACAGGTTTGGAGGGATACGGGCCGAACGCAGGCAGGTGGGACTAGTGTAGCGGGGACATGTTGGCCGGTGTGGGCAAGCTGGGCTGAAGGACCTGTTTCCATGCTGGACTAAACCTGCAAAGAGATATTTTGGCGCAAATTTTTCCGGCTAACTTGTGGCTCTGTTTTTGTTTTTTTAATTTTAAGTTTTAAATGTCCATGTCACTGCAATAATGGATTGGAACTTTGCCGGGAAAGAGTCCTCCAGGTGTCTCTGCTGCATCTGAGTAAATGTACTGTTGACATTTGATGGTTTCACCATGAAGCGTGAAGCCAGAAATGAGCGATTATTCCATTTAATGATGAGCAGCCCTGGGGGATAACGAGATCTTGCTAACTGTGCCTCCATTCGTATCACCATTTCCTGTGATACATAGATACATAGATACATGGAAAATAGGTGCAGGAGTAGGCCATTCGGCCCTTCGAGCCTGCACCACCATTCAATATGATCATGGCTGATCATCCAACTCAGTATCCCGTACCTGCCTTCTCTCCATACCCCCTGATCCCTTTAGCCATAAGGGCCACATCTAACTCCCTCTTAAATATAGCCAATGAACTGGCCGTGATCAGTGTCGAAGTCTGGAGATCAGAAGGCACAGGAGCAGAATTAGGCCATTCGGCCCATCGAGTCTGCTCCGACACTCAATCATACCTGATCTATTTTTTCTCTCTCAACTCCATTCTCGCCAGCGTGACAGTTGCTGCCTCGCGGCGTCAGAGACCCGGGTTCGATCCTGACCACGGGTGCTGTCTGTACGGAGTTTGTACGTTCTCCCCGTGACCCGCGTGGGTTTTCTCCAGGTGCACCGGTTTCCTCCCACACTCCAAAGACCTTGGGAAGAGAGAAAGGGTTTGGAGGGATATGGGACAAATGCGGGCATGTGGGACTGACATAGATGGGGCGTCTTGGTCGGCATAGACACGTTGGGATGAAGGACCTGTTTCTGTGCTGTTTGACTCCGTGATCTCCCCCCTCCTCATGTCTCTGCTACAGTCTAGGCTTTCAGATAGTATAGCTGGGCCAAATGGCCTGGCAACAGAATGGGAGATGCATCTGGATCTGATCTTCGCTCCAATAACCTGAATGGTTTAATACATTGATGTGGAAGTTAAGTTCATACATGACAGGAGCAGAATTAGGCCATTCGGCCCATCAAGTCTACTCCGCCATTCAATCATGGCTGATCTATCTCTCCCTCCTAACCTCATGCTCCTGCCTTCTCCCCATAACCCCTGACACCCGTACTGATCAAGAATCTATCTATCTCTGTCTTAAAAATATCCACTGACTTGGCCTCCACAGCCTTCTGTGGCAAAGAATTCCACAGATTCACCACCCTCTAACTAAAGAAATTCCTCCTCATCACCCTAAATGTCTGTCCTTTAATTCTGAGGCTGTGACCTCCAGTCCAAGACTCACCCACTAGTGGAAGCATCCTCTCCACATCCACTCTATCCAGACCCTTCACTGGATCACACGAGTCAATATTCAATAGACAATAGGTGCAGGAGTAGGCCATTCGGCCCTTCGAGCCAGCACCGCCATTCAATGTTATCATGGGTGATCATCCCCAATCAGTACCCCGTTCCTGCCTTCTCCCCATATCCCCTGACTCCGCTATCTTTAAGAGCCCTATCCAGCTCTCTCTTGAAAGTATCCAGAGAACCTGCCTCCACCGCCCTCTGAGGCAGAGAATTCCACAGACTCACCACTCTCTGTGAGAAAAAGTGTTTCCTCATCTCTGTTCTAAATGGCTTACCCCTTATTCTTAAACTGTGTGGCCCCTGGTTCTGGACTCCCCCCAACATCGGGAACATGTTTCCTGCCTCTAGCGTGTCCAAACCCTTAATAATCTTATGTGTTTCAATAAGATACCCTCTCATCCTTCTAAACTCCAGAGTATACAAGCCCATTTGAATTTTCTTGCAAACAGGTCAGTATTATGCTGCACACATTTTAGAAAAGTATTTAAAGCACTTGACCAGGCAACTTTAGTTTCTACTTGACATTTAAAGTTAATTATACAGAAGGAAATAGCAACGGCATTTTGAACAAGGACGTCTTAATAGATATTAAAGTGTTCTTTTCCTATTAAAAGGTATTCATGTCCAAACCATTTTCTTCGTCACAGTGTTCAGAATCTTATTACATTTCTTTTTTCGGATCTGAATTACAATAAACCTATCAATACATTCATGTTAAGAATATTTTCCACATTTGTAAGACTTAGGTAACTCTTGGAATATTAAATAAAATTATGATGAAACGGAATAGGTGGCATTTCAGGTCCGGACCCTTCTTCAGACCCGAAATGTCACCCATTCCTTCTGTCCAGAGATGTTGTCTCACCTGCTGAGTTACTCCAGATTTTTGTGTCTATCTTCAGTTTAAACCAGCATCTGCATTTCCTTGCTACACAAATTAATAGACAATAGGTGCAGGAGTAGGCCATTCGGCCCTTCGAACCAGCACCGCCATTCAATGTGATCATGGCTGATCATCCCCAATCAGTACCCCGTTCCTGCCTTCTCCCCTTTTCCCCTGACTCCGCTATCTTTAAGAGCCCTCTCTAACTCTCTCTCGAAAGTATCCAGAGAACTGGCCTCCACCGCCCTCTGAGGCAGAGAATTCCACACTCACAACTCTCTGTGTGAAAAAATGTTTCCTCATCTCCATTCTAAATGCCTTACCCCTTATTCTTAAACTGCGGCCCCTGGTTCTGGACTCCCCCAACATCGGGAACATGTTTCAAATTATGAACTCCACTGATATCTTTACGAAATGTGACAACATACAGTGCAGGACCAGGCCCTACGGCCCACGAGGTCTGTGCCGTACATGACACCAAGGACAACCTTTATCTGCCCACACATAATACATATCCCTCCATTCCTTGCGTCCATCCAAAAGTCTCTCAAATGGCACCATAGAAGCTGCCTCCACCCCTGATGGCATGTTCCAGGCACGCACCATCCTTTGTCCAAAAATGTTGCCTCCTTTACACTTGGCCCCTCTCACCTTAATGCTATAATGTCTAGTATTCGATATATCCACACTGGGGGAAAAAAAGGTTCTGACTGTCCACCCTATCTCCGCTTCTCATAATTTTATACACTTCTATCACGACTTCCTGCATCCTCTGTTGTTCCAGAGAAACCTATCCTAGTCTGTCCAACCTCTCCGTGGTGTTAAAATGGGCACCTCATGGCCCTGTCCCACTTAGGCGATTATTTAGGCGACTACAGGCGACTAGGCTGTTGCCTGTATGGCCGTGAGTCGTCTCCTCAGTCGTCCAAAGAGTCGGAGCATCTTTCTGGTCACCGCTGGATTTTCGACATGTTGAAAGATTTTCGGCGGCAGTTGGCAACAGTGGGTTTGACGCCAATGAGCGTAGCTTGACTTCTCCTGACGTAGGTGCTGTCGTAGGTTGTCGCCGGGTGACGTAGGTTGTCGCCGGTGCTGACTTCGGTGAATTCCATTGTCGTATTCGCCGACAGTCGCTTAAGAAATCGCCTAATGACGCCGGTTTTTCGGCGACCTGGTACGACTATGACAGTCGGCGGCAGTCGCCTAAGTGGGACAGGCCCGTTAGCTTCTTTGAAGATGAGGAGCAGCAAGATAATAAATATCACCATATCACCGATGGGGGCAGAACACCAGGGGCCTGGGTGATCATTAAGGACAGATCAAGGGTATTTACAACACACTTATTTTTATCACAGACTAGTTTTCGTTCCTCCATTGATAACTGGTGCGCTACGATGCTGAGAACTATATTCTGCACTCTGTATCTTCCCAGCTATTATCAGGCAACTCACCAATCGTATCACCAACTAGAGAGCAGTCCTGACCTCCCATCAACCTCATTGGAGACCCTCGGACTATCTTGGATCGGACTTTATCTTGCACTAAATGTTATTTCACATTGTTCCCTTCATCATGTATCTGTACACAGTGACCGGCCCGATTGTAATCACGTATGGTCTATCCGCTGACTGGAGAGCATGCATCAAACAAAGATTTTCACTGTACCTCAGTACACGGGACAATATACTAACTAAGCTGGCTGCCCTGCCGGCAGTCTGTTTGTATTTTCTTTCTTTTTGTTAATTTTTAGTGCGTTAAAAGTTTGTTTTAATGTTCTTCGGTTTGTTTTATGTGGGGGGAGGGGGGGGAGGGGATCGGGGGGGGAAACCTTTTTTCAAGCTCTTACCTTCCCGGAGATGTGATCAATTTTCGGATCGCATTCTCCGGGCACTCTGCGGCCTACCATCGCTGGAGCCGGAGGCCTCCTCGGACTGTCGCGAGCCCCACCGCCGGGCGCGGACTTAACATCGGAGCTGATCCCTTGCCTGGGATCGCTCCCACCGCGACCACCACGGAATCACCATCAAGGGCTCGCAGTCTCGGGTGAGGCCGAGTCGGGAGCTCCAAACGTGGTTGACGGTTCGACCAGCCCCGACGCGAGGTTCGATCGCCCAGCGCGGGGGAGCAGACATCCCCCCCGATGCAGGAGCTGATCGTCTCGGCGCGGAGGGCCCAAATGCCGCCGGGTACGGGAGTCAAGAACGTCCCGTCAACGGGGGGCTCGAGGCCCACGACCGAGGAAGAACAAAAGGAAGGACTTGAACTTTATTTCGCCTTCCATCACAGTGAGGGATGTGGAGGAGTCACTGTGGTGGATGTTCATGTTAAAATGTGTTTTTGAGTGATCTGTTGCTTTTAATTGTATGACTGACCTGGCCAATGAAATTCCTCGTATGTTACAAAACATACTTGGCGAATAAAATCTGATTCTGATTCTGATTCCGAGATGAAAAGATCGGCGTGCGGTGACGGGGTCACTCGCCTGTGTGTGGTCCACAGAGACGTTCCCCACGCCACCAAGCTCCTGACATTAGCCGCGCTGCTCTGCAGAGATTAGAAGCACTGAGTTGAATCTCTGCGCGTTGAAGATCGAGAATTGGAGCAAGACTCACCCCCAGGGCCTGCTTCCTGCTCTTTTCAGCTGTCGGCACCGGCAACAACATGGCTAAAGGTTGTCTACCTGACATTTCACGAGTAATTGGTGCAAAAAAAAAAAGAAAGCAATTTCATATTCTCATGCATATTTAATAGCGTTGTGTAAAATGTCAACTCCAGATGATGTGGCCTTGGTGGACATGGAAAATGGGGGCTATTGAACCATAATGTTATAAAGTGCAAAGGACAGCTCGGCACACCAGGCTATGTTCTGAACTTCTGGCCCTGGGTGAAATTGGCTTTCTGGTTCAGCTGTCTGGTTAGCTAGTGCCCGATTCTCCATTCTGCCGACTTCATCTGATATGACGCAGACCAGATTCCCCACCATGTCTGAAGAAGGGTCCCGACCCGAAACGTCACCTATCCATGTTCTCCACAGATGCTGCCTGACCCGCTGAGTTACTCCAGCGTTACTCTGTGAAACGTCACCTATCCATGTTCTCCACAGATGCTGCCTGACCCGCTGAGTTACCCTGGCACAGTGTACTTCTGTGCTTTGTAAGCTATACGGAACCACACTATAAATGATAAGGTAGACCAAAATTCTGGAAAAACTCAGCGGGTGCGGCAGCATCTATGGAGCGAAGGAAATAGGCAACGTTTCGGCCTGAAACCCTTCCGGGTTTCGGCCCGAAACGTTGCCTATTTCCTTCAGGGTTTCGGCCCGAAAGGTTGCCCATTTCCTTCGCTCCACAGATGCTGCCTGACCCGCTGAGTTACTCCAGCACTCTGTGAAACGTCACCTATCCATGTTCTCCACAGATGCTGCCTGACCCGCTGAGTTACTCCAGCACTCTGTGAAACGTCACCTATTCATGTTCTCCACAGATGCTGCCTGACCCGCTGAGTTACTCCAGCACTCTGTGAAACGTCACCTATCCATGTTCTCCACAGATGCTGCCTGACCCGCTGAGTTACTCCAGCGTTACTCTGTGAAACGTCACCTATCCATGTTCCCCACAGATGCTGCCTGACCCGCTGAGTTACTCCAGCACTCTGTGAAACGTCACCTATCCATGTTCTCCACAGATGCTGCCTGACCCGCTGAGTTACTCCAGCACTCTGTGAAACGTCACCTATCCATGTTCTCCACAGATGCTGCCTGACCCGCTGAGTTACTCCAGCACTCTGTGAAACGTCACCACGAGGATTGATACGGGTTGATGAAGATTAAGGTCATTCAGCTGTTTTAGAGTCTGATGCCCTAAGATAATTAATACATTTTACTTTTTAAACTTCAATAATCTTTTTGCGATATTAAACATTTTTAAAATCGAATTAAATTTTTTTTTTTGAGGTGCTGATATGTTGTAATACTGCATCCCATCACTGGAAAAGCACTGGGATTATACAAAAGATATTATTTGGGGTAGAAATTTGTTCTTAGTGAAATGTGCTAGATGATTAATATGTTCATAGGTGATAGGAACAGAATTAGGCCATTCAGCCCATCTAGTCTACTCCGCCATCCAATCACGGCTGATCTATCTCTCCCTCCTAACCCCATTCTCCTGCCTTCTCCCCATAACCTCTGACACCCGTACTAATCAAGAATCTATCTATCTCTGCCTTAAATATATCCACTGACTTGGCCTCCACAGCCGTCTGTGGCTGGGAATTTCAGGAATGAGTGGGTTAACATATGACGAGCATTTGGATGGCGCTGGGCCTGACAATCGCTGGAGTTTCAAAAGATAAGATAATGGAGGTATGAAGTTTCACTTTATTGCATTCGATTGCCTGCAAAGTGCATTAACCGCAAGGGGACAAGAACAGCCTGAAGAAGGGTCTCGACCCGAAACGTCACCCATTCCTTCTCTCCAGAGATGCTGCCTGTCCCGCCGTGTCTACCTTCAAACTGAAGTAAACATTTAAAAAACCACGAGTTTTCAAATGCTGACATAGATAAAAATCATTCTCACTCTTTAGAGGGAGACAAAAAATGCTGTAGAAACTCAGCGGGTGAGGCAGCATCTATGGAGCGAAGGAATAGGCGACGTTTCGGGTCACCTATTCCTTCGCTCCATAGATGCTGCCTCACCCGCTGAGTTTCCGGAAAGGTCTCGACACGAAACGTCACCCATTCCTTCTCTCCATAGATGCTGCCTCACCCGCTGAGTTACTCCAGCTTTTTTGTGTCTATCCGCGGTTTAAACCATCATCTGCAGTTTCTTCGTACACAAGATTAAATGACGGCCTCATTGGCAAATATCACTTCATCGTCCGACAGTAACAAAGAGGGAAATTGAGTGAGTTGTACTTGGTGGATCTGAAGAGTTTCGTTCAGTCCAGTACATTGTCACGGGCAAATTAGAGGCAACGGTGTCAGATCGAGCTGACTGCTTACTTTGCTGGAAGCGATTGGCAATTTTTAGCCTGAACTTTCCATTAACCTGGTTTTCAACCATTGTCTCGAAGAAATCCATCAACAAAAGATGAAAAGTAAATTTTAACCGAGTCAAATCTCTATATTTCTGGTGCTTTTCAATGAACAGATAGCATTTTGAATTTATTTTGGGGAGTTATTCAGCCCCATCTAATTTCACTTTTTGTCAAAATATTATTGAGCTTAAAGTGATTGTGTTTTGTACAAACACATATCAGACAGCCACAGGGAACTAGATTGGATTGAACCTGAACAGAGACATGGATCACCTGTACCTACAGTCCCACACACCCATGCATATAGAATAGCGATATTAAACATTTTTAAAATCTAGTTAAACTTGTTTTTTTGAGGTGCTGGTTTGTTGTGTGGTGTGTAACACATTACAAATAGCTCATTTCATTTAGTCTTGTTTATTTATTGTCGCATGCAGAGAATTCAAGTGAATTGCTTGATCTGGATGTTACTGATTGGGGGTAGACAAAAGTGCTGAGAAACTCTGCGGGTGCGGCAGCATCTATGGAGCGAAGGAAATAGGCAACGTTTCGGGCGAAACCCTTCCGGGTTTCGGCCCGAAACGTTGCCTATTTCCTTCAGGGTTTCGGCCCGAAAGGTTGCCCATTTCCTTCGCTCCACAGATGCTGCCTGACCCGCTGAGATACTCCAGCGTTACTCTGTGAAACGTCACCTATCCATGTTCTCCACAGATGCTGCCTGACCCAAGAGCCGTTGGAGAGATCGCAGAGGGAGGCCCAAGAGCCGTTGGAGAGATCGCAGAGGGAGGAGCTACACACGAGCGGTAGGAGTTAAAGAGGAACCCAAATCTGTAACGTTCCAAGTTACACTTCAAAAACAAGTGGGTTTGAGGAAGCCGCTGATTGGTGGAAGCAGACAAGAGGGAGCAGCTGTTTGGGAGTCAGATCCCTGCTGATTGTATTGTATTGTACTTTGTATTGTATCCAGGGCAAGGGGAGTATGAGGGCCAGGGCAGTTTACTGTTCTGGATGTCAGATGTGGGAAGTCATGGAGTCTGATAGCCCTCCAGACGTCCACATCTGCGCCAGGTGTATCGAGATGGGGCTCCTAATGGACCGTATTAGGAACCTGGAGACTGAACATCAACTGATTGGGGACGATCAGCCATGATCACATTGAATGGCGGTGCTGGCTCGAAGGGTCGAATGGCCTCCTCCTGCACCTCTTCTCTATTGTCTGTTCTTATCCAGTCAAACCACACTGTACTTTAGTGCTATAGATCCTCTTTCAGTTTAGCATAGTTTAGTTTAGTTTAGAAACAGGCCCTTCGGCCCACTGAGTCCGTGCTGACCAGCGATCCCCGCACACCAACACTATCCCACACTGGGGACAATTTACATTTACTTCAAGCCAATTAACCTACAAACCTGTACGTCTTTTTGAGTGTGGGAGGAAACCGGAGCACCCGGAGAAAACCCACGCGGTCACGGGGAGAACGTACAAACTCCGTACGGACAGCGCCCGTAGTCAGCTTGAAGGCCGGGTCTTTGGCGCTGTGAGGCAGCAACTCTACCGCTGCGCCACCGCGCCTTTAATGGAACCAAACTTTTTGGAGCCACGTTATCCCAGGCTTTTGTTGTTTTAACTTATTGATCCTGTATCATTCCAGAAGTGAAATAGCCATATTTGGACAGACCTGACCTCAGGTGCCGTCTGTACGGAGTTTGTTCGTTCTCCCCGTGACCACGTGGGTTTTCTCCGGGTGCTCCGGTTTCCTCCCACACTCCAAAGACGTCCAGGTTCGTAGGTTAATTGGCTTCGGTAAATGGTAAATTGTCCCTAGTGTGTAGGATAGTGTTAGTGTTTGCAGGGATCACTGGTCGGCATGGACTCAGTGGGCCGAGGTCCTGTTTCCGTGCTGTATCTCTAAAGTCTAAAGTCTAAAAGGAAAAGGCTGGGGGTACAAGACTAACGCTACACAATTTCGCTACTCGTGCATTCAAGGGACACGCTAACCTTCAGATACAAAACTGACAGCTGTAAATATTAGATAAACACAGAAAGCTGGAATAACTCAGCGGGAAAGGCAGCATCTCTGGAGGGAAGGAATGGGTGATGTTTCGGGTCGAGCCCCTTCTTCAGATTGAAAGTCACGGGAAAGGGAAATGAGCGATACAGACAATTATGCAGAGAGATACAGAAAAAATGAATGAAAGATATGCAATAATGTAATGATGATAAAGGAAGCAGGCCTTTTTTCACTGTTTGCTAGGTGAGAACGAGAAGCTGGTGTGACTTGGGTTGGGGAGGGATGGAGAGAGAGGGAATGCCGGGTAAATCCTGTAAATATTACATCCAAAGAAGACTCAGAAGCATGTTCCAATCCTTGTGATTTCAACGTTTTAATCATATTTTAGACTCGTCAAGTTGAGGAATGTTTCTGCTGGGAATTGTGCTTTTTTTTAAAAGAAAATCACAAGTGTCAGAGGCCAGAGGTCAGACACAGAGTGGCTCAGGTTAAAGGGAGATTCTGGCAATCTGAACGAGAGAATGCGTTCAAAGATAGACACAAAAGCTGGAGTAACTCAGCGGGACAGGCAGCATCTCTGGAGAGAAGGAATGGGTGACGTTTCAGGTCGAGACCCTTCTTCAGATTTCTTCATGTCTGAAGAAGGGTCTTGACCCGAAACATCACCCATTCCTACAAACACACACACGCATGCATATACACACACAAGCACATACACACATACGTACACACACACACACACATACACACAAATACACACACGCAAACACACGTGCAAACACACACACGCACATGCAAACACACACATACACACACACACATGTACACACACACACACATGTACACACACACACATGTACACACACAAACACACACACACATGTACACACACACACACACACATGTACACACACACACACATGTACATATGCACACCACAGCATTGTGAATGCAGCTGCTGGTATGAAATTCCAAAATCTATTTCCAGCCAAATCATTCGGATCGCACTGAAATAAGTTTGCAGTTTGCTTGATTACGTAAGTGCGCAGTGTACTGGCCAGGGGCAAGCGAGCGAGAGTCAAGTGGCAAGAGTGTTTGATTGTCGTATGTCCATGCTTTTCCAGGTAAGTTTTCATTCGCACTATTCGCAGAGTGCCTGTAAGATGCTTCTTTTTATCAAAGTCCGGTGCAAAAACTAAAGAATTCCAACATTTCCCCTGGATATTTTTAGCAGAGTGCCAGTCTGTGTTTGAAACCGCACTGTGCATTAGCATTAATATTTCACCACATCTCGCAGCCGGGGTGAATCTATCCAGTCACGCTGGGCCTCCCCACCCAGACGCCAATGCAATCAGACATCTTCAAAGCTGGGGCAAGTTCCTCAGATGAGTTTCTGCTGCTGCTTACACCAGGCAGCACCATTAGAGTGCTTTAAGCTTTTCCATTAACTTGTCACTTTCCCTTGTTCCCAACTTTTCAAAGAGTCCACTCATCCCAACAGGTCACTGCCCCGTCATGCGAAA
>CM075981.1:80781215-80848937 GCA_038087875.1 Malacoraja senta | reverse complement strand
CATGCTGGACTAAACCTGCAAAGAGATATTTTGGCGCAAATTTTTCCGGCTAACTTGTGGCTCTGTTTTTGTTTTTTTAATTTTAAGTTTTAAATGTCCATGTCACTGCAATAATGGATTGGAACTTTGCCGGGAAAGAGTCCTCCAGGTGTCTCTGCTGCATCTGAGTAAATGTACTGTTGACATTTGATGGTTTCACCATGAAGCGTGAAGCCAGAAATGAGCGATTATTCCATTTAATGATGAGCAGCCCTGGGGGATAACGAGATCTTGCTAACTGTGCCTCCATTCGTATCACCATTTCCTGTGATACATAGATACATAGATACATGGAAAATAGGTGCAGGAGTAGGCCATTCGGCCCTTCGAGCCTGCACCACCATTCAATATGATCATGGCTGATCATCCAACTCAGTATCCCGTACCTGCCTTCTCTCCATACCCCCTGATCCCTTTAGCCATAAGGGCCACATCTAACTCCCTCTTAAATATAGCCAATGAACTGGCCGTGATCAGTGTCGAAGTCTGGAGATCAGAAGGCACAGGAGCAGAATTAGGCCATTCGGCCCATCGAGTCTGCTCCGACACTCAATCATACCTGATCTATTTTTTCTCTCTCAACTCCATTCTCGCCAGCGTGACAGTTGCTGCCTCGCGGCGTCAGAGACCCGGGTTCGATCCTGACCACGGGTGCTGTCTGTACGGAGTTTGTACGTTCTCCCCGTGACCCGCGTGGGTTTTCTCCAGGTGCACCGGTTTCCTCCCACACTCCAAAGACCTTGGGAAGAGAGAAAGGGTTTGGAGGGATATGGGACAAATGCGGGCATGTGGGACTGACATAGATGGGGCGTCTTGGTCGGCATAGACACGTTGGGATGAAGGACCTGTTTCTGTGCTGTTTGACTCCGTGATCTCCCCCCTCCTCATGTCTCTGCTACAGTCTAGGCTTTCAGATAGTATAGCTGGGCCAAATGGCCTGGCAACAGAATGGGAGATGCATCTGGATCTGATCTTCGCTCCAATAACCTGAATGGTTTAATACATTGATGTGGAAGTTAAGTTCATACATGACAGGAGCAGAATTAGGCCATTCGGCCCATCAAGTCTACTCCGCCATTCAATCATGGCTGATCTATCTCTCCCTCCTAACCTCATGCTCCTGCCTTCTCCCCATAACCCCTGACACCCGTACTGATCAAGAATCTATCTATCTCTGTCTTAAAAATATCCACTGACTTGGCCTCCACAGCCTTCTGTGGCAAAGAATTCCACAGATTCACCACCCTCTAACTAAAGAAATTCCTCCTCATCACCCTAAATGTCTGTCCTTTAATTCTGAGGCTGTGACCTCCAGTCCAAGACTCACCCACTAGTGGAAGCATCCTCTCCACATCCACTCTATCCAGACCCTTCACTGGATCACACGAGTCAATATTCAATAGACAATAGGTGCAGGAGTAGGCCATTCGGCCCTTCGAGCCAGCACCGCCATTCAATGTTATCATGGGTGATCATCCCAATCAGTACCCCGTTCCTGCCTTCTCCCCATATCCCCTGACTCCGCTATCTTTAAGAGCCCTATCCAGCTCTCTCTTGAAAGTATCCAGAGAACCTGCCTCCACCGCCCTCTGAGGCAGAGAATTCCACAGACTCACCACTCTCTGTGAGAAAAAGTGTTTCCTCATCTCTGTTCTAAATGGCTTACCCCTTATTCTTAAACTGTGTGGCCCCTGGTTCTGGACTCCCCCCAACATCGGGAACATGTTTCCTGCCTCTAGCGTGTCCAAACCCTTAATAATCTTATGTGTTTCAATAAGATACCCTCTCATCCTTCTAAACTCCAGAGTATACAAGCCCATTTGAATTTTCTTGCAAACAGGTCAGTATTATGCTGCACACATTTTAGAAAAGTATTTAAAGCACTTGACCAGGCAACTTTAGTTTCTACTTGACATTTAAAGTTAATTATACAGAAGGAAATAGCAACGGCATTTTGAACAAGGACGTCTTAATAGATATTAAAGTGTTCTTTTCCTATTAAAAGGTATTCATGTCCAAACCATTTTCTTCGTCACAGTGTTCAGAATCTTATTACATTTCTTTTTCGGATCTGAATTACAATAAACCTATCAATACATTCATGTTAAGAATATTTTCCACATTTGTAAGACTTAGGTAACTCTTGGAATATTAAATAAAATTATGATGAAACGGAATAGGTGGCATTTCAGGTCCGGACCCTTCTTCAGACCCGAAATGTCACCCATTCCTTCTGTCCAGAGATGTTGTCTCACCTGCTGAGTTACTCCAGATTTTTGTGTCTATCTTCAGTTTAAACCAGCATCTGCATTTCCTTGCTACACAAATTAATAGACAATAGGTGCAGGAGTAGGCCATTCGGCCCTTCGAACCAGCACCGCCATTCAATGTGATCATGGCTGATCATCCCCAATCAGTACCCCGTTCCTGCCTTCTCCCCTTTTCCCCTGACTCCGCTATCTTTAAGAGCCCTCTCTAACTCTCTCTCGAAAGTATCCAGAGAACTGGCCTCCACCGCCCTCTGAGGCAGAGAATTCCACACTCACAACTCTCTGTGTGAAAAAAATGTTGCCTCATCTCCATTCTAAATGGCTTACCCCTTATTCTTAAACTGCGGCCCCTGGTTCTGGACTCCCCCAACATCGGGAACATGTTTCAAATTATGAACTCCACTGATATCTTTACTAAATGTGACAACATACAGTGCAGGACCAGGCCCTTTGGCCCACGAGGTCTGTGCCGTACATGATACCAAGGACAACCTTTATCTGCCCACACATAATACATATCCCTCCATTCCTTGCGTCCATCCAAAAGTCTCTCAAATGGCACCATAGAAGCTGCCTCCACCCCTGATGGCATGTTCCAGGCACGCACCATCCTTTGTCCAAAAATGTTGCCTCCTTTACACTTGGCCCCTCTCACCTTAATGCTATAATGTCTAGTATTCGATATATCCACACTGGGGGAAAAAAAGGTTCTGACTGTCCACCCTATCTCCGCTTCTCATAATTTTATACACTTCTATCACGACTTCCTGCATCCTCTGTTGTTCCAGAGAAACCTATCCTAGTCTGTCCAACCTCTCCGTGGTGTTAATATGGGCACCTCATGGCCCTGTCCCACTTAGGCGATTATTTAGGCGACTACAGGCGACTAGGCTGTTGCCTGTATGGCCGTGAGTCGTCTCCTCAGTCGTCCAAAGAGTCGGAGCATCTTTCTGGTCACCGCTGGATTTTCGACATGTTGAAAGATTTTCGGCGGCAGTTGGCAACAGTGGGTTTGACGCCAATGAGCGTAGCTTGACTTCTCCTGACGTAGGTGCTGTCGTAGGTTGTCGCCGGGTGACGTAGGTTGTCGCCGGTGCTGACTTCGGTGAATTCCATTGTCGTATTCGCCGACAGTCGCTTAAGAAATCGCCTAATGACGCCGGTTTTTCGGCGACCTGGTACGACTATGACAGTCGGCGGCAGTCGCCTAAGTGGGACAGGCCCGTTAGCTTCTTTGAAGATGAGGAGCAGCAAGATAATAAATATCACCATATCACCGATGGGGGCAGAACACCAGGGGCCTGGGTGATCATTAAGGACAGATCAAGGGTATTTACAACACACTTATTTTTATCACAGACTAGTTTTCGTTCCTCCATTGATAACTGGTGCGCTACGATGCTGAGAACTATATTCTGCACTCTGTATCTTCCCAGCTATTATCAGGCAACTCACCAATCGTATCACCAACTAGAGAGCAGTCCTGACCTCCCATCAACCTCATTGGAGACCCTCGGACTATCTTGGATCGGACTTTATCTTGCACTAAATGTTATTTCACATTGTTCCCTTCATCATGTATCTGTACACAGTGACCGGCCCGATTGTAATCACGTATGGTCTATCCGCTGACTGGAGAGCATGCATCAAACAAAGATTTTCACTGTACCTCAGTACACGGGACAATATACTAACTAAGCTGGCTGCCCTGCCGGCAGTCTGTTTGTATTTTCTTTCTTTTTGTTAATTTTTAGTGCGTTAAAAGTTTGTTTTAATGTTCTTCGGTTTGTTTTATGTGGGGGGAGGGGGGGGAGGGGATCGGGGGGGGAAACCTTTTTTCAAGCTCTTACCTTCCCGGAGATGTGATCAATTTTCGGATCGCATTCTCCGGGCACTCTGCGGCCTACCATCGCTGGAGCCGGAGGCCTCCTCGGACTGTCGCGAGCCCCACCGCCGGGCGCGGACTTAACATCGGAGCTGATCCCTTGCCTGGGATCGCTCCCACCGCGACCACCACGGAATCACCATCAAGGGCTCGCAGTCTCGGGTGAGGCCGAGTCGGGAGCTCCAAACGTGGTTGACGGTTCGACCAGCCCCGACGCGAGGTTCGATCGCCCAGCGCGGGGGAGCAGACATCCCCCCCGATGCAGGAGCTGATCGTCTCGGCGCGGAGGGCCCAAATGCCGCCGGGTACGGGAGTCAAGAACGTCCCGTCAACGGGGGGCTCGAGGCCCACGACCGAGGAAGAACAAAAGGAAGGACTTGAACTTTATTTCGCCTTCCATCACAGTGAGGGATGTGGAGGAGTCACTGTGGTGGATGTTCATGTTAAAATGTGTTTTTGAGTGATCTGTTGCTTTTAATTGTATGACTGACCTGGCCAATGAAATTCCTCGTATGTTACAAAACATACTTGGCGAATAAAATCTGATTCTGATTCTGATTCCGAGATGAAAAGATCGGCGTGCGGTGACGGGGTCACTCGCCTGTGTGTGGTCCACAGAGACGTTCCCCACGCCACCAAGCTCCTGACATTAGCCGCGCTGCTCTGCAGAGATTAGAAGCACTGAGTTGAATCTCTGCGCGTTGAAGATCGAGAATTGGAGCAAGACTCACCCCCAGGGCCTGCTTCCTGCTCTTTTCAGCTGTCGGCACCGGCAACAACATGGCTAAAGGTTGTCTACCTGACATTTCACGAGTAATTGGTGCAAAAAAAAAAAGAAAGCAATTTCATATTCTCATGCATATTTAATAGCGTTGTGTAAAATGTCAACTCCAGATGATGTGGCCTTGGTGGACATGGAAAATGGGGGCTATTGAACCATAATGTTATAAAGTGCAAAGGACAGCTCGGCACACCAGGCTATGTTCTGAACTTCTGGCCCTGGGTGAAATTGGCTTTCTGGTTCAGCTGTCTGGTTAGCTAGTGCCCGATTCTCCATTCTGCCGACTTCATCTGATATGACGCAGACCAGATTCCCCACCATGTCTGAAGAAGGGTCCCGACCCGAAACGTCACCTATCCATGTTCTCCACAGATGCTGCCTGACCCGCTGAGTTACTCCAGCGTTACTCTGTGAAACGTCACCTATCCATGTTCTCCACAGATGCTGCCTGACCCGCTGAGTTACCCTGGCACAGTGTACTTCTGTGCTTTGTAAGCTATACGGAACCACACTATAAATGATAAGGTAGACCAAAATTCTGGAAAAACTCAGCGGGTGCGGCAGCATCTATGGAGCGAAGGAAATAGGCAACGTTTCGGCCTGAAACCCTTCCGGGTTTCGGCCCGAAACGTTGCCTATTTCCTTCAGGGTTTCGGCCCGAAAGGTTGCCCATTTCCTTCGCTCCACAGATGCTGCCTGACCCGCTGAGTTACTCCAGCACTCTGTGAAACGTCACCTATCCATGTTCTCCACAGATGCTGCCTGACCCGCTGAGTTACTCCAGCACTCTGTGAAACGTCACCTATTCATGTTCTCCACAGATGCTGCCTGACCCGCTGAGTTACTCCAGCACTCTGTGAAACGTCACCTATCCATGTTCTCCACAGATGCTGCCTGACCCGCTGAGTTACTCCAGCGTTACTCTGTGAAACGTCACCTATCCATGTTCCCCACAGATGCTGCCTGACCCGCTGAGTTACTCCAGCACTCTGTGAAACGTCACCTATCCATGTTCTCCACAGATGCTGCCTGACCCGCTGAGTTACTCCAGCACTCTGTGAAACGTCACCTATCCATGTTCTCCACAGATGCTGCCTGACCCGCTGAGTTACTCCAGCACTCTGTGAAACGTCACCACGAGGATTGATACGGGTTGATGAAGATTAAGGTCATTCAGCTGTTTTAGAGTCTGATGCCCTAAGATAATTAATACATTTTACTTTTTAAACTTCAATAATCTTTTTGCGATATTAAACATTTTTAAAATCGAATTAAATTTTTTTTTTTGAGGTGCTGATATGTTGTAATACTGCATCCCATCACTGGAAAAGCACTGGGATTATACAAAAGATATTATTTGGGGTAGAAATTTGTTCTTAGTGAAATGTGCTAGATGATTAATATGTTCATAGGTGATAGGAACAGAATTAGGCCATTCAGCCCATCTAGTCTACTCCGCCATCCAATCACGGCTGATCTATCTCTCCCTCCTAACCCCATTCTCCTGCCTTCTCCCCATAACCTCTGACACCCGTACTAATCAAGAATCTATCTATCTCTGCCTTAAATATATCCACTGACTTGGCCTCCACAGCCGTCTGTGGCTGGGAATTTCAGGAATGAGTGGGTTAACATATGACGAGCATTTGGATGGCGCTGGGCCTGACAATCGCTGGAGTTTCAAAAGATAAGATAATGGAGGTATGAAGTTTCACTTTATTGCATTCGATTGCCTGCAAAGTGCATTAACCGCAAGGGGACAAGAACAGCCTGAAGAAGGGTCTCGACCCGAAACGTCACCCATTCCTTCTCTCCAGAGATGCTGCCTGTCCCGCCGTGTCTACCTTCAAACTGAAGTAAACATTTAAAAAACCACGAGTTTTCAAATGCTGACATAGATAAAAATCATTCTCACTCTTTAGAGGGAGACAAAAAATGCTGTAGAAACTCAGCGGGTGAGGCAGCATCTATGGAGCGAAGGAATAGGCGACGTTTCGGGTCACCTATTCCTTCGCTCCATAGATGCTGCCTCACCCGCTGAGTTTCCGGAAAGGTCTCGACACGAAACGTCACCCATTCCTTCTCTCCATAGATGCTGCCTCACCCGCTGAGTTACTCCAGCTTTTTTGTGTCTATCCGCGGTTTAAACCATCATCTGCAGTTTCTTCGTACACAAGATTAAATGACGGCCTCATTGGCAAATATCACTTCATCGTCCGACAGTAACAAAGAGGGAAATTGAGTGAGTTGTACTTGGTGGATCTGAAGAGTTCTCGTTCAGTCCAGTACATTGTCACGGGCAAATTAGAGGCAACGGTGTCAGATCGAGCTGACTGCTTACTTTGCTGGAAGCGATTGGCAATTTTTAGCCTGAACTTTCCATTAACCTGGTTTTCAACCATTGTCTCGAAGAAATCCATCAACAAAAGATGAAAAGTAAATTTTAACCGAGTCAAATCTCTATATTTCTGGTGCTTTTCAATGAACAGATAGCATTTTGAATTTATTTTGGGGAGTTATTCAGCCCCATCTAATTTCACTTTTTGTCAAAATATTATTGAGCTTAAAGTGATTGTGTTTTGTACAAACACATATCAGACAGCCACAGGGAACTAGATTGGATTGAACCTGAACAGAGACATGGATCACCTGTACCTACAGTCCCACACACCCATGCATATAGAATAGCGATATTAAACATTTCTAAAATCTAGTTAAACTTGTTTTTTTTGAGGTGCTGGTTTGTTGTGTGGTGTGTAACACATTACAAATAGCTCATTTCATTTAGTCTTGTTTATTTATTGTCGCATGCAGAGAATTCAAGTGAATTGCTTGATCTGGATGTTACTGATTGGGGGTAGACAAAAGTGCTGGAGAAACTCAGCGGGTGCGGCAGCATCTATGGAGCGAAGGAAATAGGCAACGTTTCGGGCCGAAACCCTTCCGGGTTTCGGCCCGAAACGTTGCCTATTTCCTTCAGGGTTTCGGCCCGAAAGGTTGCCCATTTCCTTCGCTCCACAGATGCTGCCTGACCCGCTGAGTTACTCCAGCGTTACTCTGTGAAACGTCACCTATCCATGTTCTCCACAGATGCTGCCTGACCCAAGAGCCGTTGGAGAGATCGCAGAGGGAGGCCCAAGAGCCGTTGGAGAGATCGCAGAGGGAGGAGCTACACACGAGCGGTAGGAGTTAAAGAGGAACCCAAATCTGTAACGTTCCAAGTTACACTTCAAAAACAAGTGGGTTTGAGGAAGCCGCTGATTGGTGGAAGCAGACAAGAGGGAGCAGCTGATTGGGAGTCAGATCCCTGCTGATTGTATTGTATTGTACTTTGTATTGTATCCAGGGTAAGGGGAGTATGAGGGCCAGGGCAGTTTACTGTTCTGGATGTCAGATGTATTGTATCCAGGGTAAGGGAGTATGAGGGCCAGGGCAGTTTACTGTTCTGGATGTCAGATGTATTGTATCCAGGGTAAGGGGAGTATGAGGGCCAGGGCAGTTTACTGTTCTGGATGTCAGATGTATTGTATCCAGGGTAAGGGGAGTATGAGGGCCAGGGCAGTTTACTGTTCTGGATGTCAGATGTATTGTATTCCAGGGTAAGGGGAGTATGAGGGCCAGGGCAGTTTACTGTTCTGGATGTCAGATGTGGGAAGTCATGGAGTCTGATAGCCCTCCAGACGTCCACATCTGTGTCAGGTGTATCGAGATGGGGCTCCTAATGGACCGTATTAGGAACCTGGAGACTGAACATCAACTGATTGGGGACGATCAGCCATGATCACATTGAATAGCGGTGCTGGCTCGAAGGGTCGAATGGCCTCCTCCTGCACCTTTTCTCTATTGTCTGTTCTTATCCAGTCAAACCACACTGTACTTGAGTGCTATAGATCCTCTTTCAGTTTAGCATTGTTTAGTTTAGAGATGCAGCGCGGAAACAGGCCCTTCGGCCCACCGAGTCCGTGCTGACCAGCGATCCCCGCACACCAACACAATCCCACACACACTGGGGACAATTTACATTTACACCAAGCCAATTAACCTACAGACCTGCACGTCTTTTTGAGTGTGGGAGGAAACCGGAGCACCCGGAGGAAACCCACGCGGTCACGGGGAGAACGTACAAACTCCGTACGGACAGCATGCATAGTCAGCTTGAAGGCCGGGTGTTTGGCGCTGTGAGGCAGCAACTCTACCGCTGCGCCACCGCGCTTTTCATGGAACCAAACTTTTTGGAGCCACGTTATCCCAGGCTTTTGTTGTTTTAACTTATTGATCCTGTATCATTCCAGAAGTGAAATAGCCTGATTTGGACAGACCTGACCTAGGGTGCCGTCTGTGCGGAGTTTGTACGTTCTCCCCGTGACCACCTGGGTTTTCTCCGGGTGCTCCGATTTCCTCCCACACTCCAAAGACGTCCAGGTTCGTAGGTTAATTGGCTTCGGTAAATGGTAAATTGTCCCTAGTGTGTAGGATAGTGTTAGTGTTTGCAGGGATCACTGGTTGGCGCGGACTCATTGGGCCGAGGTCCTGTTTCCGTGCTGTATCTCTAAAGTCTAAAGTCTAAAAGGAAAAGGCTGGGGGTACAAGACTAACGCTACACAATTTCTCTGCTCGTGCATTCAAGGGACACGCTAACCTTCAGATACAAAACTGACAGCTGTAAATATTAGACAGACACAGAAAGCTGGAGTAACTCAGCGGGAAAGGCTGCATCTCTGGAGAGAAGGAATGGGTGATGTTTCGGGTCGAGCCCCTTCTTCAGACTGAGAGTCACGGGAAAGGGAAATGAGCGATACAGACAATTATGCAGAGAGATACAGAAAAAATGAAGGAAAGATATGCAAAAAAGTAACGATGATAAAGGAAAGAGGCCATTGTTCGCTGTTTGCTAGGTGAGAACGAGAAGCTGGTGTGACTTGGGTTGGGGAGGGATGGAGAGAGAGGGAATGCCGGGGTAAATCCTGTAACTATTACATCCAAAGAAGATTCAGAAGCATGTTCCAATCCTTGTGATTTCAACGTTTTAATCATATTTTGGACTCGTCAAGTTGAGGAATGTTTCTGCTGGGAATTGTGTCTTTTCTTTTAAACAAAATCACAAGTGTCAGAGGCCAGAGGTCAGACACAGAGTGGCTCAGTTTAAAGGGAGATTCTGGCAATCTGAACAAGAGAATGCGTTCAAAGATAGACACAAAATGCTGGAGTAACTCAGCGGGACCGGCAGCATCTCTGGAGAGAAGGAATGGGTGACGTTTCAGGTCGAGACCCTTCTTCAGATTTCTTCATGTCTGAAGAAGGGTCTTGACCCGAAACGTCACCCATTCCTACAAACACACACACGCATGCATACACACACACAAGCACATACACACATACGCACACACACACATGCACATACACACAAATACACATACGCAAACACACGTGCAAACACACACACGCACATGCAAACACACACATACACACACACACACATGTACACATACGCACACACGCACACGCACATACAAACACACACACACGCACATGTACACATGCACACACACACACATGTACACACACACACACATGCACACACACACATGTACACATGCACACACACACACGTACATACACACACAATTGCAAACACACATGTACACACACACACATGTACACACACACATGTATGCATACACACACACATGTACACACACACACATGTACATACACACACACATGTACGCACACAAACACACACACACACACGTACACACACACACACACACATGTACACACACACACACATGTACATATGCACACCGCAGCATTGTGAATGCAGCTCCTGGTATGAAATTCCAAAATCTATTTCCAGCCAAATTATTCGGTTCGCACTGAAATAAGTTTGCAGTTTGCTTGATTACGTAACTGCGCAGTGTACTGGGCAGGGGCGAGCGAGCGACAGTCAAGTGGCAAGAGTGTTTGATTGTCGTATGTCCATGCTTTTCCAGGTAAGTTTTCATTCGCACTATTCGCAGAGTGCCTGTAAGATGCTTCTTTTATCAAAGTCCGGTGCAAAAACTAAAGAATTCCAACATTTCCCCTGGATATTTTTAGCAGAGTGCCAGCCTGTGTTTGAAACCGCACTGTGCATTAGCATTAATATTTCACCACATCTCGCAGCCGGGGTGAATCTATCCAGTCACGCTGGGCCTCCCCACCCAGACGCCAATGCAATCAGACATCTTCAAAGCTGGGGCAAGTTCCTCAGATGAGTTTCTGCTGCTGCTTATACCAGGCAGCACCATTAGAGTGCTTTAAGCTTTTCCATTAACTTGTCACTTTCCCTTGTTCCCAACTTTTCAAAGAGTCCACTCATCCCAACAGGGTCACTGCCCCGTCACGCGAAAGCCAGGGTTTCAGTACAAATACGCAGGAAACGGCGTTAGATCAATCGGTGTGGTTAAGAAAGAACTGCAGATACCGCACATCTTGAGGAAATGCGATTCCTCCTAATCGATAAATTTGACCAATTCATAACGAGTTGGTCTCCATTTGTCGTCTTTTTGGAAACATATGGTGCAAAACAGGTGTAAAAGCTAATCCGTGACTGGGTGAGGGATGGTCAAGATAATAAATACGATCTCTTTTCTTTTTCTTCTCTTTTCTTCTTTTACTCTTTTTCTCCTATTTTCTATTTCTTAACTTTCTTCTTTCACTCTCTATTTTTCTTTTTCACACACTATATATCTCACATTTTTCTATTCTTCATTATCTAATTTCTTTTTCTTTTTCTTCTTTATTACAAAATTTAAAAAAATAAGAAGCTGTACATAAAATGTATTATGAAAGTATGATTGTATACAATTGTACTTACTTCTAATAAAAATAAATAATTTTTAAAAATTAAAAAAAAAAGAACTGCAGATGCTGGAAAAATCGAAGGTAGACATAAAATGCTGAAGAAACTCAGTGGGTGAGGCAGCAACTATGGAGCGAAGGAATAGGTGACGTTTCGGGTCGAGACCCGGAAGGGTCTCGACCAGAAACGTCGCCTATTCCTTCGCTCCACAGATGCTGCCTCACCCACTAAGTTTCCCCAAATTACCGCTTTCGAACCGTGAACCTTGCACTTTGTGCCTTCTTTGGTAAACCAGCATCTGCAGTTCCCTGTCTCTACAATTTAATTCCACATCACTGGTTCCGCTTTGGAACACGCTGGCTTCACGCCTGATGTTCATCAGACAGATAGATCTTTCCTTTAGTCAGATACAAAGAGAGCCGACCCATTGAGGGGGCCTCGGTCTGCCCGGATCAATAGGCTTTGCTGTCCTCACCTGCAGCTTAACAGCCCTTTAGACCCAACAACACACGAAGGCCGGAAGGGTCTCGACCCGAAACATCACCTATTCCTTCGCTCCATAGATGCTGCCTCACCCGCTGAGTTTCTCCAGCATTTTTGTCTACCTAAGGTTACTCCGAGGGTCACCAATGAGGTAGATAGTTTGGGTTTGAGACCCTAGAAGGTGACGACCACATCTACGACAACCCGCGACCAAACAGGCGACAACCAACGACAGCCAAAGTCAACCTACGTCCACCCGCGACAAGCTACGACAAGGAACGACCCTGTCGGCGACAACTGAAGACAATTCAGTCGCCGGTAGCTGTGGCCGGTTGACGTAGGTGGTCGCCAATGGAATTCACCGAAGTCAGCACCGGCGACAACCTACGTCACCAGGCGACAACCTACGACAGCACCTACGTCAGGAGAAGACAAGCCACGTCAAGCCCACAGTGGCCGAAAAGTTCGGAACATTTCAAAATCCAGTGACGACCAGAAGAACGCTACGATTCTTTGGGCGGCTGAAGAGACCACACAGGCATCACTCCACGACCATGTGGCGACATACTAGTCGCCTGTAGTCGCCGAAAAAAATCGCCTAAGTGGGACAGGGGCTTGAGACTATTCCCCCCCCCCCCCCCCCCCCAACTTCCCATCTTTGCACATCCATCATCATCTTGGACCTTTCCCACTCCACAATTTTATTTCGTTTTTGTAGAAGGCCTGTCCCACTTTCACGACCTAATACACGACCGTTTTTACTCATGGACATTTTTCATCATGTTGAAAAAACACCCCATATAACCATATAACCATATAACCATAACAGCACGGAAACAGGCCATCTCGGCCCTTCAAGTCCGTGCCGAACATTTTATTTTTATTTATTTATTTATTTATTTATTTTTTAATTAAAAAGAAATACTTCCCCCTAGTCCCATCTACCTGCACTCAGACCATAACCCTCCATTCCTTTCCCATCCATATACCCATCCAATCTATTTTTAAAGGATAACATCGAACCTGCCTCCACCACTTCCACTGGAAGCTCATTCCACACAGCTACCACTCTCTGAGTAAAGAAGTTCCCCCTAATGTTACCCCTAAACTTCTGTCCCTTAATTCTCAAGTCATGTCCCCTTGTTTGAATCTTCCCTACTCTCAATGGGAAAAGCTTGATGCCACGAGTACCTACGACTAGCATCACGACCTGCCTACGACCTACCTACGACCTCGTGACGACCATGCTGCAAGTATGAGTCGAGGGCAAACTCGGCAGAAGTCGTGAATTAGGTCGTGGAAGTGGGACAGGCCCTTTACATATGTGCCGTGCAATAACTGGTCAATAGACAATAGACAATAGGTGCAGGAGTAGGTCATTCGGCCCTTCGAGCCAGCACCGCCATTCAATGTGATCATGGCTGATCATCCCCAATCAGTACCCCGTTCCTGCCTTCTCCCCATATCCCCTGACTCCGCTATCTTTAAGAGCTCTATCTAGCTCTCGCTTGAAAATATCCAGAGAACCGGCCTCCACCGCCCTCTGGGATAAATAAAGTTGTATCGTATATATATATAACCATATATAACCATAACAGCACGGAAACAGGCCATCTCGGCCCTTCAAGTCCGTGCCGAACATTTAAATTTTTTTTTTTTTCACATTTTTTTGTCTCTTCATCTCTTGCCTTTATCCAGCCATCTGCCTATCAACCTCACCCCCCCCCCTCCTCCACTCCACCCCCCTCCCTCCTCTCTCCTTTACCTGTATCCACCTATCACTTTCAAAAAGAAGACACAAAGTGCTGGGGTAAGTCAGGGGGTCAGGCAACATCTCTGAAGAAGGATTTCCAAACGCCACCCATTCATTTTCTCCAGAGACGCTGCCTGTCCTGCTGAGTTACTCCAGCATTTTTTGTCTGTCTTCGGTGTAAACCAGCACCTGCAGTTCCTTCCTACACGTCTCTGGAGAGCATGGATAGGTGACGTTTAGGGTGGGGACCCTTCTTCAGTCCTTCAGTATGTCCACCTATCACTCGCTGGGCTTTGTCCTGCCACCACTACTCTTCCAGCCTTCCCCCTTCCACCACAGTCAGTCTGAAGAAGGGACTCGACCCGAAACGTGTCTGATCCGCATTCTCCACAGATGCTGCCTGACCCGTTGAATTACTCCAGTATTTCGTGTCTCTTTTTGTGCCAAAAAGGAAATCAGTTACATTTCAAATTTAATGTCACAGGTGAACTACAATGTGTGTTAATCCAGATCAGAGCTAAGTGTGTCGACTACGTGTTTTGGTTCAGTCAGAAAATTCAATGAATTCACACAAGAACTTACTCCAGAAACACGGCTTAAATCTCGCAACCTAACTATCTCCCTGTCTCTCTCACCCCCTCCCCTCTTTCTCTCTCTCTCCCTCCCCCTCTCCCTCACTCTCCCCTTCCCCCTCCTTATTCTCTCCCCCTCTCCTCCTCCACCTCCTGTCTCCCCCTCTTCCTCCCGCTCCAGGGCAGCCAACATTGGGTGAGAGTTGAGAGTGATAAATTGCGAGGGAGAGTAGCGACCGAGGTGGGGGGGGAGGGTGTGTAAAATGTGAAAGCTCCCTACTGGGGGAGGGGGGGTGTTCCCCCTCCCCCAGTATGGAGCTTACGCATTTTTCCGTTTGAAATTGTGCAATCTGGTGCATATTGTAGCGAGTCTTTTAACTAACACTTGAATGCAACATTTATGCTTTAAATTGGATTAGCAATGAATAAGCTTAGGCTAAATTACATTCCTAATTACATTCCACAGTAGAGCCAGGCTCTGATCAACGTCCAGCACATGAATGACTATATTCATGTATGGAAATCAGATTATAATTCATGCTGCTATGCATATATATATATAGAGAAAAACACAGAGAAACAAAGCAAAAGTCGGACTTTCATCACTGTTCTGCACAAATAAATCAATCAACCTTACCCTTTGACTATAGAAACAAGACGAAAATAATGCCACATATTCAACCGTATGTGGTTCAATGAAATTAAGTTATACATGTAACACATATATATATATGGAAACAGGCCCTTCAGCCCACCAAGTCCACACCGACCAGCAATCTACCATACACCAGTTCCATCCTACACGCCAGGGACAATTTACAGAAGCCAATTAACCTACACACCTGCACTTCTTTCGGATATGGGAGAAACCGGAATATCCAGAGAAAACCTATGTGGTAATAAGGCAGCAATTCTACCACTGCGCCACCGTGCCACCCCATTCAATGCTTTTTTCTGTAATATATTTATTATGGTGTCACGTGAATAAAGATGAACACATGATTCTAATTTCTGCCCTTAGTTGGATAACACACATGTCCAGTCATTGTGTTTTATGGCTGGTTTTCAACCTCTTCAGTCTGAAGGTCACCTATTCTTTCTCTCCAGATATGCTGCCTGTCCTGCTGAGTTTTTCTAGTTTTTAGTGTCTATCTTCAGTTTAAACCAGTATCTGCAGTTCCTTCCTACACTCTTTGTTAATCGAAACAGGTCCTATTCTCATAATATTATTCACCTCAACTAAGTTTTTTCTTCACCTCCGTTGCTGCAGAGAATACAATCCCAGTTATCAAATCTTTCTTCAAAGTGAGAAAAAAAAATTCCAGCCCTGCCAACATCTTCATAAATGGCCCCTGGATCCTCTCCAGAGCAATTGCACCCTTTCTACAAAGTGTTATAGTCTTACAGCATGGAAACAGGCCCTTCATCCTAACTTGTCCATGCAGATCAAGATGCCCCATCTAAACTAGTCCCATTTATCCACATTTGGCCCATATCCATTTAAACCTTGTGTGTGCCAGTGTGTGTGTGTATGAGAGTGTGTGTCAGTGAAGCGGTGACAACATCCGGAGTGAGCGGAGACTTGGCGATGCCCGGGAAGCGTTTCCCTCTCCCCCCCCCCCCACGTCTCTTCCCCCCCGCCCGGGAATGCGGGCCGGCGCAGGTGCTCTGTGCCCAGCTGGGGTCGGGGGGAGATGAGGGTCAGTGACCCGGGGGTCGGGCATCAGAGCCCGAGATTCATCCCCGCGGCTCCGGAGGCGGCACCGACGCCCCCTACTCACCCGGTCCGCTCCTGGCTCCGGGCCAGGATTAAAACTCCATGAGGTGTGGACAGAGCGGCCGTTGGACACAGAGCCGCCGGAGGTGAGGGTGGGAGGCACCAGGAGCAGTGTTTTAGGGGGTGAGGGGGGGTTGGTGCTGGGACCACCGCCATGTCTCACCTATCACACCATCTGCACGGGAGGAACTAAACTACTTTTTTCCCCCAAAATCCCAGTAGTTTGACAGCCCTGCTTTAAACCAATGCCCTCTAGTTCCTGAATCACATATCCCGGGAAAAAGACTATGCATTCACCTTATATATTCCCCTCATGGTTTTTACTCACCTCTAAAACAATTTTAGCTTTATTTTGAACTTCCAGCACCTGCAGATTTTTCAGCGTGAGAATTTGTGATCAGCGTGAGAGCGTGAGAATTTTGTGAAATGCGTGACTCTCACGCTCAATGCGTGAGAGTTGGTAGCCCTGCGCTTTCTCTCTTCCCCTCCCCTCTACATATATTTCTATATATACCCTCCACTCTCTCTCCATCCCTCTCTCCTCTCTCCTTTCTCTCTCTCCCCTCTTTCTCTCCCTCCTTCCTCTCTCCCTCTCCCTCTCCCCTCTCTCCACCTATGTTGGGCAAGTTCATCAATTAATGTGAGCCGTTTAAATGGCTGGCAGTGTTTACACAACACACTTCCCAGGCTCTGCTGCCTGATCGGGCAACTCATTAAAAGCTTTGACGTTTATTTGCAGTGCAACGCAGCCCTTAACTCTGGCACAACAGAGAAAAAAAGGGGCCAATTTTATATTCCCCTGTGGTGTTAATTGGTTGAGCATTTTGCCTACCTCATTATCCAACTGGAACATCAACATGCCATCAAAGGAAAGCTGACACACAGCCAGCAACTCTGGCCATCTGCGTGAAATGTATAGGTGGGATTAGCAGTTAGAAACAGAGAAACATAGACAATAGGTGCAGGAGCAGGCCATTCGGCCCTTCAAGCCAGCACCACCATTCAATATGATCATGAACGATCATTCAAAATCAGTACCCCGTTCCTGCTTCCTCCCCATATCCCTTGATCCCCTAGCCCCAAGAGCTACGACTAACTCTCTGAAGAAGGGTCTCGACCCGAAACGCCACCCATTCCTTCTCTCCAGAGGTGCTGCCTGTTACTCCAGCTTTTTGTGTCTCTCTTGAAAACATCCAGTGAATTGGCCTCCACTGCCTCCTGAGGCAGAGAATTCCACATTATCCTGCATTTCATTCCTACTACGCACCTTGGCTGGTCCCACCGACAATTGGTCTTCCTCCTCTTGCGAATTGCCAGGCTAGTTTTGTTTAGAGAGACAGCGCGGAAACAGGGCCCTTCGGCCCATCGAGTCCGCGCCGGCCAGCGATCGCCCCGTACACAAACGCAGTCCTACACACGCGAGGGACAGTTTACAACTTACATTAGACAGAGGGTTGGAAATGCTGCTGTCAGCCTCGCCCTCCCATGAGGGACAGATCTCCTCGACAGTTAAATGCTTCATTTAGTCAGCACGCTGAACAGCCCCTGAAACTTGTCCAATAAAGATCATCAGGTTTGAAAGGCATTTTAAGGATCTGGATTCAATTTTCCAAACACCCGTCAGAGTCCAACAATCTGGGATAGAGTTACCAGGTCAATTCCAGAAATTCACAGATTTACAGCCAATGAAGGGGCATTTAAAGTCAAGAAACAAAGATGAACGGCTACAGTCAAAGAACTCTTTAAGGAGGAAAATCTTAGCAGATGATACGACGTGGTCAACTGACGTTCTGGGTTTTAAGAATTAGATTTTAAAATGAAGTTAGTGATGGCAAATTTTCACATCACATTTACGCAAGCATTGCTTTTAGAATATTGCATGCATTGCTGTATAGACAATAGACAATAGACAATAGGTGCAGGAGTAGGCCATTCGGCCCATCGAGCCAGCACCGCCATTCAATGTGATCATGGCTGATCATCCACAATCAGTACCCCCGTTCCTGCCTTCTCCCCATATCAATAGGCACCAAGATACCGATTTATACCAAGCCAATTAACCTACAAACCTTTGGAGTGTGGGAGGAAACCAAAGATCTCGAGCAAAACCCACGCAGGTCACGGGGAGAACGTACAAACTCCGTACAGACAGCACCCGTAGTCGGGATGGAACCCGTGTCTCTGGCGCCGTGAGGCAGCAACTCTACCGCTGCGACACCGTGCCAGCCCTTCGGCTTTGTTAGAGGAACAGAAATGGATATTTTGTGCCCCAATTCCCCGGTGTTCAGAAAAAGTTCAGAACACAATAGACAATAGACAACAGGTGCAGGAGTAGGCCATTTGTCTCTTTGAGCCAGCACCGACATTCAATGTGATCATGGCTGATCATCCTCAATCAGTACCCCGTTCCTGCCTTCTCCCCATATCCCCTGACTCTGCTATCTTTAAGAGCCCTATTTAGCTCTCTCTTGAAAGCATCCAGAGAACCTGCCTCCACCGCCCTCTGAGGCAGAGAATTCCACAGACTCACCACTCTCTGTGAGAAAAAGTGTTTCCTCGTCTCCGTTCTAAATGGCTTACTCCTTATTCTTAAACTGTGGCCCCTGGTTCTGGACTCCCCCAACATCGGGAACGTGTTTCCTGCCTCTAGCGTGTCCAAGCCCTTAACAATCTTATGTGTTCTATCTTATATGAATCTTATATGAACCGGCCTCCACTGCCCTCTGAGGCGTGAGATATTGAGATATCTCATATAGAAATGAGATATTAATAAACCTATATCAAACAACTCAAGACCCAGTCAAAATACAGTGAGTACATTTGTGTGTCGGATCGACAATAAGGTCATAGGTCTGAGGAAGGGTCTCGACCCGAAACGTCGCCTATTCCTTCGCTCCATAGATGCTGCCTCACCCACTGAGTTTCTCCAGCATTTTTGTCTACCTTCAATTTTCCAGCATCTGCAGTTCCTTCTTGAACATTTGGATCCGACAGAGGCTGAACTTTATGAGAAGGTAGAAAGTATGGAGATTAGTTTCTCTGATGAGTGAATGAGGGGGGGAAGAAGAGAGGAATTAATTCCCATGCAGGGTCATTAGTACATGGACTACTTCAGTACAACTCCTGATTAAGACACAATGCACAACCTTGCGCGGAAGAGATCTGGATTAAGAATATATAAGGACCAGGATATAACGAATATAGAATTAAAAGTGGAGAGATGAGACTGAAAGGTTGCCGCCAGCTTCATAGAGTCATAGAGTGATGCAGCGTGGAAACAGGCCCTTCGGCCCAACATGTCCCTGCTACACTAGTCCCACCTGCCCGCGTTTGGTCCGTATCCCTCCAAACCTGTCCTATCCATGTTTTGGGATAAAAGATATCACAATATGGGGGAAGCCTAAGTAGAGGAGTCTAGCACTAGAGAGCAACGAGGTAAGGTGAGAGGGCAAACATTTAAAAGTGATCAGAGGGGAACATTGTCCACACGGATTGTGCTGGGTATATGGAAGCAGGTACAGTAACAGCGTTCACAAGATATTTCTACCGGCACAGTGGCACAGCGGTAGAGTTGCTGCTCACAGCGCCAGAGACCCGGGTTCGATCCCATCTCCGGGTGCTGTCTGTACGGAGTTTGTACGCTCTCCCCGTGGGTTGTCTCCGAGCTCTTCGGTTTCCTCCCACACTCCAAAGACGTAGAGGTTTGCAGGGTAATTGGCTTGGTATAAATGTATAAGTTGTCCCTCGTGTGTTATAAAAGGATTGGACAAGCTACACGGAGATAAAATGTTCCCAATGTTGGGCGAGTCCAGAACCAGGGGCCACAGTCTTAGAATAAAGGGGAGGTCATTTAAGACAGAGGTGAGAAAAATCTTTTTCACCCAGAGTGTTGTGAATTAATGGAATTCCCTGCCACAGAGGGCAGTGGAGGCCAAGTTACTGGATGGATTTAAGAGGGAGTTAGATAGAGCTCTCGGGGCTAGTGGAATCAAGGGATATGGGGAGAAGGCAGGCACGGGTTATTGATAGGGGACGACCAGCCATGATCACAATGAATGGCGGTGCTGGCTCGAAGGGCCGAATGGCCTCCTCCTGCACCTATTTTCTATGTTTCTATGTTTCTGTGTGTGTAGGGTAGTGATAATGCGTGGGAATCGCTGTTCAGCGTGGACTCGGTGGGCCGAAGGGCCTGTTTCTGTGCTGTATCTCCAAACAAAGAAAAATTGTGGACATGTGTGTGGATAAGAAAGGTTTAGAGGGATTTGGGCCAAACGCGGGCAGGTGGGAGTCTCATTCCTTGTTCTTTATCTCTCCACATCACCGTCTATTTCTCTCGTTTCC
Source organism: Malacoraja senta (assembly GCA_038087875.1). Taxonomy (NCBI): domain Eukaryota; kingdom Metazoa; phylum Chordata; class Chondrichthyes; order Rajiformes; family Rajidae; genus Malacoraja; species Malacoraja senta. The sequence goes on along the minus strand of CM075981.1, from coordinate 80,828,192 downwards.
CTCTCCTGTGACATTGAGTCTGAAGAAGGGTCTCGAGCCGGAACGTCACCCATTCCTTCTCTCCAGAGATGCTGCCTGTCCCGCTGAGTCACTCCAGCATTTTGTGTCTCTCTTGAGCTCACATAGACAAGTCGGTGAGCAGGGACGAGTGGGGCCGAAGGGCCTGTTCCGTGCTGTATAACTAACTCCATGACGATATTTGCAGTCGTCTACGATCGATTAAAAATGCGCCATAATTCACTCAGGACTGTTTCTAAATAGGACCGGGCCAATCACACAATAGAGATGAACCTTTTATTGCATTTGCATCTTTTATGGCACGTATTAATAATAATAGCAGCCATTAACAATATATTTCATTTGTTTTGCATCTGTCAGCAGCATTGCTGAATTATGTCTCATTATGTTCAACTTGCATGCTCACATCCTTTGTGAATTTAGCAGATTTGGACAAACTAATTTCAATTAGAACACTCATTTAAATGTCATCAGATATTGAGACTTTTGCGTCATCTATTTGCGATCATTTCAGATCCAGATCCCAGAGGTTTAAAGCTAGTGTTTACCCCAATTGTACTAATTGCATTTATTGTGCTTGGACATTAACTTCACAAAATGTGTTTTCAAGGTAAGCAAACAAAGAGCAGGAAGACACAAAACGCTGGAGTAACTCAGCGGGACGGGAAGCGTCTCTGGAGGCAAGGGATGGGGAATGTTTCGGGTCGAGACCCTTCTTCAGAGTCAGGGGAGAGGTGAAGGAGAGATATAGACGGTGATGTGGAGAGATGTGGAACAAATGAATGAAAGATATGCAAAAAGGTAAGGATGATAAAGGAAATAGGCCATTGTTAGCTGTTTGTGTCGATCTTCGGTTTAAACCAGCATCTGCTGTTTCTGCTATCTCTCTACATCATCGCCTATTTCTCTTGTTTCCCTTATCCCTAACCAGCCTGAAGAAGGGTGTCGACCCGAAACATCACCCATTCCTTCTCTCCAGAGATGCTGCCTTTCCCGCTGAGTTACTCCAGCTTTTTGTGTCTATCTTCCGTTCTGCAGTTCCTCCCTACACACAAAGATCAGACATCTATCCTAACCACCCTGACCAGTTCAGTTCAGTTTAGTTTATTGTCACGTGTACTGTGGTACAGTTTAAGGATAAAGGGGGAAATCTTTTAGGACCGAGATGAGGAAACATTTTTCACACAGAGAGTGGTGAATCTCTGGAATTCTCTGCCACAGAATGTAGTCGAGGCCAGTTCATTGGCTATATTTAAGAGGGAGTTAGATGTGGTCCTTGTGGCTAAAGGGATCAGGGGGTATGGAGAGAAGGCAGGTACAGGATACTGAGTTGGATGATCAGCCATGATCATATTGAATGGCGGTGCAGGCTCGAAGGGCCGAATGGCCTACTCCTGCACCTATTGTCTATGTTTCTATGTTTTCTATGTTTCTATGAAAAGCTTTTGTGGAGCGCTAACCAGTCAGCAGAACGAAAATACATGGAAGAAGGGTCTCGACCCGAAACGTCACCTATTTCATTCGCTCCATGGATGCTGCCTCACCCGCTGAGTTTCTCCAGCATTGTTGCCTACATGTTTACAATCGATCCATTTACTGTGTGTAGATATATGATAAGGGAATAACGTTTAGTGCAAGGTAAAGCCAGCAGAGTCCGATCAAGGATAGTCCGAGGGTCAACAATGAGGTAGATAGTTGTTCAGGACCGCTCTCTGGTTGTGGTCGGATGGTTCAGAGAAGGAATAGGAGACGTTTCGGGTCGAGACCTTTCTTGACGATAAACCAAACTGAACTAAATAATGGTACATAAAAATGCTGGAGAAACTCAGCGGGTGCAGCAGCATCTATGGAGCGAAGGAAATAGGCAACGTTTCGGGCCGAAACCCTTTAAGGGTTTCGGCCCGAAACGTTGCCTATTTCCTTCAGGGTTTCGGCCCGAAACGTTGCCGATTTCCTTCGCTCCATAGATGCTGCTGCACCCGCTGAGTTTCACCAGCATTTTTGTCTAGTACAACCACCCTCACTGGCTTCTCAGCCTGTTTACTAGATGATGCAGTTTGACCAACCTAACCAACAGGAGATCAGGACCATGGTCATATCATTTACAGCCCAACGGCATCAACATTGTACTCTCGTTTCAAGAAATAGTCCCCTTACACTCTCTCTCTCTCTCTCTCCCCTTACACCCTCATCCCCACTCCACGTTAATGCCAAGGTCAGTATATATAACACATCATTACCTCATATATCTTTACCGCAAATAAATATTAAACACTGAAAAACAAAAAAATACTGTAGCTCTTGGGCAGTGACATAGAAATAAAAGCAGGAGCTACTGTAAGTACCTGCAGGTCGGGCAGCATCTGTGGAGAGAGGGAGACTGGGATGAGTTTTATGGGTGTACAAGGAACTGCAGGTGCTGGAATCTTGAGCAAGACACAAAGTGCTGGAGGAACTCAGCGGATCGGGCAGCATCTGTGGAGGGGAATGGACAGGTGACGTTTTGGGTTGGGACCGTTCTTCAAGTTCAAGTGAGTTTATTGTCATGTATCATAGGACAATGAAATTCTTGCTTTGCTTCAGCACAACAGAACATAGAAGGTACACAAAAATGCTGGAGAAACTCAGCGGGTGCAGCAGCATCTATGGAGCGAAGGAAATAGGCAACGTTTCGGGCCGAAACCCTTCTTCAGACTCATGATTGGAAATCAACTGAATAAATGGGACATAAACTTGCTATCCATTAAATCCAGGAGCAATGCTTCTTCTGCACTGAGAGACATTTTATTCTCGTCTTCCAAGTAAGCTGACAAATGAAAAAAATAGATGACAACCTGCCACTCATAATGTAAGGCACAGGGGTCAATTATAAATGTAATATTTATTACTTATTTACTACCTTGGCTAAAAACTGCTTGGCTACAAAACGATATATTCCACTCTAATGCGAAACAAAGCGAATTGCAGACTTGTCTTTGCGAGAAAGGACATAGCCTGAGTCTTAATGTGGCATAAATCACAATACCATAAGCCGACACAATCTAATTTTTAGACTGGAGCGATGGAAACAATATTTTTGCACAGTTTAGACTCAATTGAAAGACAAGAGGTTTAGCAGAGATTGCATCGAGATGAATGCTTGTAGACAACCTGACCTCTGTGACAAGAATAGAGAAGCATTTGATGGAACAATATATATTTAAATGGGGAAAACATGTAAATAGGTAATGAAGGGGATATATAACACAAATAAATACAATCGCCTTTCCTAAACAGGCCAAAATGATTGCTGCCGAAATTGAGCAGGTTATTTCAACGTTTGCTATCAGTTATTTTTGGTCATATATAAGTGCGCATTTGCACGTTCTTCCCATCAAAGATCCTATAGCGGAGCAAGATAGACCACTCCTGCTAAACGCAATGGGCTGACGTGTAGTACGCAACGGAGCGGAACGTGGGACTTTTTATCATCCATTTCAGTAACCCGACCCGACCCGACCCGACCCGCAGTGTAATCAACGTTGCGGGGGAACAGTTTGTGTTAATAAATTATAATTCTGAAAATGAGGAGAAGATTTTTCCCAAATAACTTTTATTTTTGCGAGGATGTTTCCGTAACCGGCTTCCGTCTCCACACTAGTTATCTTTGCTCCGCTACGGGATCTTTGGTGCGGAGACGGAAGCCGGTTACGGAAATGGGGCCGAAAATTACCCATGAAGCTGCCCATGACCGTACTACGTCTTTTTCGTCGAGTGGTCTATCTTGCTCGCTGTAGGGTCTTTGCTCCTTCCATAAACTCCTGGCATTGCAGAGATGAAAGGCTGGGATTTGGAGGAGCAGTGAACTTGTGCATTGCTCGGGAAAGGCCATCAAACAATGAACAATACCCCAGCAAAACGGAGGAAAGAGAGTAGACTTTAGACTTGAGAAATATAGCGCGAAACAGGCCCTTGAAAGGAATACTGAGCGAGCGAATGAATGAATACGTTATTGTCATGGGTGACAAGTCACAGTGAAACTCCTTGCTTGTACACCCAAGGTATGCGAATAGTCTCCACATAAAGGGCGCTGACAATGTTACAATGCATCCGCAGTATCCGCGCCAGGTCCCCCTTTGTTTCCACCCCCCCCATGGCGGTCCTCCCCCCATACACCGGGTCCCCATTGTCCATTGTTCTCTCCCCCCCCCCTCATGGCGCTCCCCCCCCCCCCACACAGGGTCCTCCTTTGTTCCTTCCTGGCCCACCGAGTACGCGCCGACCAGCGATCACTCCGTACCCTAGCACTATCCCACACGCACGAGGGACAATTTATAATTTTTCCGAAGCCAATTAACCTATAAACCTGCACGTCTTTGGAGTGTGGGGGGAAACCGGAGCACCTGGAGAAAACCCACGCAGGTCACGGGGAGAAGGTACAAACTCCGTACAGGCAGCACCTATGGTCAGGATGGAACCCGGGTTCTCTGGCCCTGTAAGCGCTGTGAGGCAGCAGCTCTACCCGCTGCACCACATAGAAACATAGAAACATAGAAATTAGGTGCAGGAGTAGGCCATTCGGCCCTTCGAGCCTGCACCGCCATTCAATATGATCATGGCTGATCATCCAACTCAGTATCCCGTACCTGCCTTCTCTCCATACCCCCTGATCCCTTTAGCCACAAGGGCCACATCTAACTCCCTCTTAAATATAGCCAATGAACTGGCCTCAACTACCCTCTGTGGCAGACAGTTCCAGAGATTCACCACTCTCTGTGTGAAAAAAGTTCTTCTCATCTCGGTTTTAAAGGATTTCCCCCTTATCCTTAAGCTGTGAGGAAATAGTATTTTCACTGAGAGGACTGTACAACACCCAAACACATTGAACTCACCTTTGTTTCCCACCAAGAACATTATTGAGCAATGCTAACAACAAAATACTGATTTAATTCATAAAGCCATTATGGAATTTTCATTTATTGTTCTTTTAATTATTCTCCATTAAGTGCCTTTTGTCAAGTTAACCAAGAATATTGTAGCTGAGGGCTGCAAATAACTTGCAATCTTTAATTCTTTCACATTTTTAAGCTTACATAATCAATTTAAAAATACCTTTATCCTACAATATTCTAGTTCAGTTTATTGTCACGTGTACCGAGGTACAGTGACAAGCTTTTGTTGCGTGCTAACCAGCCAGCGGAAAGACAATACGTGATTACAATCGGGTTATCTACTGTGTACAGATATATTATAAAGGGAATAACGTTTAGTGCGAGGTCAAGTCCTAGTTCATTCTAGTTCATTTCTGGAGATTTATATTTTGTAATCAAACAATAACAGAATGATAAGGAGTCAAAATCATATTCATTGATAAATCTACGAACCTACCAGGAATTGGGAACTATATTGGGAATAGAGTGGATGCTGGAATTCTGTAGCAAGGTGACACAATACTGAGCAGTTCAAATAGTGTTAAAGACACAAAATCAGCTCAATAGGTTTTATTGACATCAACACCTTTCGATGTGTCTGCCTTGCAGCAATTCCGCAGTTCCTTCTTCATAACAACTGCACTTATCTAATGAAGAGATTGAGAGCAGAGCTCAGATACTAGTTGTGCAGGAAGGAACTGCAGATGCTGGTTTAAACCGCGGATAGACACAAAATGCTGGAGTAACTCAGCGGGACAGGCATTATCTCTGGAGGGAAGGGATGGGTGACGTTTCGGGTCTGAAGAAGGGTCTCGACCCGAAACGTCACCCATTCCTCCTCTCCAGAGATGCTTCCTGTCCCGCTGAGTTACTCCAGCTTTTCGTGTCTATCTGAGATACTAGTTCTTGGATGTCGAACACCTTGACTATTCCAAATTGTCAACAGTTAGACAATTATGCAGGTGCGAGGAACTGTGGTTTAAAGAAGGGTCCCGACCCAAATCGACCCAAATGTCTTGCAGCGGTAGAGTTGCTGCCTCACAGCGCCAGAGACCCGGGTTCGATCCAGACTACGGGTACTGTCTGTACGGAGTTTGTACGTTCTCCCTGTGACAGCGTGGGTTTTCTCCGGGTGCTCTGGATTCCTCCCACACTCCAAAGACATACAGGTGTGTAGGTTATTTGGCTTAGGTAAAATTGTAAATTTGTCCCTAGTGTGTGTAGGATAGTGTTAGTGTATGGGGATCGCTGGTCGGCACGGACTTGGTGGGCCGAAGGGCCTGTTTCGGCGCTGTATCTCTAAAGATGGAGCATGGAAACAGACCCTTCGGCCCATCGAGTCCATGCCAACCATTCATCTCCCGTTCACACCAGTTCTATGTTGTCCCATCCACTCCGCACACACTACAGGCAATTTGCAGAGGGCCAATTAATCAACATACTAGCACATCTTTGTAGTGTGGGAGGAAACCGGAGCACCCGGAGGAAACCGGGGGAAAACCCACGCAGGTCACTGGGAGAACGTGCAAACTCCGTACAGGCAGGACCCGAGGTCAGGATCGAACGGGTGTCTCAGGCGCTGGAGGCGTGAGAGTGACACAGCTGGTAGTGCTGCTGCCTCACAGCACCAGAGGGAAGTCTGTAGCCCAGTGCCCTTAATTTTTTTTAAAAGGTCTGGAATAAAACTCCTCCTGAATAAAACCCATCAGAACAAAAATAATTAATTATTCAAAGTATTTCCAGTTCACTTGCTCATTGCTCAAACCTTGCGCAGTTTTTACGTATAAGACAGATATTTCATTCCAGTTTTTGCAAAACGTACATCGTCCACACAGAAATAATCGACGACGTAAAAACACAGGCAGCTGCGATCACGCTCACTGGAGCGAGAGAAACTCTGCAACGATTCTCCTCAAAGAATAAAACAACGTTACATTTTTTGAGGCAAGGAAGGACTTTATTCCTTGGAGCGCAGGAGGATGAGGGGTGATCTTATAGAGGTGTATAAAATCATGATGGGAATAGATCGGGTAGATGCGCTGCAGGTAGATCGGGTGGGGCCGATGCCTCACAGCGCCAGGTCCTGACTACGGGTGCTGTCTGTACGGAGTTTGCACGTTCTCCCTGTGACCTCCGGGAGCTCCGGTTTCCGCCCACACTCCAAAGACGTGCAGCTTTGTAGGTTAATTGGCTCCGGTAAAAATGATGTCAATTGCCCCAAGTGTGTGTGTGGGATAGTGCTAGTGCACATGGTGATCTCTGGTCGAGGACCTGTTTCCACACTGTATCTCTAAACTAACCTAATCTGTGCACAGGACGATGAGGGGTGATCTTATAGAGGTGTATAAAATCATGAGAGGAATAGATCGAGTAGATGCACAGAGTCTCTTGCCCAGAGTAGGGGAATCGAGGACCAGAGGACACAGGTTTAAGGTGAAGGGGAACTGATTTAATAGGAATCTGAGAGGTAACTTTTGCACACAAAGGGTGGTGGGTGTATGGAACAAGTTGCCAGAGGAGGTAGTTGAGGCTGGAACTATCACAACGTTTAAGAAACAGTTAGACAGGTACATGGATAGGGCAGGTTTGGAGGGATATGGGTCAAATGCGGGCAAGTGGGACTGGTGTAGATGGGCCGGTGGGACTAGTGTAGATGTATCACTCGATGACTCTGCGAGCAAGAATGTGATGAACTATCAAACAACTCACTTGACACTGAGTTGAAAGAATCCAAGCCAGCGAGAAACTGCAGAGAATTTAGACTTTAGAGATAAGGTGGCTAAACAGGTCCTTCGGCCCACCGAATCCTTGCCGACCAGCGATCATCTCGTACACTACCACTATCCTACACACTAGGAACAATGACCAATTGATCTCAGAGGCTCAATGTTGTTGAGTCCAAATATTGGGAACAACCTCCCAAAGGGTGTTGATGTCCTGAGAGATGACAGGAAATATAAGAGATGGGATTTTTGTCCTGAGACCTGGACATATTTAAGGTTCAGATTTAAGGTTAGTTTGGAGATGCAGCATAGAAACAGGCCCTTCAGCCCACCGAGTCCATGCTGACCATCGATCACCCATTCACACTAGTTCTATGTTATCCCACTGTCTTATCCACTCCCTGCACACAAGGTGGAATTTACCGAGGGCCAATTAACCTACAAAACCCGCACGTCATTGGGATGTGGGAAGAAACTGAAGCACCTGGAGGAAACCCACGCAGCCACAGGGAGGCCAAGTCAGTGGATATTTTTAAGGCAGAGGTAGACAAATTCTTGATTAGAACGGGTGTCAGAGGTTATGGGGAGAAGGCAGGAAAATGGGATTAGGAGGCAGAGATCAGCCATGATTGAATGGCGGAGTGGACTCGATGGGTCGAATGGCCTGATTCTACTCCTATAACTTGGGAACGTGAACTTGTGAGAACGTGCAAACTCCAGACAGACAGCACCCGGGGTCAGGATCGAACCCGGGTCTGCGGCGCTGTGGGGCAGCAGTTTTACCCGCTGCGCCAACGTGCCACCCAAAGGTGCTTAAAATTACGAAAGGTTTTAATCTCCAAATTTGAGGAAGGACATTCTTGCTATTGAGGGAGTGCAGCGTAGGTTCACAAGGTTAATTCCCGGGATGGCGGGACTGTCATATGCTGAGAGAATGGAGCAGCTGGGCTTGTACACTCTGGAGTTTAGAAGGATGAGAGGGTATCTTATTGATGCCTATAAGATAATTGAGGGTTTGGACATGTTAGAGGCAGGAAACATGTTCCTGTTGTCGGGGGAGTCCAGAACCAGGGACCACAGTTTAAGAATAAGGGGTAAGCCATTTAGAACAGAGATGAGGAAAAACATTTTCACCCAGAGAGTTGTGAGTCTGTGGAATTCTCTGCCTCAGAGGGCGGTGGAGGCCGGTTCTCTGGATACTTTCAAGAGAGAGCTAGACAGGGCTCTCAAAGATAGCGGAGTCAGGGGATATGGGGAGAAGGCAGGAACGGGGTACTGATTGGGGATGATCAGCCATGATCACATTGAATGGCGGTGCGGGCTCGAAGGGCCGAATGGCCTACTCCTGCACCTATTGTCTGAAAAGGATAGTTAGAGAAAATCTACAATCACCTACAATGAGTCCATGAGGTACATTGGTCTTCCCATTTTTCTGAGGAACTTGGGTGGGGGGGGTGGAGGGGGGGAATTTGTAACCTTGTCCACGCCCTCAATGGGCCACTATTTGCATACTGTAGGTATTTAATGCTAGCAAAGAATGTCACTGTGACTTGTCACCAGGGACAATAACGTATTCAATTCAATGCAGATCGACTAACCAGGTTTACCAGCCTTTAGAGATTCCGGTCTATACTTTCCACTGTCGCTCCTCACAACAAATTATACATTCACATCTTTAACTTCTCCATAATGTTTCAGAAACGAGGAAGAATGTAATATGTGATGATTAAAAATCTCGCCCGACTCAGGATTTGCAAGTGGTTAAAAACAAATATTTACCTTCACACCGTAAATCACTGCTCCTACATGTTTAGCAAACAAAGATGCATTAAGTGAGCATCTAAGTCTTAAAATGTATTCTCATCCTGAAGGAAAGAGTCAAGGAAAATGCGAAAGAAATTGCAAAACCATCGGATCAAAGAAATCGCACTTAGATGTTTGCTCTTGAAACTAAGAGACTTAGGGACCATAAATAAATAACTAGTTAATTCTCGCTGCGCACATTTGTCGTCGATCTGCCACTTCATATTTTATCTGTTTTAACACCGCTGATTTTTGCTTCTAATGTCTCGCTGCACTTCCCTGCAGATGGTAAAAATAATTTTTCAACGCAAAACTAAATTTGACATGATAAAATGCGAAAAAACTCCCATTAGATGTCACGCCTGAAGATTGATCAAGCGTCCGTTTAATTTATTAGGCTTAAAACACTGCAGTTCTTCACTTGAGATAAGGACACATTCATCCTTTTGTGTAGCAAGGATCTGCAGATGCTGGTTTGAGGGCGGCACGGTGGCGCAGCTGTCGAGTTGCTGCCTCGTGGGGCCTGTCCCACTTACGCAACTTTTTCAGCGACGGCCGGCACCCATCATGGGTCATCATGGGTTGTTGAAAATCCAGCGGCGACCGGAACAAGGTACGACTCTTTGGGCGACTACTCATGACCGTACAGGCTTCACCCCGCATACATGTCGCCTGTATGGTCGTGAGTCGTCTCCTCAGTCGCCCAAAGAGTCGCACCGTCTTTCTGGTCACCGATGGATTTTCAACATGTTAAAAAATTTCGGCGACCTGCAACGACCTATGACGGGTGCCGGCAGTCGCCGAAAAAAACGCGTAAGTGGGACAGGCCCATTACAGAGCTTACAGCGCCAGAGACCCAGGTTTGATCCTGACTCTGTACAGAGCTTGTACGTTCTCCACGTGACCGCACGGATTTTCTCTGAGATCTTCGGTTTCTTCCCACACTCCAAAGACGTGCAGGCTTGTAGGTTAATTGGCTTGGTGTAAATGTAAATTGTCCCTAGTGTGTGTAGGGTAGTGTTAGTGTGCGGGGATCGCTGGTCGGCGCGGACTCGGTGGGCCGAAGGGCCAGTTTCCGCGCTGTATCTCTAAACTAAACTAAACTAAACCGAAGATAGACACAAAAAGCTGGAATAACTCAGCGGATCAGGCAGCATCTCTGGAGGAAAGGAATAGGTGACACTTCGGGTCGAGACCCTTCTTCAGAAGGAGAAGCAGCGGAAAAGGAAACGAGAGATATAGACGGTGATATAGAGAGATATAGAACAAATGAATGTAATATATGCAAACAAATCATTTTCCTGACATCATCGGCTTTCTGGCTTGGGTGATGCGTTTAACTATATTTAGTCATAGAATCACAGCGTGGAAACAGGCCCTTCGGCCCAACTTGCCCACACCGGCCAACATGTCCCAGCTACACTAGTCCCACCTGCCCACATTTGGTCCATATCCCTCCAAACCTGTCCTAAAGGTTGGGATAGACCCTGCCTCAACTACCTCCTCTGGCAGCTCGTTCCATGCACCCACCATCCTTTGTGTGAAAAAGTTACCCCTCAGATTCCTATTAAATCGTTTCCCCTTCACCTTAAACCCATGTCCTCTGGTCCTCGATTCACCTACTCTGGGCAAGAGTCTGTGGGCATCTGTGCACATTTAAAAAATAAATTCTATTTTCACATTGAGTTGTGTCCAATTCTCTTCCTACTGTGTCCGTGCCAGAATGATCCAGACTTTCGTACATGGAGGAACAAGATAAATTGTTTTTCAAGTTCTCTTGAAACTTGTGGATCCGATCCCACACAGTTCAGTTCCGTTTAGTATATTGTCACGTGTACCGAGGTACAGTGAACAGCTTTTGTTGCGTGCTCACCAGACAGTGGCAAGACGATACATGATTACAATCCTGGCCCGTGGTTTTGAATGTCAGGTGGGAATTTAATCTGTGGCAGGACCAAGACTAAACGTGCCTTTATATTTAATAAAATCCAACCTAAAACCAGCGGAGTTTCTCAAAACATTGAGCAATAACTAAACCTCAAAAACTAATCATTTTTTTCCCTTCCACAAGTTAAAGTTCTATCCAAAAGTGATGACCCACACTAAATTGAGACAAGGAACTGCTGATACTGGATTCTTGCCTGGATCACAAAGTACTGGATGAGGCAGCATGGTGGCGCAGCGGTAGAGTTGCTGCCTCACAGCGCCAGAGTCCTGGGTTCGATCCTGACTACGGGTGCTGTCTGTACGCCGGTTGTACGTTCCCCCACCGTGACCTGCGTGGGTTTTCTTAGGGTGCTCTGGTTTCCTGTCACATTCTAAAGACGTACAGGTTTGTCGGTTAATTGGCTTTGTGAATTGTCCCGAAGGTGTAGGGTAGAACTACTGTATAGGCGATCGCTGGTCGGCACCGACTCGATGGGACGAAGGGCTTGTTTCCACGCTGTATCTCTAAACTTAACTAAGCTAAAATTGAGACACAGAAGGAACTGCAGATGCTGGAATTTAGCAGAGAATGCAAAATGCTGGAGTATTTCAGCTGCTCTGGCAGAATCTGCGGAGTTCAAAATATAACCATATAACCATAACAGCACGGAAACAGGCCATCCCGGCCCTTCAAGTCCGTGCCCAACACTTTTTTTTAATTTTCTTTAAAAAAAAATTTTTTTACTTCCCCCTAGTCCCATCTACCTGCACTCAGACCATAACCCTCCATTCCTTTCCCGTCCATATACCCATCCAATCTATTTTTAAAGGATAAAATCGAACCTGCCTCCACCACTTCCACTGGAAGCTCATTCCACACAGCTACCACTCTCTGAGTAAAGAAGTTCCCCCTCATGTTACCCCTAAACTTCTGTCCCTTAATTCTCAAGTCATGTCCCCTTGTTTGAATCTTCCCTACTCCCAATGGGAAAAGCTTATCCACGTCAACTCTGTCTATCCCTCTCATCATTTTAAAGACCTCTATCAAGTCCCCTCTTAACCTTCTGCGCTCCAAAGAATAAAGACCTAACTTGTTCAACCTTTCTCTGTAACTTAGTTGCTGAAACCCAGGCAACATTCTAGTAAATCTCTGTACTCTCTCTACTTTGTTGACATCCTTCCTATAATGTGGTTATCGTTTCAGTTTTTGAGCATTTCCTGGAATTTTAATTTTAAGGCTTTGGTTGATGTTTCAAATTAAGGTTTTATGCAGAAATTGTGCTGAATGAGTTATCCAATTAATACCATATTAACACCTTTCCACAAATTATACAGAGAAAACAAGTTGTCAATTAATTTCTGAGTTGCTAAATGCCTCAAAAGACCCAGAACAATAAGGTTGTGGACAAGAGGAACTGCAGGCGTTGAAATCTTGAGCAAAACCATGATCACATCGAATGGCGGTGCTGGCTCGGAGGGCCGAATGGCCTACTCCTGCACCTATTGTCTATTCTCCCCATAACCCTTGGCACCTGTTCTAATCAAGAACTTTTTTTTTTTTTTTTTATTTTTTATTTTTTTATTTTTTTTTTAATTTTTTTTTTTTTTTAATTTTTATTTATTAGAAGTACATTACATCACAGCCACATACATTAATACTCGTCATTTATATCTTCTTACAATTAATGTACTCCCTTTATTTTTTTTTTTTTACGCTAAAGAAAGAAAAGATTGAAAGAGAGAAGAAAGTGAAGGAAAAAGTGCAAGTGTAGAAAAGTGTAGAAAATGTAACAACAAACAAAAAAAAAAAAAAAAGGACGAGGACCCTATGAAAGCGAAATTAAAGACAAAAAAAAAAAAAGGAGTTAAGAAATAGGCCCTAAGAAAAGAAAAGAGAGAGAGAAAAAAAGAAAAACAAATGTTTTTTTTTTTGAGCATCACGTAAATAGGACATACCAACTCTTCAACTATCATCCCCCCTTACCCGACCTCAATTTTTTATTTTTTTAAAGTACTTTTGCACCCTATGTTTGTAATAATTCTATAAATGCAGACCACGTCAGGTGGAAGTGATCTGGTTTACCTGCTAGGAGGAGTCTTATCTCTTCAAGGTGTAGTGTTTCAAACATATTTGAAATCCACATATTTATAGTTGGTATTGGAGCCTTCTTCCAAAATTTTAGAATTAGCTTTTTTCCAGTTATTAACCCATAATCCATTAATTTCTTTTGAAACACATTTAGTTCTGGATCATCTTCCGTTATTCCGAAGATAATCCATTCTGCTTTGGGTATCAGTCTTGTTTTAAATAACTTTGTAAAGATTTCAAAAATTTCATTCCAAAATTTTTGAATTTTTGTACAGAAGACAAATGAGTGCGCTATAGTTGCTTCTTGGGATTGACATTTATCACAAATAGATGATACGTTTGGGAAAATTTTATGAATTTTAGTTTTCGAATAATATAATCTATGTAAAATTTTAAATTGTATTAAAGTGTGTCTTACATTAATCGAGCATTTATGTACTTTTAATAAGTATTCATTCCAACTTTCCTTTGAAATTTTAATAGCTAACTCTTGTTCCCAGTCTCTTCTGATACCCTCCGTAGATGGTATTTGTACATTTAAGATAATATTGTACAAATATGATATTAAGTTTGCTGATTCCGCTTTTATCTGCATTGCCTCGTCCAGTACATCTGCTGGGTTATTATGATGATCTTTTATATATTTTTTCAAATAGTCGCATATTTGAAAGTATTTAAAATATTGATTATTTCCGAGTTTATATTTTATTTGTAATTGTTGAAATGAAAGTAATTTTCCAGTTTCATACAAGTCACCAAGCGTTTTAATTCCTAGTCTATCCCATTGTGTATAAGCTTTATCTATAATAGAAGGACTAAACGAAGGGTTATTGACTATAGGTAATAAAAGTGATAAGTTTCTTAATTTTAAATTTTGTTTTATTTGTTTCCAAATACGGATTGTACTATGAATAATTGGGTTCTTATTATAGTTTATGTTATTCAATTTCATTGGAGAGAGGAGGATCGCTCCAATGTTTCTAGAGGAGCAATCCTCTTTCTCCATTACAATCCAGTCTACTTGCTGGGCGGAGTTATCCATCAGTTGAATCATGTTTTTAATATTTACTGACCAATAATAATACATAAAATTGGGTAGTGCTAGACCCCCCAATACTTTAGATTTATTCAGATGGGTTTTTTGTATTCTATGTGATTTATAGTCCCATATAAAATTAGTGATATCTGAGTCGAGTTTTTTAAAAAACTTCTTAGGTAAGTATATAGGAATTGATTGAAATAGGTATAAAATTTGTGGTAAAAAGATCATTTTTATTGCGTTTATTCGGCCTATTAAAGACATCGGAAGCGTTTTCCAGAATTTAATTAATGTATTCAGTTTATTAAGTAGGGGGTCAAAATTTGCCCTGAGCATACCTTGATATGCTCTGGTAATTTCGATTCCCAAATATTTAAATTTTTCTGTAGCTATTTTAAAAGGGAATTTTAAAAGATGTGTTGAATCTTTCGGTTTTATTGACATAATTTCACTTTTATTCCAATTTATTCTATATCCAGAAAAAGATCCGAAGTCTTCAATTAAATTTAATATATTTGGTATAGTGATTTGAGGTTTTGTGATATACAATAATATATCATCCGCGTATAAAGATATTTTATTATATGAGTCTTTAGTATTATATCCATGAATATCAGGGTGTATTCTAATTTTTTCTGCTAGCGGTTCAATAATGAGAGCAAACAGCTGTGGTGATAATGAGCATCCTTGTCTATTTCCCCTTAATAGTTGAAATTTCGAGGATAATATGTTATTAGTAAGTATTCTAGCTGTAGGTTTGTTATATAGTAACTTAATCCATAAAATAAAATTCTCTCCCAGTTGAAATTTTTGTAATACTTTATCCATATAATTCCATTCTACTTGATCAAATGCTTTTTCAGCATCCAGCGAAATAATTGATAATTCTTGATCTTCAGATTTGTGTGAGTGCATTATGTTGAGTAGACGTCTCATATTATTAGAAGAGTATCTCTTAGGGATAAACCCTGTCTGATCTGGGTTTATTAATTTACTAATGTATTTACTTAATCTTCTGGCTAATGTTTTCGCTAATATTTTTTGATCTGTGTTTAACAATGCTATAGCTCTATATGAGCCAGGATCTTCTAAATCCTTATTTTTCTTAGGTATTAATGTAATCGTTGATTCCGCTAATGTATCAGGTAGTATTCGTTTTTTAAAAGCGTATTGGTACATTTTTTGTAATCTTGGTATTATTTTTTCATAAAAGTTTTTATAAAATTCATTAGTAAATCCATCAGGGCCTGGTGTTTTTCCATTTTTTAGTGAGTTTATTGTATCTTCTAATTCCTTAATTGAGATTTGTGCACCCAGTTCCTCTTGTTCCTTCAGCTCTAACTTTGGAAGATTACAGGTATCCAAGAACTTTGTGATATTATTGGAATCAATTATCGTTTTAGATGTATACAAATTCTCGTAAAATTGCGCAAATCTTTTATTAATATCCTTCGGTGTTGTTAATAATTCCCCTTTATCTGATTTGATCTTTGGTATAGTATGTTCCTTTTCTCGTTTTTTTAGCTGGCGAGCCAAAAGTTTATGCGGTTTATCCCCAAATTCAAAGTGCTCTTGTTTTGTAATTTGAAAAAGTCTTATAAGTTTGGCAGATAATAATTTATTTAATTTAAATTTTAAAATTATTATTTTATTATGTTTATCTATTGTTGGATCTTTAGCATTATCTATATCCATTTGTCTAATAAGTTCTTCTAACTGTCTTTGTTCATTCTTATTCTTTTTATTTTGAAAAGCTTGATATGAAATTATAATACCCCTAATGTATGCTTTAAAAGATTCCCAAAGTAAAGTAGGCGATATATCTGAAGTATCATTTGTTTGAAAAAAGACCTCCATTTGTTCTTTTAAATATATACTCGCTTGTGGATCTTTTAAAATTTGAGAGTTAAATCTCCAGAATGAATTATTCTTAGACAATCCTTCCAGTTTTAAAAAGAAAGTTAGTGGAGAATGGTCTGAAATTGAATTTGTATGATATATTGCATTAGATGTTTGGGGGATTAATTTTGTATCCAGCAGAAAGTAGTCTATACGTGAGTATGTCTTATGTACCATTGAGTAAAACGAATATTCCCTGCCAGTTGGGTTCACAATTCTCCAAACATCTGCTATATTAGTGTTGTTTATGTAGGTATTGAGGAGTTCCCCAGTTTTCGATTTCATATTCCCTCTCTGTTTTTGACTTGATTTATCTAAGTACGGGTCTAAAACACAATTAAAGTCTCCGCCTATTATAACATTTTGATAGTTTGACTCTGCAATTATATTGAAGATTTTATTGAAAAAGTGGGGGTTATCAAAGTTAGGGGCATATATATTTACCAAAGTAAGTGGAGTGTCATGGATTTCTCCATTAACTATTAGGTATCTCCCTTCTATATCTGTTATAATATTCTTTGCTTTAAATGGTATACCTTTTCTTATGATAATTGACGTGCCTCTAGATTTTGAAGTGAATGAAGAGTGGTATGTTTGACCTATCCATTTCGCCCTCAGCCTAACTTGGTCCTGAGGTTTTAGGTGTGTTTCTTGTAGGAAGGTAATGTCAGAATTATACATTTTTAGCTGAGCTAATATCTTACCCCTTTTGATAGGTTCATTAATGCCTCTTATATTCCAACTACAAAATGAGACTCCTCCTAGGTTCTTTTGTGTGGTGTCATGCATTTTGAATAATTATAGTACCTTTGAATCTTGTGGTGCGTCCATATCCCAGGTCTTTAGGTATTGGGGGAGTTTTTGAATTATTAACTTTTGTTGGTATGTCCATTTTATTCTTATCACTAAACACAAAACACAAACAAGTGATTTTATGTAATAAAAAAAAAACTAAAAGAGTGAGGCTACAGTGTCTATAGTCGGCACTGTAGCAAGTGACCCACCTGTAGGTGGGAAAAAACCTTATTTTGACTTCCATTGCGTTGTTGCTCAACTCGCTCCGCTCTCTTAGTTAATCATAACATATTAAAATATTAAAACGAGGCCTCACATTCATATATATAATACAATTTTACCCTGATATTTCCTTATAACATATATATATATCAGAGTTTAATTATTAAACCAATATTTTTGATTTCAATAAGAATCAGCTGTTGGTTGAAGGGGTTAACGAGACGTGCTCCTGGACATAAGCCAGGAGCTCGTTTCTCATCCCCTCCTCCTGCTTATAGACAAGGTTACAATTTATTAAAAATTCATATTAGTATGTTAGTTCATTATTTTTTTTTTTTTTTTTGTTAGTATTCTAATCTAACCTGCATAACTTTTAAAGTTGTTAATATGATAAGTTCTTACAATTGGTTATAACATTTTAATCAATAAGCAATTATTTTCTAATTCATATCCCGTTATAAAGTTGTTTACACGTTTTGAACAGAAAATGTCCTTGCTTCAACATTCCGGAGATAACAGTGTAACTATCCCCAGACAAAACATAGCTGAGAATTATTCGGATCTGCCAAAGCTCCCTTTTATTTCTGTCTTTCAACAATCGTTTGGGCATATTTGAAAGCGTCTTCAGGCTTAACAAATGACTTTTCAAGACCATTAAAAGAAATACGCATTTTAGCGGGATAAAAAACCCCGAATCTGACCCCTTCTCTCCCTCTTAAAAGATCTTTAACCTTATCAAATTTGTTTCTTTTTTGCACAATTTCATGTGGGTAGTCCCTGAATATCTTAATAGTGTCTTTGTCCAGCCGTAATTGTACACCATATTTGATATGGGTCATAACATATTCCAGTTCTGCAGTATCTCGAAATTTCACTATAATATGTCGTGGATAAGCTTTTCCCGCATCAAATCTTTTTCCAAATCTTGGGACACGATGAGCCACTTCGATTTTCGGTTCCTTGGGAAGATTCAACAGTTGTTTCAACAAGCCCATGGCAAATTCACGTACCTGTTCCCCTTCTGCCCCCTCTGAAACACCAAGAATCCTCAGATTCTGGCGTCTAGAACGAGCTTCCAGGTCCAGGCATTTGAATGAGACTTTCTCTAATTGAGTCCCCATTTGTAGTGATGCTTGTTCGTTTTCTCGCCTCATTTGCTCATGTTCTTGCCTCAGTTTCGCCATGTCTTCAACAAGTCGTGCCGTATTTTTCTCCAATTCCGTGATTGTCTGCATACTTGCAGCTACTGTTTCAAGTACAGCCGTGAACTTATCCGTAGTAATTACATCCATCTTATCCATTTTCTCTGATAGTCCATCTTTCACCTCATCAATTCGTTTATTCATAGTGTCCAGTAAATCCGTCATATTCTTCTGGTTACCAGCATTTAAATCCTTCATCATCTTCTGCATTCCTTCCATCATTTTTGCCGAATTTTCCTTCATTTCCTTCTTATCTTCCACCCTATTATCCGAGATCTCATCTTTCAAATTTTTCATTGATTTTTTCAAGTCATCAAAGTCTTTCTTAGATCTTGTATCCATTTCTGCAGCCACTTCAGAGACTTCAGAGGTAACTTCAGTTTCGAACTGTTTCGACAGCTTATTCACAGCTCTCTGAGGGCTCACAGCTGGAGTCAATTTACTCATTTAAAGGGCTTCAAACCACCGTTTAAAACATCGCGTTTAACGATGACGTCATCAGCGCGGTAACCAGAAGCTCCGGTAAGGTTTTTAAAAACAATCCCGATTTTCGGACCCGTTTTACACGATAAATCGTGAAGTTTTTCGGGAGAGGAGCTGGGTGCACGTCTGTTAGTCTAACGTTAGTCTAATCAAGAACTTGTCTCTCTCTGCCACTGACTTGGCCTCCACCGCCCTCTGTGGCAATGGGTTCCACAGATTCACCACCCTCTGACTAAAGAGGTTCCCCCTCACCTCCTTTCTAAAAGAGCGCCCTTTAATTCTGAGGCTGTGACCTCTGGTCCTAGACTCTCCCACCAGTGGAAACATCCTCTCCACATCCACTCTATCCAGACCTTACACTATTCTGTAAGTTTCAATGAGGTGCCCCCTCAACCTTCTAAACTCCTCAAGCCCAGTGTGAACCGGAGGGTCCCGTGATGTGTTTGGAAAGACCCTCTAGTGGGCACTCTGTAAATGTCACCACACAGAAAGTAGACAGTGCCAAGAACTAGGCACGGGCAGATGAACTGCAGTAGTTGCTGCTATCTGCGGTCTTTATTTGGGATGCAAAAACTAAACGTACTGGACTACACACATTGTCTTGGACCATAGTGTCCAAATGAACTGGACCATCCATATGTGTTTAAGAAGGAACTGCAGATGCTGGAACATCGAAGGTAGACAAAAATGCTGGAGAAACTCAGCGGGTGCGGCAGCATCTATGGAGCGAAGGAAATAGACAACGTTTCGGGCCGAAACCCCAAAGGGGTTTCGTCCCGAAACGTTGTCTATTTCCCTTCGGGGTTTCGGCCCGAAACGTTGCCTATTTCCTTCGCTCCATAGATGCTGCCGCACCTGCTGAGTTTCTCCGGCACTTTTGTCTACCTTGGACCATCCATATTCAAGATTCAAGAGAGTTTCCTGTCATGTGTCCCAGATAGGACAATGAAATTCTTGCTTTGCTTCAGCACAACAGAATATGGTAGGCATAAATAAATACAGAACAGACCAGTGTGACCATATACTATTGAATATATATATACACACATAAATAAACAGATAAAGTGCAATGGGCTATTAATGTTCAGAGTTTTGTTTGAGTTTAATAGCCTGATGGCTGTGGGGAAGTAGCTATTCCTGAACCTGGTTGTTGCAGATTTCAGGCTCCTGTACCTTCTACCTGAAGGCAGGGGGGAGATGAGTGAGTGGCCAGGATGGTGTGGGTCCTTGATGATGCTGCCAGCCTTTTTGAGGCATTGAAACAACGACCAAGAAAGCACACCAACGCCTCTACTTCCATAGAAGGCTTAGGCTGGGATGTCACCAACAACTCTCGCCGATTCTACAGATGCATCACAGCTTGGTTTGGGAACAGCTCCATCCAGGACCGCAAGAAATTTCAGCAAATTGTGGACGCAGCCCAGACCATCACACACACAAACCAACCTCCCTTCCACTGATTCCATTTATACCTCACGCTGCCTCGGCAGGGCCAGCAGCATAATCAAGGACCAGTCTCACCCCCGGCCACTCCCTCTTCTCCCCTCTCCCATCGGGCAAAAGATACAGAGGTGTGAAAACGCACACCTCCAGATTCACTGGACAGTTTCTTCCCAGCTGTTATTAGCTGTAACAATCCTACCACAACCAGAGAGCGGTCCTGAACTACTATCTACCTCTTTGGTGACCCTCGGAGAATCCTTAGGTAGACAAAAATGCTGGAGAAACTCAGCGGGTGAGGCAGCATCTATGGAGCGAAGGAATAGGTGACGTTTCGGGTCGAGACCCTTCTGGAAACTCAGCGGGTGCGGCAACATCTATGAAGCGAAAGAATAGGTGACGTTTCGGGTCGAGACCCTTCCGGGTCTCGGCCCGAAACGTCACCTATTCCTTCGCTCCATAGATGCTGCCTCACCCGCTGAGTTTCTCCAGCATTTTTGTCTACCTTTGATTTTTCCAGCATCTGCAGTTCTTTCTTAAACATTTTGTCTACCTCGGAATTTCCTTGATCGGACCGTGCTGGACTTTACCTTACGCTAAATGTTATTCCCTTATCACGTATCTATACACTGTAAATGTCTGGATTGTAATCAAATCTTGTCTTTCCGCTGACTGGTTAGCGCGCGACAAAAAGCTTTTCACTGTACCTTGGTACACGTGACAATAAACTAAACTGAACTGAATTTTAATAAGTACCAGGCCACTCACTCGACCCATGAAAGAGTGTTTGTAACCAGTGAAGTAAAAAATGCTATTTAATAATTCAATGTCAAAAAAAAACCTCAGCAGGCGAAGTTGGTGCCTCTTGCATCCGGACTCAGTGAGCCGTGCATTCTGTACTGACCGGAGTAAATGTGTTTGTGTACGGGGGGTAGTTTTGCTGAGCTGTACGCAAAAAAAAATGTATACAACTACTACTACTGAATTCTTTACTCCAGGGGTCGGCAACCTATGGCCCCCCGGGCCGAATCCGGCCCGTAGCACAAAATTATCCGGCCCGCAGACTTCCATCATCTCCGGTACTTGGAGTGTTTAAGAAAGAACTGCAGATGCTGGAAAAATCGAAGGTAGAAAAAAATGCTGGAGTGAGTTTTTCCGGCATTTTTTTCTTCCTCCAGTACCTGGAAGGTGATCTGGCTATACCGGCCGCGCACCTTCTGTGTCTGGGCTTCACCGTCGGGATCGGGGTTGTCAGTAGGCCATGGAAGAGTGAGTGTGAGTATTTGAGCCACCGCCTTCAGGACAGAGCCAAGGCATTGGTCTGTAGGTACGCCATGTTGGTGTGCGCCCGTAACTATTGGGGATGATCAGCCATGATCACATTGAATGGCGGTGCTGGCTCGAAGGGCCGAATGGCCTACTCCTGCACCTGTTGTCTATTGTCTAAGAAGGGTCTCGACCTGAAACGCTACCCATTCCTTCTCTCCAGAGATGCTGCCTGTCCCGCTGAGTTACTCCAGCATTTTGTGTCTAACTTTGAACGCATTCTCTTGTTCAGATTGCCAGAAGCTCCCTTTAACCTGAGCCACTCTGTGTCTGACCTCTGGCCTCTGACACTTGTGATTTTGTTTTAAAAAAAAGCACAATTCCCAGCAGAAACATTCCTCAACTTGACGAGTCCAAAATATGATTAAAACTTAGAAATCACAAGGATTGGAACATGCTTCTGGGTATTCTTTGGATGTAATATTTACAGGATTTACCCCGGCATTCCCTCTCTCTCCATCCACCCCCACCCAAGTCACACCAGCTTCTCGTTCTCACCTAGCAAACAGCGAACAATGGCCTGTTTCCTTTCTCATCGTCACCTTTTTGCATATCTTTCATTCATTGTTCTTTATCTCTCCACATCACCGTCCATATCTCTCCTTTCCCTTTCCCGTGACTTTTTCACCCAGAGAGTTGTGAATTTATGAAATTCCCTGCCACAGAGGGCAGTGGAGGCCAAGTCACTGGATGGATTTAAGAGAGAGTTAGATAGAGCTCTAGGGGCTGGTGGAGTCAAGGGATATGGGGAGAAGGCAGGCACGGGTTACTGATTGGGGACGATCAGCCATGATCACATTGAATGGCGGTGCTGGCTCAAAGTGCCGAATGGCCTACTCCTGCACCTGTTGTCTATTGTCTAAGAATGGTCTCGACCTGAAACGCTACCCATTCCTTCTCTCCAGAGATGCTGCCTGTCCCGCTGAGTTACTCCAGCATTTTGTGTCTAACTTTGAACGCATTCTCTTGTTCAGATTGCAAGAAGCTCCCTTTAACCTGAGCCACTCTGTGTCTGACCTCTGGCCTCTGACACTTGTGATTTTGTTTTTAAAAAAAGCACAATTCCCAGCAGAAACATTCCTCAACTTGACGAGTCCAAAATATGATTAAAACGTTGAAATCACAAGGATTGGAACATGCTTCTGGGTATTTTTGGATGTAATATTTACAGGATTTACCCCGCCATTCCCTCTCTCTCCATCCACCCCAACCCAAGTCACACCAGCTTCTCGTTCTCACCTAGCAAACAGCGAACAATGGCCTGTTTCCTTTCTCATCGTCACCTTTTTGCATATCTTTCATTCATTGTTCTTTATCTCTCCACATCACCGTCCATATCTCTCCTTTCCCTTTCCCGTGACTTTTTCACCCAGAGAGTTGTGAATTTATGGAATTCCCTGCCACAGAGGGCAGTGGAGCCCAAGTCACTGGATGGATTTAAGAGAGAGTTAGATAGAGCTCTAGGGGCTAGTGGAATGAAGGGATATGGGGAGAAGGCAGGCACGGGTTACTGATTGGGGACGATCAGCCATGATCACAATGAATGGCGGTGCTGGATTGAAGGGCCGAATGGCCTCCTCCTGCACCTATTTTCTATGTTTCTATGTTTCAGTCTGAAGAAGGGTCTCGACCCGAAACGTCACCCATCCCTTCTCTCCAGAGATGCTGCCTGTCCCGTCGAGTTACTCCAGCTTTTTGTGTCTTTCTCTGGTCCAAACCAGCATCTGCAGTTCCTTCCGACACATTTCATCTGCTTCCTGATTTGCCTTTCTCAGTGCGGGCAGCTGTATTACCATGGGACTTATTAGATAACAGCATCCTTCTGAGCATTCACACTCAGATAACCCTAATCCAGTCTTATCACCTCCAGACAAAGGCATGGCAACCAATAGCCGTCCTTGTAATCCATCACTGTCAGTAGCATTAAGGAAATTACCTGCCACTCAAATCACGGCTCGAGATTTCGAGATTAAACACAAACTTTGAAAATCCTCCAGCGTGCTAAACTGCTGCAGAAAGGAACCACCAGAAAACTCATTCCAATTGGGTTGCCAGAACGTTAATTATTGCAGCTATACACACTGGGAACGGAAAAATAGTCAACCCAGTCAGCAGCACCAATTAAAGAGGTTCTTTCTTTAATTGGCAAAAACGCAAATTGGAGGAACAGCATCTCATATTTCGCTTGGGCAGCTCGCAGCCCAGTGGCATGAATGTTGATTACTCTCACTTCAGGTAGCCCCCGGCATTCCCTCTCTCTCTCTCTCTATCCCTCCCCCACCCAAGTCGCACCAGCTTCACGTTTTCACCCAACAAACAGCTGACAATGGCCTGTTTCCTTTATCATCCTCACATTTTTGCATATCTTTCATTCATTGTTCTTCATCTCTCCACATCACCGTCTATATCTCTCCTTTCCCTTATTCCTAACCGGACTGAAGAAGGGTCTCGACCCGAAACGTCACCCATTCCTTCTCTCCAGAGATGCTGCCTGTCCCGCTGAGTTACTCCAGCTTTTTGTGTCTATCTCTGGCAAATAGTGTCGTTGTATATTTAAGTTTCATAGATATATAAATGCTCAACCATCTCTCCGTGTGAAAAATATCCATCTTCTAGATGCGCTGGGACGCATCCTCATTGATGTGGCCTGGGGTCACCGGGTGTTTCGGGTCTCACAACATCAGACACCCTCGCCCAGGCGACCCAGCCGGGGTTGATCAGGCCCCGACTTGCTTACCAGCAGCAACCGCCCACGGATCAGCCATCTTAATAACTACTCTGCAGGGGTTGGGAGACTCTAGTGCGTGGAGTGACTGGGCTCTGTGGGGTGAGTCCTGGCCGGGCTCCTCCTGCGTCTCACCAGGTTCAAGGCCTGTGCATGCACTGCACCTCTTTCTCCTTCTCCGAGCATTTCATTCTCGCCTGATGGATTTTTTAGGCCACGGTGGTTCATTAGGCCTTTCCGTAGCTTTGTTGGGTGACTTTCTCACAAAAGACACAGACTGGGGTGCTAACCCAGCCTGTCCCGGGTGCCGTCTCTCCGTGCCGTCAACTGTCTCTCCAGTAGTCACCAAACTATTCTTGGTTGTCACCCAGTCTATTCCTGGGTGCCACTGGCTGAGTCAGACTTCAGTGTGAAAAAGATATACAACTTCTAGATGCGTTGGGTCATCTCCCGATATTGTGTAGCTTTCGATTAATGACCTCTGCTGCTTAAAAACACGGCAACACCTATTTCTGGACATCTCCGGCGTTGTGAGGCAGCAACTCTACCGCTGAGCCACCATGACGCCTTCTTCATTAGTACTTGAAGTTTCCAGGATTCTCACAAATGTAACAGGAAGATAAATGAAAACTAGAAGGCAGGAAAATCATAGGGTGAATATAAATTGTTAAAATTGCCCTTAAATTGTTCCATTCTCCCAGTTGATTTTCCTCCATTCAATTCTCAATTGAATCACATTTTCAGTTGAATCTAAAGAAAAGAATATGTCAGAGATAGTTTCACTGCTTTCCCTGCTGTGATCATTCATAGTTTTTTTTTTTCATTGAAAATATAATAGTTTTAAGGTCCCCGCAAAAATGTCAATACAATATTAGCTTCCCCAATAGATTGTTGAGAGAGAGACAGTTTAATCCGTAGAAGAAAACAGAAGACACAAGGAACTGCAGATGTTGGAATCATGAACAAAGTACAAAGTGCTGGAGGAACCCAGTGGGTCGGGCGGCATCTGTGGAGGAGATGGGCAGACGTTGAGGTCTTGAAGTCCTCAGATCTTGAGATTGGCAATAGACAATAATAGACAATATGTGCAGGAGTAGGCCATTCGGCCCTTCGAGCCAGCACCGCCATTCAATGTGATCATGGCTGACCATCCCCAATCAGTACCCCGTTCCTGCCTTTTCCCCATATCCCCTGACTCCGCTATTGTTAAGAGCCCTATCTAGCTCTCTCTTGAAAGCATCCAGAGAACCGGCCTCCACCGCCCTCTGAGGCAGAGAATTCCACAGACTCACAACTCTCTGTGTGAAAAAGTGTTTCATCGTCTCCGTTCTAAATGGCTTACTCCTTATTCTTAAATTGTGGCCCCTGGTTCTGGACTCCCCCAACATCTGGAACACGTTTCCTGCCTCTAGCGTGTCCAAACCCTTAATAATCTTATATGTTTCAATGAGATCCCCTCTCATCCTTCTAAACTCCAGTGTGTACAAGCCCAGGCGCTCCATTCTCTCAGCATATGACAGTCCCGCCATCCGGGGAATTAACCTTGTAAACCTACGCTGCACTCCCTCAATAGCAAGAATGTCCTTCCTCAGATTAGGGGACCAAAACTACACACAATATGAAGAAGGGTCAGGACCCAAACGTTATCTGTCCATTTCCCTCCACAGACGCTGCCTGACCAGTTGGTTTCCATACAGTTCCTTTCGAACTATCTAAAGAGCTTTACTGCCAATTAAGTATTTGTAAGGATGATCAATACTGTAGCCCAATAGCTGCTAGCTGGTATTCAACAGATTCTTGCAAATGAGTCAATTACATTGTTTTTTTAATCAGATGGTGGAAATTGGAAACACTCAGCAGGTCCGACTGCAACAGTGGAAAGAGAAACCAAGTTAACTTCTCTACATCGGTGAGACCAAGCGCAGGTTCGGCGATCATTTCGCCCAATATCTCCGCTCAGTTCGCATTAACCAACCTGATCTCCCGGTGGCTCAACACTTCAACTCCCCCTCCCATTCCCAATCCGAACTTTCTGTCCTGGGCCTCCTCCATGGCCAGAGTGAGGCCCAGCTTAAACTGGAGGAGCAGCACCTCAAATTTCGCTTGGGTAGTTTACACCCCAGCGGTATGAACATTGACTTCTCCAATTTCAGGTAGTCCCTGCTTTCTCCCTCCTTCCCCTCCCCTCCCCAGCTCTCCCACAAGCCTACTGTCTCTGCCTCTTCCTTTCTTTTTCCTGCTCCCCCCCCCCGACATCATTCTGAAGAAGGGTCTCGACCCGAAACGTCACCTATTCCTTCTGCCCATAGATGCTGCCTCACCCGCTGAGTTTCTCCAGCATTTTTGTCTACCTTTGATTTTTTCCAGCATCTGCAGTTCTTTCTTAAACAAGTTAATATTTCAGGTCTGATGACCGTTCTATCAACTGAATGATGTTTTGCTGTTATCTTTGCTATCCCTATTCATTAAGGAAAGCTTGGCATTCATAGTCATCGAAATGTACAGCACAGAAACAGGCCCTTTGGTACATCTTGTACATGCCGACCATAATAGCATATCGGACGAGCCCCACATGCTTGCATTTGGCCCAAAGTCATCACAAATGTAGGGTGGGAGATTGCAACCTTCACGTGGTCCGCTCTGTTTCAACGAATGCAATCAACCAGGCGTGCACAATCAAATAAGATCAAATAGACCAAGTTGTCCGACAACTTTAAGCTGTGCACGCCACACGCAAGAAGAAGTTCACAAATGTCTTTTAAAAAGTCGTAACTGTATCCAATGCTATAGCTTCCTCTGGCAGCATGTTCCAGATAGATCAGCCATGATTAAATGGCGGAGTAGACTCCATGGGCCTAATTCTGCTCCTGTGACATGAACTTACTATGAACCGTCCATAGCTCTGGAGATCAACTCTCTGCAATGTTAGATCATTCTATAGGGCTTTCCGAATAAAATTCACTTCTTGTGTGACTATCAATGCTTGCTCCAGCAGTATTGAAGTGCATACGGCACAGTGGTGCAGCGGTAGAGTTGCTGCATCACAGCGCCAGAGACCCAGGTTCGATCCTGACTACGGGTGTTGTCTGTACGGAGTTTTTGCATTCTCCATGGGTTTTCTCTGAGTGCCCCAGCTTCCTCTCACACTCCAAGGACACATGGGTTTGTAGATTAATTGGCCTCTGTAAATTGTATTAAAAAAAAATTGCCGCATTGTGTCGGATAGAACTAGCGTATGGGGCGATCACCAGTCATCGCGGGCTTGGTGGGCCGAAGGGCCTGCTTCCACCCCTATTTTAATTTAGTGTTAGTTTAGAGATACAGCGCGGAAACAGGCCCTTCGGCCAAACGAGTCCGCACCGACCAGCGATCCCCGCACATTAACACTATCCGACACACACTGGGGACAATTTACACATTTACACCGAGCCAATTAACCTACAAACCTGCACGCCTTTGGAGTGTGGGAGGAAACCGAAGATCTCGGAGAAAACCCACGCAGGTCACGGGGAGAGAACGTACAAACTCCGTACAGACAGCGCCCGTAGTCGGGATCGAACCCGGGTCCCTGGCGCTGTGAGGCAGCGACTCTACCGCTGCGCCACCGTGCCAAAAGTCTAAAGGCTAAAAAAATCTTCGAAGTTATCTCTAAATGGAGTTAGTCACACGGAACAATATTGGCTCCCCCCTGACGCACCAAATCAATCAACAATATGATTAGCACTTGCTGGATGCTGGGAGTTGTCTGTGTTGCAATCACAGGGCAGAGATTAATAGCTTCTTGAGAAGCTTCATCCTATCCTCTGGGACAGTCATGTTTCACACTCCATGATTTAAAATGCTTATTTTTTTTTTAATGATAAACCCATTTTCATCTATATTAATCAAACTGCTAAATATATCAAGGAATATTTTAAGGCTTCTTTTTTGAAATTACTTTTTGAAACATTGCCCAATTAACTTGACATGTGGTGGAATCAGCTTACGGGATGTGCAGAAGAGTACGGATGGGTAGGGGGGAGGAGGGGAGGGAGTGTGTGGGGGAGGAGTGGGAGGGGGGGGGGGGGTGGGGAACACAGGGAAATAATACAAACAATCTTTTCAAAGAGGGCAACAATTTTGGGGCAATTTGTGCCTAAATTGCCAATTAGGTCCAAAGACGAAATTCTACCCTAAAGGTATTCTCACAGGGAGAGGGATTAATTGTACGGGCGGGTGATATTAATCATGCATTTAGATGCACGCCATGTTTTTCCAATGCAGCACCAAGTATTTTTCACTTTGCAGAACTTTTAATCAGTTGCACCACAGTATTTTTACTGACAAAACTTTTCAACAACTTTCCCTGCTTCCTTTCATAATCCACTCTTTCCCGGACCGCATTTGGTCACAATATTTATTACTAATTCCACCTCCAGCTTTGCGGACGTCTTTCAAGGCAGCTTTGCTGCAACACCTGTCACCGGTTCTTCTTCCGGGTCCGTGCCTGTAACGCTCTCCAGCTGTTTAACACATCAAGACACCTTGAGAAAGCGTTGGAATGTGATTCGGAATCTCATGAGTTTACAAGAACGAGGGGGACCTCATTGAAACGTACAGAACAGTGAAAAGCTTGGATAGACAATAGACAGTAGGCAGTAGACAATAGACAATAGACAGTAGACAATAGACATAGGAGTAGGCCATTCGGCCCTTCGAGCCAGCACCGCCATTCAATGTGATCAGGGCTGATCATCCACAATCAGTACCCCGTTCCTGCCTCCTCCCCATATCCCCTGACTCTGCTATCTTTAAGAGCCCTATCTAGCTCTCTCTTGAAAGTATCCAGAAAAACGGCCTCTGAGGCAGAGAATTCCACAGACTCACAATCTGTGTGTGGATAGAGTGGATGTGGAGAGGATGTTTCCACTAGTGGGAGAGTCTAGGACTGGAAGATCACAGCCTCAGAATTAAAGGACATCCCTTTAGGAAGGAGATGAGGAGACATTTCTTTAGTCAGCTGTTGGTGAATCTGTGGAATTCTTTGCCACAGAGGGCTGTGGAGCCAAGTCAGTGGATATTTTTAAGGCAGAGATAGATAGATTATTGAATAGAACGGGTGTCAGAGGTTATGGGGAGAAGGCAGGAGAATGAGGTTAGGAGGGAGAGATAGATCAGCCGTGATTGAATGGCGGAGTAGACTCGATGGGCCGAATGGCCTAATTCTACACCTATCTCGTATGACATTAATTTTCATGGGTCAGAATCCATGGCCTAACCCGAACTGTCCTTGAACAGAGAAGGGCTTGGGAGAATATTACAGAGGACAGTTTACAAATCAAACCATATACTGTGGCTACAAGCAAGGGGCCACACATGGAACTGAAGAGGAAAGAAGAAGAAGCATTTGGCAGTCAGGACCCTTTACCCAGCATGGAAAAATAACATATATTCCGGGTACTGACAGCCTCGAGTGAAAAAGTCGCCCCTGAGGTCCGTCTTAAATCTCTGCCCTTCTCACCTTATGCTACCTTGTTTAAATAAAACAGTGGCGCAGCGGTAGAGTTTGACCTAATTTGAGGAAGGACATCCTTGTGATTGAGGCAGTGCAGCGTAGGTTCACCAGATTGATCCCTGGGATGGCGGGACTGTCATATGAGGAAAGATTGAAAAGACTGGGCTTGTATTCACTGGAGTTTAGAAGGATGAGGGGGAATCTTATAGAAACATATACAATTATAAAAGGACTGGACAAGCTAGATGCAGGAAAAAATGTTCCCAATGTTGGGCGAGTCTAGAACCAGGGGCCACACAGTCTTAGAATAAAGGGGAGGCCATTTAAGACTGAAGTGAGAAAAAACTTTTTCACCCAGAGAGTTGTGAATTTGTGGAATTCCCTGCCACAGAGGGCAGTGGAGGCCAAATCACTGGATGGATTTAAGACAGAGTTAGATAGAGCTCTAGGGGCTGGTGGAATCAAGGGATATGGGGAGAAGGCAGGCACGGGTTATTGATAGGGGACGATCAGCCATGATCACAATGAATGGCGGTGCTGGCTCGAAGGGCCGAATGGCCTCCTCCTGCACCTATTTTCTATGTTTCTATGTAGAGTTGCTGCCTCAGCGCCGGAGACCCGGGTTCGATCCTGACTACAGCCGCTGTCTGTACAGAGTTTGTACGTTCTCCCCGTGACCCGCGTGGGTTTTCTCTGGGAACTCCGGTTCCCTCCCACACTCCAAAGACGTACAGGTTTGTAGTTAAACCAACTGACTTCGGAATAATTGTAAATTGTCCTAGTGTGTTTAGCTCTTGGGGCAAAAGGAATCAAGGGATATGGGGGAGAAAGCAGGAACGGGGTACTGATTGTGGATGTAAAGAAGGAACTGCAGATGCTGGAAAATCGAAGGTACACAAAAATGCTGGAGAAACTCAGCGGGTGCAGCAGCATCTATGGAGCGAAGGAAATAGGTAACGTTTCGGGCCAGGTCTGAAGAAGGGTTTCGGCCCGAAACGTTACCTATTTCCTTCGCTCCATAGATGCTGCTGCACCCGCTGAGTTCTCCAGCATTTTTGTGTACCTACTGATTGTGGATGATCAGCCATGATCACATTGAATGGCGGTGTTGGCTCGAAGGGCCGAATGGCCTAATCCTGCACCTGTGATTCTGTAGTGTTAGTGTGCGGTGGGGGGGGGGGGGTGGTAAGGGGTGGGGGTCGTTGGTCTGCGAGTACTCGGTATCAGAATGTTTCCACACTGTAGCTCTCTAAAGTCTAAAAACCATAGATATTCTTTAATCCTTCTTGATAAAAGCACGAGTTGTGAAACACTTTTACAGAGAGAAAACAGCCATTCACTTCTGTTGACAAAGTCGTTAGTTAATAGAATATATTTGCACACATTCTAGTTCCAAATACCCAGTTGCCGAGCGGAAAGAGACGAGAATTAACTCAAGGCCCTTGAGGTAAACAAATGTTGAAACAGAAATAACAGCTCCTGTGTTTAAATTATTTTGTTGGTTTTGGGGCATGAAATATGAAAATAATGTGGGATGGAATTCCCATTGAAACCGCAGCAAACATAGAAACATAGACAATAGGAGTAGGAGTAGGAGCCAGCACCGCCATTCAATGTGATCATGGCTGATCATCTCCAATCAGTACCCCGTTCCTGCCTTCTCCCCATATCCCCTGATTCCGTTAGCCCTAAGAGCTCTAACTCTCTCTTGAAAACATCCAGTGAATTGGCCTCCACTGCCTTCTGTGGCAGAGAATTCCGCAGATTCACAACCCTCTGGGTGGAAATGTTTTTTCCCCAAACAAGCCTTTTGGTTTTTATTGCAACAACCTTTTCTCAGATCCTTAATTGAGCTGTCGTAATTAACAGTGCAGTTTATGTCAAGTGGGAAAGAAGATGTTATACTGTTATGGGTCTGTCCCACTTACGCAACTTTTTCGGAGACTGCCGGCACCCGTCATAGGTCGTTGCAGGTCGGCGAAAATTTTCAACATGTTGAAAATCCAGCAGGGGACCAGAAAGACGCTACGACTCTTTGGGCGACTGAGGAGACGACTCACGACCATACAGGCGACATGTCGCGGGGTGAAGCCTGTACGGTCGTGAGTAGTCGCCCAAAGAGTCGTACCTTGTTCTGGTCGCTGCTGGATTTTCGAACATTTTCTATCACTCAACATCCCCCACTGTCACCAATGTCTCTTGAGGTCTTTAGAAGATACAGCGCGGGAAACAGGCCCTTCGTCCCACCGAGTCCGCAACCAGCGATCCCCGCACATGAGCACTATCCTACACACACACACACACACACTGGGGACAATTTACAATTTTACCGAAGCCAATTAACCTACAAACCTGCACGTCTTTGGAGTGTGGGTGAAACCCCGGAGCGCCCGGAGAAAACCCACGTGGGTCACGGGGAGAAGGTACAAACTCCATACGGACAGCAGCCGTAGTCAGGATCGAACCCGGCGCTGTGAGGCAGCAACTCTACCGCTGCGCCACCGTGCTGGCCTTCGTGTGTTGTTGGGTCTAAAGGGCTGTTAAGCTGCAGGTGAGGACAGCAAAGCCTATTGATCCGGGCAGACCGAGCTCTCTTTGTATCTGATTAAAGGAAAGATCTATCTGTCTAATGAACATCAGCGTGAAGCCAGCGTGTTCCAAAGCGGAACCAGTGATGTGGAATTAAATTGTAGAGACAGGGAACTGCAGATGCTGGTTTACCAAAGAAGGCACAAAGTGCAAGGTTCACGGCTCGAAAGCGGTATTTTTGGGAATCTCAGTGGGTGAGGCAGCATCTTGGGAGTGAAGGAATAGGCGACGTTTCGGGTCGAGACCCGGAAGGGTCTCGACCCGAAACATCACCTATTCCTTCGCTCCATAGATGCTGCCTCACCCGCTGAGTTTCCGGAAGGGTCTCGACCAGAAACGTCACCTATTCCTTCGCTCCATAGATGCTGCCTCACCCACTGAGTTTCTCCAGCATTTTTGTCTACCTTCGAGAGTGAGAGAGGGATAGAGAGAGAGAGAGAGAGAGAGTTAAGGCCCTGTCCCACTTTCCCGAGTTTCCCCCTTGATTCGAAACTCGGAGAATTACGGTAATAGCCGTTCGTAGGTACTCGGGGCTATTTTTTTAAAAACTCGTGGACATTTTTCAACATGTTGAAAAAGCGTTCCAACCTACCAGATGCCCCGAGTACCTACGGCTGGCATTACCAGCCGCTACGAAACATCCACGGACTAATACGGCCTCCTACGGACACGCTACCGACATTTCCCGACATTCCCCGAGTTGGAATCAAGGGGAAACTCGTGAGAGTTTGTGAGTAACTCGGGAAAGTGGGACAGGGCCTTACTAAAGGCTACGGGGAGAAGGCGGGTGAATGGGGTTGAGTTAGATCAGCCAGGAGCGAATGGCGGGGCATACTCGATGGGCCGAACGGCCTAATTCTGTCCCAATGACTTATGAACAAGGCACGGTGGCACAGCAGTTAAGTAGCTGCAATCACAGCACGAGTTCAAGACCACTTATCCCATCACAGCGTTTGAAATGCAGGATTATTCTAATCCAGTGATTAAATGAATCTGGAATTAAAGATAATCTCAGTAGCTATAACCATGAAACCAACTGGTTCACGGATATCCTTCTGTGGAAATAAACAGGATCATTTTCTCTTGTCCTAATTCTGCTCCGATGTCTTATGGGCTTATGGTGCTGGAGTAACTCAGTGGGTCAGGCAGCATCTGTGGAGAACATGGATAGGTGACGTTTCACAGAGTGCTGGAGTAACTCAGCGGGTCAGCAGCTTCTGTGGAGAACATGGATAGGTGACGTTTCACAGAGTGCTGGAGTAACTCAGCGGGTCAGGCAGCTTCTGTGGAGAACATGGATAGGTGACGTTTCAGGTTGGAACCCATGTTCTCCAGAGATATTGCCTGACCTGCTGAGTTGCTCCAGCACTTTGTGACTTTAATTTAGTTTAGTTTATTATTTAGAGATACAGCGCTGAAACAGACCATTCGGCCCACCGAGTCCGGGCTGACCAGCGATCACCTAACAATAGCACTATCCAACACACACAATTCAGTTGTGATCTTGTGGAATTCTCTGCCACAGAAGGCAGTAGAGGCCAATCACGGGATGAATTTAAAAGAGAGTTAGATGGAGCTCTAGGGGCTAGCAGAATCAAAGGATATGAGGAGAAGGCAGGCACGGGTCACTGATTGTGGATGATCAGCCATGATCACAATGATGGCGGTGCAGGCTCGAAGGGCCGAATGGCCTACTCCTGCACCTATTTTCAATGTTTCTATGTTTCACACAAGGACAATTTACAATTATACCAAGTCAATTAGCCTACAAACTTGTACGTCTTTGGAGTGCGGGAGAAACAGGAGATCTGGAGAAAACCCACGCAGGTCACGGGATGAACGTACAAACTCCATACAGACAGCACCCGTAGTCAGGATCGAACTCAGGTCTCTGGCGCTGTGAGGCAGCAACTCTACCGCTGCGTCACCATGCTGTCCTTCTGGAATAATCGATCTCCTGGTATTTCTATTCACATCCATATTCACAAATCTTTGTCGGGGCATGGCGACGCAGCGGGTGGAGCTGCTGGCTCACCACTCCAGAGACCCTCACTCAGTGTGCCTGGACTAACCCCCCCCCCCCCCCCCCCCCCAGTGCCATAGCACTCTGCTGCAGACTCACCCCCTGCCTGCTTTAGCCGAACAGCAAGTTCTGCAGTTGTATGGCGCTCTGGTGAGACCACATCTGCAGTATTGCGCACAGTTTTGGTCTCCTAATTTGAGGAAGGACATCCTTGTGATTGAGGCAATGCAGCGTAGGTTCACGAGATTGATCCCTGGGATGGCGGGACTGTCATATGAGGAAAGATTGAAAAGACTAGGCTTGTATTCACTGGAGTTTAGAAGGATGAGGGGGATATCTTATAGAAACATATAAAATTATAAAAGGACTGGACAAGCTAGATACAGGAAAAATGTTCCCAATGTTGGGCGAGTCCAGAACCAGGGGCCACAGTCTTAGAATAAAGGGGAGGTCATTTAAGACTGAGGTGAGAAAAAACTTTTTCACGCAGAGAGTTGTGAATTTGTGGAATTCCCTGCCACAGAGGGCAGTGGAGGCCAAGTCACTGGATGGATTTAAGAGAGAGTTAGATAGAGCTATAGGGGCTGGTGGAATCAAGGGATATGGGGAGAAGGCCAGGCACGGGTTATTGATTGGGGACGATCAGCCATGATCACAATGAATGGCGGTGCTGGCTCGAGGGCCGAACGGCCTCCTCCTGCACCTATTTTCTATGTTTCTATGTTTCCATGCAACAGGATCTTGTGTCCGGAGTCCACGCTGACTGCCTTCCCGCTCCATTTAATACATTGCAGTTGATCAGAATTCTCTCAGCATCGCAAAATATTAAGGAAAATATATAAATTCACCATCAATAGCAGTCGAAGGAAATAGAGTCACGACATCAAAGAAAACAAAGTGAAAATGAAGAGCGTAATTCCTTGAGTTGTGTTAAATATGATCCTTCGCCTTATTACTGTGGGAAGATACATTTTAATGAGGCAGTGAGAACTAGCTGCAGGCCAAACGCCATTATTATTCAATAATCCTTTATTTTAATTTTTCAAAGTTAATTAATGACTACGACTGTAATTCTTGAAGGAAGCTACGTTCTCTGCAGATGCTGCCAGCTCAGATCTCTGCTGGCAGCAGGCTGGCGCAGCGGGTAGAGCTGCTGCCGCGCGGCGCCAGGGATCCAGGTTCGATCCCGACCTCGGGTGCTGACGGTGTGAAGTTTGCACGTTCTCCCTGTCACCTTCTTTCGCCAGAGGGTGGTGAATCTGTGGAATTCATTGCCACAGGGACGGCTACCAGGGCCATGTCATTGCGGTTTTTTTTAAGGTAGAGATTGCCAGATTCTCGATTAGTGCGGGTGTCAGGGGTCATGGGGGAAGGCAGGAGAATGGGGAGGGGTAGATCAGCCATGATTTAATGGCGGAGTAGACTTGATGGGCCGAATGGCCTAATTCCGCTCCTACAACTTATGAACATGAGACCGCGTGGGCTTCCTCCCACATCCCAAAGACGTGCGGGTTTGCAGGTTATCGGCCCCTGTAAACTGCCCATAGTGTGCAGGGAGTGGATGGAGAAAGTGGGATAACGGTGAACTAGCGTGAATGGGTGATCGACAGTCAGCGTGGACTCGGTGGGCTGAAAAGCCTGTTTCCGCGCTGTATCTCTAAACTAAAACTCGGCACCAATAATTCATTGAGGAAATATTCAATCTGATGTATATTGTATTTCGCTATCACACTGTGCTTTTTTGTATTATTCAATTTGGAATTCCATTATCTCTATAATACTAAAACTCTCATCTTATTTGGTTTGTTTGATTCCGAAACTCTGCAAAAACAGCACATGATAGCGTGACAATTTTAGGCCCACCTTACTCACCATTGTCCTGTGGTGTGAACTAGCAAGTTTCATTCAGATTGATGTTATATTTTACAAGTTATTGACTTTTTAAACTTTAATGAACCTGGCAGTCGTGCTCCCACTTGCCGGCCGCGCCTGCACAGTTGGGGGGAGGGTGCCGTGCG
This sequence comes from Malacoraja senta, assembly GCA_038087875.1. Lineage (NCBI taxonomy): Eukaryota > Metazoa > Chordata > Chondrichthyes > Rajiformes > Rajidae > Malacoraja > Malacoraja senta. The sequence continues at coordinate 80,791,468 of CM075981.1, read as the reverse complement.
CGTCACAACGGGAACCCGTCAGCCGCACCTGCGATGCTGGGGACTATGTGTGAGGTGTGGAATATTGCGTTGGGGGGACGGGGACCCAACGGGTCCGCTCTTGGTCTCGTAGATTATAAAACTCTGATTTGAAGAATCACCACACATTCAGCTTACAGTCAGAGTGTTATACTGCCCAGAAACATCCCATGGCTTTCCGAGCTAGTCCTACTTGTTTCCCTTTGGCCTGAATCCCTCCAAACCTTTCCTACCCATAAATCCATTTCCATCATCATAACCGTACCGATCTATGGCATTGCATTGACCCACCATGTGAAATGCTTGCCCCACGGGTCAACCTTTATATCTGTCCCCTCACACCTTAAACTGGGACATGTTGGCCAGTATGGGCAAGTTGGGCTGAAGGGCCTGTTTCCACACTGTATCACTCTATGACTCTTGGAGAATTAGGAGTTACATAAGGATTTTTTTTCACAGTGTGTGCTTGGCATTGAAATATGTGCCTGCATCAGTGATCATACAAAGGAGGTTCCATTCAGTTACGTTTAGAGATACAGCACGGAAACAGGCCAGTAGAAGGGTCTCGACCCGAAATGTCACCCATTCCTTCTCTCCAGAGATGCTGCCTGTCCCGCTGAGTTACTCCAGCATTTTGTGTCTAGCTTCAGTGTAAATCAGCTTCTGCAGTTCCCTCCTACACAATCTTTAGAGTCATTGATCCGAAATGTCAATTATCATTTCCTCCTTCCACAGATGCTGCCTGACCTTTTGAGTGTACCCAGTATTTTCTGTTTACACTTCCAAATCCCAACATCCACGGCATTTTTCATTCTCAGGTGAAATCGGAGGTGTTGAGAGATCGCAGGTGAACTATTGAACTGTTTGTAAGTGGAATAAATCATGGAGATATTGCGATGCCAAATATTTGCTCCATCACCTGCTGAAGATTGAAGTTCTTCAGAACTCCGCGGCGCACAAACAAAACACTTGGATATTTGCTTCAGGTGACAAAGGCTGTAGCAAGAAGCAAAACATACAAGTCATCTCCTGAACCAACATATTTAGCACAGTTATTCACAGCAGAGTGAGTGAATGAGTGAATGATTGAATGAGTGAATGAATGAATGAATAAGTGAGTGAATGAGTGAATGATTGAATGAGTGAATGAATGAGTGAATGAGTGAGTGAATGAATGAGTGGAGTGAATGAGTGAATGGAGTGAGTGAATGAGTGAATGAGTGAGTGAATGAGTGAATGAGTGAGTGAATGAGTGAATGAGTGAGTGAATGAGTGAAGTGAGTGAATGAGTGAATGAGTGAAATGAATGAGTGAATGAGAGTGAATGAGTAATGAGTGATGAATGAATGAATGAAGTGAATGAATGAGTGAATGAATGAATGAATGATTGTAATGAAAATGAATGATGATGAATGAAGTGAATGATTAATGATAATTTATTATTCACATAGACATGTCACGGTGAGATTATATGTTTTGTGTACACAAGGTATTGCAAACAGTCACTACATAAAGGGCACAGACCAAAGTTGGGTCCATTTAGTCCCCAATGTCCCCCCTTTGGTCTCGGCGCCCCCCCCCCATGCCGGGTCGCCTTTTAGACAAATAGACAATAGACAATAGACAATAGACAATAGACAATAGACAATAGGTGCAGGAGTAGGCCATTCGGTCTGCATATAAGACCTGCGGTCTGCATTCGGTCTGCATATAGGGCCTTCAGTTTGCATATAGAGCAAATAGGTCAACGAAGATGCCATCAACATAGCTCTACACTCCGCACTGACACATCTGGAGCGCCCTGGCTCATATGTGAGGATGTTATTTGTAGACTTTAGTTTGCATTTATACCAAAACCCCAGCAGATGGGGATAAACTCCCTGATCTGGGTGTTAATGCAAACACAAGCAGATGGATTAAGGACTTCTTAACAGACCACCCACAGACTGTCAGGATGGGGTCCAATTACTCCCCAGTCCTGACGCTCAGCACATGAGCGCCACAAGGTGTGTGCTGATTCCCATCTTGTACCACAATATATCCACTTATGACTGCACACCAACACACAGTACAAACAGGATCATCAAGTTGCGGACGACACGACTGTAGTGGGACTGATACACAACAACGACGAGTCTGCCTACAGAGATGAAGTCCAAAAACTGACTGTCAGGTGTACCAAAACAACCTGTTACTCAACCCATCAAAGACAAAAGAACTGGTCGTTGACTTCAGGAGGAAGAGGAGAGAGGAACCTGCTCCTCTATACATCAAAGAAGACAATGGTGGAGAGAGTCACTGGCTTTTAAATTCCTGGGAATAAACATCTCCCAGGACCTCAAATGGCAAATGAACACCGTCACTCTGGTGAAGATGTCACAGCAGCGGCTGTATTTCCTGAGGTCTCTGCGGAAGAGCAAACGTCTCACAGCCGCTGCTGCTGTCCCTTCTACCGATGCACTGTGGAAAGTATCCTCTCCTATGGCATCCTGGTGTGGTTTGCTAGGCCGCACTGTGGCTGAGAGGAGGTTATAAAAACTGCACAGAGCATCACAAACGCTCAACTGCCCTCCTTGGATGATATATATAGGGCCCGATGCTTGCGCCAGGCCACAAACATCAAGCAGGACACATCCCACCCTGCCAACCACCTTTTCACTCTGCTACCCTCTGGGAGGCGATTCGGGTCTCTGAAGGTTCGCACCAGTAGACTAAAAAATAGTTTCTACCCATGTGCGATAAAAGAACTTAATTCCAACAGAGAACACTGGGGAAGCAAAATGTAATTCCAAGAAATGCAACATTCTTTTTTAATTCTTTTTAAATACTTATTTATTATTTTTACTAATAAGTGTACATATGTGTCAATGGTTGTCATGTTTGTATTTTTTAACCGGAGGAGATGCAATGGAATTTCGTTGCACAGTATTGTGCAATGACAATAAACGTATTCTATTCTATTCGGCCCTTCGAGCCAGCACCGCCATTCAATGTGATCATGGCTGATCATCCCCAATCAGTACCCCGTTCCTGACTTCTCCCCATATCCCCTGACTCCGCTATCTTTAAGAGCCCTATCTAGCTCTCTCTTGAAAGCATCCAGAGAACCGGCCTCCACCGCCCTCTGAGGCAGAGAATTCCACAGACTCACCACTCTCTGGGTGAAGAAGTGTTTCCTCGTCTCCGTTCTAAATGGCCCTACCCCTTATTCTTAAACTGTAGCCCCTGGTTCTGGACTCCCCCAACATCGGGAACATGATTCCTGCCTCTAGCGTGTCCAAACCCTTGATAATCTTATATGTTTCATTGGACATTTTCATCCAGAAAACCATGTCATTTTTTTGGGAGGCGCAAGGAACTGCAGATGCTGGAATTTTGAGCAACATACAAAGTGCTGGAGGAACTCAGCGGGCCTGGCAGGGAAATGGTCAGATGACGTTTCGGGTCGGGACCATTCTTCAGACTGATGGAGGAGGTGGGGGGGGAGAGAAAGCAGGAAGAATGATGGAGGTGGGGGCAGGACAAATCCTGGCAAGTGATAGTTGGACACAAAATGCTGGAGTAACTCAGCGGGACAGGCAGCATCTATGGAGAGAAGGAATGGGTGACGTTTCAGGTCGAGACCCTTCCTCAGACTGAGAGTCATGGGAGAGGGAAACGAGAGATAGAGAAGGTACATAGAACAAATTTTGTTTAGTTTAGAGATACAGCGCAGAAACAGGCCCTTCCACCACAAACCCGTCCTGGTGTCCCGCGTAGCAAAAGATGCCCTTGTCCATCACTCTCCCTCGGTGATACACGTGATAGTGCATTCCAAAATTCTCTGTCACTGAGCCCCTCAGAATGCCCATGGCTGTGTATTTCCACTGCTGGGTTGGACAACATAGATACATAGAAAATAGGTGCAGGAATAGGCCATTCGGCCCTTCGAGCCTGCATCGCCATTCAATATGATCATGGCTGATCATCCAACTCAGTATCCCGTACCTGCCTTCTCTCCATACCCCCTGATCCCCTTAGCCACAAGGGCCACATCTAACTCCCTCTGAATATAGCCAATGAACTGGCCTCAACTACCCTCTGTGGCAGAGAGTTCCAGAGATTCACCACTCTCTGTGTGAAAAAGTTTTTCCTCATCTCGGTCTTAAAGGATTTCCCCCTTATCCTTAAGCTGTGACCCCTTGTCCTGGACTTCCCCAACATCGGGAACAATCTTCCTGCATCTAGCCTGTCCAACCCCATAAGAATTTTGTAAGTTTCTATAAGATCCCCTCTCAATCTCCTAAATTCCAGCGAGTATAAGCCAAGTCTATCCAGTCTTTCTTCATATGAAAGTCCTGACACCCCAGGAATCAGTCTGGTGAACCTTCTCTGCACTCCCTCTATGGCTATAATGTCCTTCCTCAGATTAGGAGACCAAACTGTACGCAATACTCCAGGTGTGGTCTCACCAAGACCCTGTACAACTGCAGTAGAACCTCCCTGCTCCTATACTCAAATCCTTTTGCTATGAAAGCTAACATACCATTCGCTTTCTTCACTGCCTGCTGCACCTGCATGCCTACTTTCAATGACTGGTGTACCATGACACCCAGGTCTCGCTGCATCTCCCCATTTCCTAATCGGCCACCATTTAGATAATAGTCTGCTTTCCTGTTTTTGCCACCAAAGTGGATAACCTCACATTTATCCACATTATACTGCATCTGCCAAACATTTGCCCACTCACCCAGCCTATCCAAGTCACCTTGCAGTCTCCTAGCATCCTCCGCACAGCTAACACTGACCCCCAGCTTAGTGTCATCCGCAAACTTGGAGATGTTGCCTTCAATTCCCTCATCCAGTTCATTAATATAAATTGTAAATAGCTGGGGTCCCAGCACTGAGCCTTGCGGTACCCACTAGTCACTGCCTGCCATTGTGAAAAGGATCCGTTTACTCCTACTCTTTGCTTCCTGTTTGCCAGCCAGTTCTCTATCCACATCAATACTGAACCCCCAATACCGTGTGCTTTTAGTTTGTATACTAATATCTTATGTGGTACCTTGTCGAAGCCTTCTGAAAGTCCAATACTAATATCTTATGTGGTACCTTGTCGAAGCCTTCTGAAAGTCCAGATACAACACATCCACTGGTTCTCCCCTATCCACTCTACTAGTTACATCCTCGAAAAATTCTATAAGATTCGTCAGACATGATTTACCTTTCGTAAATCCATGCTGACTTTGTCCAATGATTTCACCACTTTCCAAATGTGCTGCTATCCCATCTTTAATAACTGACTCTAGCAGTTTCCCCACTACCGATGTTAGACTAACTGGTCTGTAATTCCCCGTTTTCTCTCTCCCTCCCTTCTTAAAAAGTGGGGTTACGTTTGCTACCCTCCAATCCTCAGGAACTACTCCAGAATCTAAAGAGTTTTGAAAAATTATCACTAATGCATCCACTATTTCTGGAGCTACTTCCTTAAGTACTCTGGGATGCAACTTATCTGGCCCTGGGGATTTATCGGCCTTTAATCCATTCAATTTACCCAACACCACTTCCCGACTAACCTGGATTTCACTCAGTTCCTCCATCTCCTTTGACCCGCGGTCCCCTGCTATTTCCGGCAGATTATTTATGTCTTCCTTAGTGAAGACGGAACCAAAGTAGTTATTCAATTGGTCCGCCATATCCTTGTTCCCCATGATCAATTCACCCGTTTCTGACTGCAAGGGACCTACATTTGTTTTAACTAATCTCTTTCTCTTCACATATCTATAAAAACATTTGCAGTCAGTTTTTATGTTCCCTGCCAGTTTCCTTTCATAATCTATTTTCCCTTTCCTAATTAAGCCCTTTGTCCTCCTCTGCAGGTCTCTGAATTTCTCCCAGTCCTCTGGTATGCTGCTTTTTCTGGCTAATTTGTACGCATCATCTTTTGCTTTGATACTATCCCTGATTTCCCTTGTTATCCACGGATGCACTACCTTCCCTGATTTATTCTTTTGCCAAACTGGGATGAACAATTTTTGTAGTTCATCCATGCAGTCTTTAAATGCCTTCCATTGCATATCCACCGTCAACCCTTTTAGAATTAATTACCAGTCAATCTTGGCCAATTCACGTCTCATACCCTCAAAGTTACCTTTCTTTAAGTTCTGAACCGTTGAACATGGGAAACCATCAAGCGCTGGAGAATAGAGAGACCACAAGTCCTTTGGAGTGCTGGAGTAACTCAGCGGGTCAGGCAGCATCTGTGGAGAACATGGATTGGTGACGTTTTGGGTCAAGACCCTTCTTTAGACGTCACCTATCCATGTTCTCCAGAGATGCTGCCTGACCTGTATTTTCCCAACATGTTCTGTTTTCAAGTTGGTCTTACCAAAGTCAGCATTAATGAACTTGAATGGCAGCAGGTGATTCCTAAACAAACCAAGCTGGTAGACCAACCAACTTGTACGCAACCATTCATGAAATGAAGCCTAAAACGTAAGTAGGGAACTTTGTAGAAAGAAGGAACTGCAGATGCTGGTTAATCCACAAAAGGATACAAAGTGCTGGAATACTCTAGGGTTTAAGTATTCTCTCTCCTTGAGATCAGGGGATAGATACCTTGTGGCTTATTGAAGTTAGGTTTCACTTCTCTTGCTGAGACCTCATCATTCTTGTAAAACATGAGATGTTCGATGCTATTGTGATTGGCTAAGATGTATTATGCTCTGTATGATTGCAATGGGTGGAAAGATTGTCCCCACCTATAACCATGTGATACGGTAGTGATTGGTCGCGAAGATTACCGCCCATTGTAAGTTACCTCCCACTGTATCAACTATATATATATGCTAGACAGGGTATCGGAAATGTCCTCATTCTTCAGGGAACGGGGGTTCCCCTCCACTACTATAGATGAGGCTCTCACCAGGGTCTCTTCAATACCCCGCAACATTGCTCTCTCTCCCCATCCCCCCACTCGGAACAAGGGCAGAGTCCCCCTGGTCCTCACCTTTCACCCCACCAGCCGTCACATACAACAAATAGTCCTCCGTCATTTTCGCCACCTCCAACGTGACCCCACCACACGCCACATCTTCCCATCTCCCGTCCCATGTCTGCTTTCCGCAAAGACCACTCCCTCCGTAACTTCCTGGTCAATTCTTCCCTTCCCACCCGCACCACCCCCTCCCCGGGCACTTTCCCTTGCAACCGCAAGAGATGCTACACTTGTCGCTTTACCTTCCCCCTCGACACCATTCAAGGACCCAGGCAGTCGTTCCAGGTGCGACAGAGGTTCACCTGCATCTCCTCCAACCTCATCTATTGCATCCGCTGCTCTAGATGTCAGCTGATCTACATCGGTGAGACCAAGCGGAGGCTTGGCGATCGAACACCTCCGCTCAGTCCGCACTAACCAACCTGATCTCCTGGTGGCTCAGCACTTCAACTCCCCCTCCCATTCCGAATCTGACCTTTCTGCCCTGGGCCTCCTCCATGGCCAGAGTGAGGCCCACCGTAAATTGGAGGAGCAGCACCTCATATTTCGCTTGGACAGTCTGCATCTCAGTGGCCTGAACATTGACTTCTCCAATTTCCGGTAGCCCTTGCTGTCTCCTCCCCTTCTCAGCTCTCCCTCACCCTCGGCCTCCTCCTCTTCCTTTCTTCTTCCCGCCCCCCCCCCCACCCTACATCAGTCTGAAGAAGGGTCTCGACCCAAAACGTCACCTAGTCCTTCGCTCCATAGATGCTGCCTCACCCGCTGAGTTACTCCAGCATTTTTGTCTACCTTTGACTTTTCCAGCATCTGCAGTTCTTTCTCAAACATCTCCTCACTGGACCTCATTCATTCCAAGGTTCACCACTGTAGCTCTTACACACAGCACAGGAACAGGCCCTTCAGCCCACAATGTCTGTGCCAGACATGATGCCAAGACCACTCTTATGTGACTGTGCATGATCCATATCCCTCCATTCCCTGTACATATCTGTACTCATCCAAACACCACTGTCGTATCTGCCTCCACCACCAGCCCTGGTATCGTATTCCAGGCCTCCACCCTCCACCATCTGTGCAAAAAAAAAAAAAAAATGGCCCCGTGCATCTCCTTTAAACTTTTCCCCTCTCATCTTCAAACTATTCCCTCCAGTATTTGATATTCCCATTTTGGGAATAAGGTTCTGACTGTCTATCCTATCCAGGCCCCTCATAATTGTGTCCACATCTGACAGGACTCCCCTCGATCTAAAGCATTCCGGAGAAAACAAGCCAAGTCTGTCCAACCTCGCCCTGTTGCCCACACCCACTAATCCAGGGGAGATTCTGGTAAATCCCCCCTCTGTGCCCCCTCCACATCCCCCCCTGCAATGTGCCCGCCAGAACCGCACGCAATGCTTCAAATGCAGCCTGACCAACGGCCTAGAGAGCTTGAATACAACCCTTACCAACTTCATTAAAGAAAGATCACATCATCAAATTAGCCAACCAGTCATTTTCATGATAGCTGCCCCGGCCAAAGAGGGGTTATAAATCAACCTGCTGCAAATGGAGATCTGGTATTTAGGAAACAAACTTGAATTCTGATTGATTCCATGGGCTACGAGCCAATTTGCAAGCTTTTAATCCCGACCACCTTAACGCATTAAAATAGTATCAATTAGTGATAAAGATCGACACAGAGTGCTGGAGTAACTCAGCGGGTCAGGCAGCATCTGTGGAGAACATGGATAGGTGACGTTTCACAGAGTGCTGGAGTAACTCAGAGAGTCAGGCAGCATCTGTGGAGAACATGGATAGGTGACGTTTCACAGAGTGCTGGAGTAACTCAGCGGGTCAGGCAGCATCTGTGGAGAACATGGATAGGTGACGTTTCACAGAGTGCTGGAGTAACTCAGCGGGTCAGGCAGCATCTGTGGAGAACATGGATAGGTGACGTTTCACAGAGTGCTGGAGTAACTCAGAGAGTCAGGCAGCATCTGTGGAGAACATAGATAGGTGACGTTTCACAGAGTGCTGGAGTAACTCAGCGGGTCAGGCAGCATCTGTGGAGCGAAGGAAATGGGCAACCTTTCGGGCCGAAACCCTGAAGGAAATAGGCAACGTTTCGGGCCGAAACCCGGAAGGGTTTCGGGCCGAAACGTTGCCTATTTCCTTCGCTCCATAGATGCTGCCGGAACATGGATAGGTGACGTTTCACAGAGTGCTGGAGTAACTCAGCGGGTCAGGCAGCATATGTTGAGAACATGGATAGGTGACGTTTCTTCAGTCTGACTATATAAAAAGGTCTAGAGAGGTAGAAGGCCTGTCTTGCTGAGTTACTCCAGCACTTTGTGTCTATCTTCAGTGTAAAGCAGCATCTGCAGTTCCTTCCTGCACATAACTCAGTGAATATTAGTACTGAGCGTAGACACAAAAAGCTGGCGTAACTCAGCGGGACAGGCAGCATCTCTGGAGAGAGGGAATGGGTGACGTTTCGGGTCGAGACCCTTCCTCAGACTCTTGTCCATCTGCAGTTCCTTCCTGCACATCAGTGCTGAGCGTTTCAGCTTCGGAGCTTGAACTGCTATCTGTCTTCCCAGTAAACAGGCCCAATAAACAAACGTATTCATCTCCAGCCCGTGCCAGCAGCGGCAGGTTTTGCCATTCACTCGCTCCGTGCCAATTCTCCGATGGAATGTTGTAATTGCATTATGCTCGCTCGCTCGCTGGAGAATTTCACTTGCTCTGTGAATTCACTTAATAACTCGCCATATGGAGCGCTGACACATGGGTGGGGACACAGGCCAACTCTGCAGCCAAGCCTCACGTAGAAACATACTCCCGGGTCTGGCATGTGGATGTGAGGGGCTTTGAGACCAGTTCAATAACCATCACCCCAACCTCCCTCCCCACCCCAACCTCCCTCCTCACCCCCCCTCTCCCCACCCCCCCCTCTCCCCACCCCCCCCTCTCCCCACCCCAACCTCCCTCTCCCCACCCCAACCTCCTCCCCACCCCCCCTCTCCCCACCCCAACCTCCCTCCCCACCCCCCACCCCTCTCCTCACCCCAACCTCCCTCCTCACCCCCCCTCTCCCCACCCCCCCTCTCCCCACCCCAACCTCCCTCTCCCCACCCCAACCTCCCTCCCCATCCCCCCTCTCCCCACCCCAACCTCCCTCCCCACCCCCTCTTCCCACGCCCCCTCCCCACCCCAACCTCCCTCCCCACCCCCTCTTCCCACGCCCCCTCCCCACCCCAACCTCCCTCCCCACCCCCTC
>CM075981.1:80751714-80781015 GCA_038087875.1 Malacoraja senta | reverse complement strand
ATCTCTCCCTCCTAACCCCATTCTCCTGCCTCCTCCCCATAACCCCTGACACCGTACTAATCAAGAATCTATCAATCTCTGCCATAAAAATATCCCACAGCCGTTTGTGGCAAAGAATTCCACAGATTCACCACCCTCTTGACTAAAGAAATTCCTCCTAATTTCCTTCCTAAATGAATGACCTTTAATTCTGAGGCTGTGACCTCTAGTCCTAGACTCTCCCACTAGTTGAAACATCCTCTCCACATCCACTCTATCCAAGCCTTTCACTATTCTGTACGTTTCAATGAGATCCCCCTCATTCTTCTAAACTCCAGCGCGTACAGGCCCAGTGCCGACAAACGCCCATCATAGGTTAACCCACTCATTCCTGGGATCACTGCTGATCATGGCAATCATGGCTGATCTATCTCTCCCACTTAACCCCAATCTCCTGCCTTCTCCCCGTAACCGATGTTCCCGATGTTGGGGAAGTCCACAACAAGGGGTCACAGTTTAAGGATAAGGGGGAAGTCTTTCAGGACCGAGATGAGAAAAACATTTTTCACACAGAGGGTGGTGAATCTCTGGAATTCTCTGCCACAGAAGGAACATAGATACATAGATACGTCGAAAATTGGTGCAGGAGTAGGCCATTCGGCCCTTCCAGCCTGCACCGCCATTCAATATGATCATGGCTGATCAAGGTAGTTGAGGCCAGTTCAATATGATCAAGGTAGTTGAGGCCAGTTCATTGGCTATATTTAAGAGGGAGTTAGATGTGGCCCTTGTGGCTAAAGGGATCAGGGGGTATGGAGAGAAGGCAGGTACAGGATACTGAGTTGGATGATCAGCCATGATCATATTGAATGGCGGTGCAGGCTCGAAGGGCCGAATGGCCTACTCCTGCACCTATTGTCTATGTTTCTATGTTAACCCCTGACACCTGGCATGGCTGCCGTTAAACAGCGCCCATAATATGCATAATAATAATATAATAATTAATAATTATAATATTTTTTATTGTCATTGCACAGAGATTTGGTATGCAGCTTCCATCCGATGTCATAACGTAATTAGCTAAAAATTTAGACACCCAGAGAAACATGATTTTTAAAAAACCAACAGTAACAAATGGAACAAATCAATATATTATCCAACAGGGTGGAGTGAAAGTGACCTCCGGGCATCTTGAAGTCAAGATACCCAGATCTAAACACAGAATGTCTTTACATCAAACAATTTCCAATTACCTTCACTGCCTGGAGTTTATGTTCATTGTAGATCACACACATAAAAGTCTAATTCTAGCAACATGCGTGCTTAATTATGTGCCGTTTGTAGTACTTAGTCAATACACACAATCAACATCACTGCCATTTATCACTTCTAGACAAAGACACCATTTGCAAGTCAGATTTGGGGTGGGTTTTTTTGTGTGTGTGTGTGTGTGTGTGTGTGTGTGTGTTTTCTCAGGTTGAATGAAGCTCGCTCAGTTTTAACTTTCACAGTACATGTTTATTACAATACGATGTGACAGAACTTTATTTGTCCCAGGAGGGGGAAATTGGTTCTGCCAACAGTCACAACACACACACAAGACACACGAAACATGTTCAAGAAGGAACTGCAGATGCTGGAGTATCGAAGGTAGACAAAAGAAATTGCTGGAGAAACTCAGCGGGTGAGGCAGCATCTATGGAGCGAAGGGAAATAGGCAACGTTTCGGGCCGAAACCCGAAAGGGTTTCGGCCCGAAACGTTGCCTATTTCCTTAGGTCTGAAGAAGGCAACGTTTCGGACCTGAAACCCTATTTCCTTAGGTCTGAAGAAGGGTTTCAGATCCGAAACGTTGCCTATTTCCTTAGGTCTGAAGAAGGGTTTCGGGTCCGAAACGTTGCCTATTTCCTTAGGTCTGAAGGTTTCAGGTCCGAAACGTTGCCTATTTCCTTAGGTCTGAAGAAGGGTTTCGGCCCGAAACGTTGCCTATTTCCTTAGGTCTGAAGAAGGGTTTCGGGTCCGAAACGTTGCCTATTTCCTTAGGTCTGAAGAAGGGTTTCGGCCCGAAACGTTGCCTATTTCCTTAGGTCTGAAGAAGGGTTTCGGGTCCGAAACGTTGCCTATTTCCTTCGCTCCATAGACGCTGCCTCACCAGACACACGAAACTAACTTGCCATGACTTGGTACCACATTAATAAAAAAAAATCTTCCACCTTATCAAGAATTCACACATCGTGCAATTTGAACAGATTCAGTAGCAAACTGTAAGCCAACTACTTATATAATTTTTTTTTTTTTAAGTTAATGATGAAACCAAATAATGTTTACCTTGATACCCAATGGTCTTTAGTACCTCAAACTCTTGAACTAAAGGACGTCACTGTCCTTGTCTCTTCAACCCCATACATTGGAGTTAATATTGAAGTTCAAATTTATTATTCCAGGCCGTGAGTGAGAGAGTACCACACACACTTCACTGATAAAATTGCGTCGCAAAAAAAAAAAAAAAAAAAAAAAATTCAATATAAAGTTCGGTTGCAAAACATGTCGCTCACTAAATCCTCTTCACGGCTCGCATTCTGCCAGCTCTCCAGCCGATTGGTTTCTGAGGGCATTTTTTTGGGTCCAAATTCTGTCTGTTTCTTGGCAAATACAAAAGGCGCACAGACTTGACGCACCTTTTCTCACTAGGCATCCTTCTCTCACTGCCTCAATACACCTTTCTGCTTTCTTTTTTTTTAACCAACCCAACAGTTTTCCAGAATCTGAGACTTTATTGTACTGTAACGACAGATGGGTTTCCAAGGGAAGAACAGGAAGATACTAAATAGTTGATGTGCTTGGGCAGAGTTTTCAATGTCCTACTGAGCCCAATACTTTGGCACAAAGGAAATGCTATTTTCTCCTTTGTAGTCAAACCAAATGTTATTGTAAACCCTTTGAGAGACATATTAGCATTCTCGCAGCAGAACTAAACATTGGCTGTGTGATCTTACCACACGGGTTAGTTACCCTTGGAATGAATAACGTTGTGTGTGTGTGTCCAACACAAGGTTCACCATCACCATTTGATCAGATATATCCTGGCTGCTGGAAATACATTAGTGGTGGGTGATGAATTAAAACAAACCTAGTACAAAATGCTTCATGAATATAACCTTCCATTATAGAAACGTGAAGGGGACCTAACCTGGACAATGGAGCGCTGTTTCAGCATTCAGCGGCAGTAGGAACCTCATATAATTAAAATAAAATAGAAGGCAGCACAATTGAATACAGGGTTAAAACTCACAGGTATAAAACACACAGCTCCCCATGTACATCATATCCTGCATTGTTACAGTACATCTCTCTGCTATTCAGTCCAGCCTTTCCACAGTCCCCTGTCCTCATCGCCGAGCTACCAGGCAACCACAAAACACTAACCTTTTCCGTGTTAATGTGTTCTGCAATTCAGCAGAAACAATAGCAGAGGCAGCAAGCGACCCGACATCACATCGTCCCAGAAGCGCTCGACACAATGAGCTCTGCATCTCTCCCCTCTCCCCTCTCCCCTCCTCCTCCTCCTCCTCCTCCTCCTCCCTCTCTCTCGCAAGCTGCCCTTTAATTGTTTAAAGTCTTTCTCTGCCTTACCTGAAGGGCATCTCCCATGATTGCAATTAGCTGCCAAGATTTCATTGTCGGCTGCGAGACGCCTCCTGTTCCCTCACCAGGAGAAGCCACCGAGGCAGAGGGTAGAAGGAACGAGAGAGACCCCACGTGCTGGAAATCTAAATGACTCCAGGCATCTGTCGCATTTACTCTGCTGCCCCCCGGTCCTCTGCTCATCTGCTAATGTTTGAATCTGCCACTGAATCCTTGCAGACTGGGGGACAGACACACTGGAAGGAAAGATGCGGTGCATTAACAGGTCTGGCTCCTCGGCTGGGCTTGGGGCCAAGCTTTCCCTACACCTCATGCATCAGGACACCCAATTCGGCTGCTCCAGGTACTCCAAGGCAAATGACAGTACCTGAACCATTGAACTAGCTATTTCTGCTGCATGTGGCTCCTTTGTTGTCCTTTCAAGCATTAAATGTGTAGTACATGGACTGAATAGGGCACCTTGTACACCTGTTATACCATGCATGGAAACCAGCTCACTGTTAAAGCTGTCAATGTCCTTGGCAAGCCAGCAGAATCTAACATAACAAATACTTTAGTAATCCCCTTTAGATACATAGATACATAGAAAATAGGTGCAGGAGTAGGCCATTCGGCCCTTCGAGCCTGCACCGCCATTCAATATGATCATGGCTGATCATCCAACTCAGTATCCCGTACCTGCCTTCTCTCCATACCCCCTGATCCCTTTAGCCACAAGGGCCACATCTAACTCCCTCTTAAATATAGCCAATGAACTGGCCTCAACTACCTCTGTGGCAGAGAGTTCCTGAGATTCACCACTCTCTGTGTGAAAAAGTTTTTCCTCATCTCGGTCTTAAAGGATTTCCCCCTTATCCTTAAGCTGTGACCCCTTGTCCTGGACCTCCCAACATCGGGAACAATCTTCCTGCATCTAGCCTGTCCAACCCCATAAGAATTTTGTACGTTTCTATAAGATCCCCTCTCAATCTCCTAAATTCTAGCGATTCTAAATTCTTTGCAGGGGAAATTCTGATTCTATTATTATTTCGGGTGAAGATAAGGCACAGATTGCTGGAGAAACTCAACGGGTGAGGCAGCATCTATGGAGCGAAGGAAATAGGCAACGAAATAGGAAATAGGCAACGTTTCGGGCCGAAACCCGGAAGGGTTTCGGGCCGAAACGTTGCCTATTTCCTTCGCTCCATAGATGCTGCCTGTCCCGCTGAGTTTCTCCAGCACTTTTGTCTACCCATTGTCTTTCGCCAGAGATGCTTCCTCTCCCGCTGAGTTACTCCAGCAATTTTGTCTACCTTCGATTTTCAAGCACCTGCAGTTCCTTCTTGAAGGAAAAACAATGGGTGATGTTTCGGGTCGAGACCCTTCTTCAGAAATGCTGCCTGGCCCGCTCAGTTACTCCAGCGTCTTGCGTCTATCTTCGGTGTAAACCAGCATCTGTAGTTCCTTCCTGCACATGATTTAGGGCAAGGGTAGCCAACCTTTTTCGTCCCGTTTACCCCTGGCAACTTTAATAGCACATAACAATGTTATTTCAGGTTGGGGGAGTGGGCAGATGCATGGCAGATGCAGTTTAATGTGGATAAATGTGAGGTTATCCACTTTGGTAGCATAAACAGGAAGGCAGATTACTAGCTAAATGGTGTCAAGTTGGGAAAAGGGGAAGTACAACGGGATCTGGGGGTCCTTGTTCATCAGTCAATGAAAGTAAGCATGCAGGTACAGCAGGCAGTGAAGAAAGCGAATGGCATGTTGGCCTTTATAACAAGAGGAGTTGAGTATAGGAGCAAAGAGGTCCTTCTGCAGTTGTACAGGGCCCTAGTGAGACCACACCTGGAGTATTGTGTGCAGTTTTGGTCCCCTAATTTCCTATCCATCAAAGTTTAGGTCTCCAAAACTTTTGGAGTTTTGGTCTCCAAATTTGAGGAAGGACTTTCTTGCTATCTTGGGAGTGCAGCCGTAGGTTCACCAGGTTCATTCCCGGGATGGCGGGACTGTCATATGTTGAGAGAGTGGAGCGGCTGGGCTTGTATACTCTGGAATTTAGAAGGATGAGAGGGGATCTTATTGAAACATATAAGATTATTAAGGGTTTGGACACGCTTGAGGCAGGAAACATGTTCCCGATGTTGAGGGAGTCCAGAACCAGGGGCCACACAGTTTAAGAATAAGGGGTAAGCCATTTAGAACGGAGACGAGGAAACACTTTTTCACACAGAGAGTTGCGAGTCTGTGGAATTCTCTGCCTCAGAGGGCGGTGGAGGCCAGTTCTCTGGATGCTTTGAAGAGAGAGCTAGATAGGGCTCTTAAAGATAGCGGAGTCAGGTGATATGGGGAGAAGGCAGGAACGGGGTACTGATTGGGGATGATCAGCCATGATCACATTGAATGGCGGTGCTGGCTCGAAGGGCCGAGTGGCCTACTCCTGCACCTATTGTCTATTGTTTATTCACTTATTTATGAACAACTAATCATGAACAGATACCGGTATGCCAGAACCAAACACAGTCAGTCAATGAGAAAGAATATGTACAAATCGAGAATCAAGAAAATAACCCCCTGGGGAGGTGAAATTTACCCCCTTGGAGTTAGTTTATCCCAGGTTGCGAACCCTTGATTTAGGGTGTCTCCTAGTCAACATACTATCAGAGTGCTTAAGATGGAACTGCAGATGCTGGAAAATCGAAGGTAGACGAAAATGCTGGAGAAACTCAGCGGGTGAGGCAGCATTTAATGAGCGAAGGAATAGGTGACGTTTCGGGTCGAGAACCTTCCGGAAACTCAGCGGGTGAGGCAGCATCTATGGAGCGAAGGAATAGGGACGTTTCGGGTCGAGACCCTTCCGGAAACTCAGCGGGTGAGGCAGCATCTATGGAGCGAAGGAATAGGTGGCATTTCAGGTCGAGGCCCTTCTTCAGACCTAAGGAAATAGGCAACGTTTCGGGTCGAGACCCTTCCGGGTCTCGACCCGAAACGTCGCCTATTTCCTTCGCTCATAGATGCTGCCTCACCCGCTGAGTTTCTCCAGCATTTATGTCTATACTCTAAGAATGAATCTCACAGCTGAGTGGTATATTTTCTCAGGCTTTATTTAGTATTTGTTCGTGAAATCATCTCAATGCACAACAGCATTTAATGTTTCGGAAGGCAGAATGGTCTCGACCAGAAAAATCACCTCTTCCTTTTCCCCACAGATGCTGCCTGACCCGCTGAGTTCCTCCGCCACTTTGTCTCCACCTGCAGTTCCTTCCTACAGATGTGCCACTTTGCAGGTTCAAGAGTTGTCCAATTGTCGTGCGTGGACGAAAAAAGAACGAGGACATTCTTACCCGCAGCAGCATAAGAGGCCTGTAAACACTCACAGGACTTTGAATGATCACAATGAATGACGGTGCTGGCTCGAAGGGCCAAATGGCCTCCTCCTGCACCTATTTTCTACGTTTCTATTTTTCTATTTTCTATGATACTCACGGGTAACATCGTAAATAAAAACATTCAAAAAGCTGAATATTATTGCACAAAGCCCGGACATTTGCCCTGTAAATTACGACTGCAAAGAGTGACAGGTTCCCCTTCCATATCTCCAGACAACCCGCTCCCCTGACTCTCAGTCAGAAGAAGGGTCTCGACCCGAAACGTTATCCATTCCTTCTCTCCACCCATGCCTGTCCCGCTGAGTTACTCCAGCATTTTGTGTCTATGCACAGGTCTTTAATGGGCAAGTGAAACCACCTCTTTATATTGCACCTTTTATGGCCCTTTTGTAATCGACACTGACGGCTTAATGGAGAGCGGAAAATACCAGACAGTGATGTATGGTCACAATTTGTGGGTGGAACTACCTTTCAGTCCCCATCACCCCCAACACTCAAGGAGTCAGCCTGCTGGGGTTAACTCAGGGTTACCAGGTTTACTGTCACAGATGTTAGCTTTTGCAAGTAACCGATTATTATTCAATTCAGAAAGAAAAGTAACGTTAGGTGTTCGGGATCAACATTCTGCAGTCAGAACGCAGACTGTTCTGGCAAGAAACATGATCCTCTCTCCACTCCGCTGTTATCTGACCTGCTTAATGTTCCCAACATCTGCACCGATTTGCTTGGCCTTTTAATTAATTAACCCTTTGTGCAATTCTACGCAGAGAGATTTTGACAATCCTGCAGTAGGGATATAGAGTCACTCAGTGTGGAAACAGGCTCTTCAACGCAACCTGCCCACACCGACCAACATGTCCCATCTACACTTATCCCACCTGCCTGTGTTTGGCCCCTATCCCTCCAAACCTGTCCTATCCATGTACCTGTCTAATTGTTTCTTAAACGTTGGGACAGTCCCAGCCTCAACTCCCTCCTGGCCCCAATGCAGAAGCGTCCACATCGCGGGGCTGGAAACTGTGCCAATTCTGCTACCACCATCATCTATTGCAACAAGTGATGGCTCCCACTGATTGTCGCCGGAGGTGTTCGGCGAAACGATCACCAAGCCTACGCTTGGTCTCACCGATGTAGATCAGCTGACATCTAGAGCAGCGGATGCAATAGATGAGGTTGGAGGAGATGCATCCATGGCCAGAGTGAGCACCACCGGAAATTGGAGGAGCAGCACCTCATATTCCGCTTGGGCAGTCTGCACCCCAGCGGCATAAACATTGAATTCTCTAATTTCTGGTAGCCTTTGCTGTCTCCTCCCCTTCTCAGCTCTCCCTCAGCCCTCGGGCTCCTCCTCTTCCTTTTTCCTTTCTTCTCCCTGCCCCCCCCCCCCCACCCTCCATCAGTCTGAAGAAGGGTTTCGGCCCGAAACGTTGCCTATTCCCTTCGCTCCATAGATGCTGCTGCACCCGCTGAGTTTCTCCAGCACTTTTGTCTACCTTCGATTTTCCAGCATCTGCAGTTCCTTCTTAAATACCTCCTCTGGCAGCTCGTTCCATACACCCACCACCCTTTGTGTGATAATGTTACCCCTCAGGTTCCTATTAAATATTTTTCCCCCTTCACCTTGAACCTATGTCCTCTGGTCCTCGATTCCCCTACTATGGGCAAGTACCTGTTCTATTCCTCTCATGATTTTATAATTTAAAAAAAAATCAAACGATACAGTTCTACATCTTTAGCTGGTCTCCATGTTTTAACCCTTTGAACATCAGAAGGTAATTTCAAGGTCATTTGAACAGGTACACGGACAGGACAGGTTTGGAGGGATATGGGCCAAACGCAGGCAGGTGGGACCAGTGTAGATGGGGCACGTTGGTCGGTGTGGGCAAGTTCGGCCGAAGCACCTGTTTACACGCTGTATGACTCTATGATTCTAAATCTTGGATGCTCCACTAGAATTATATTATTTTGTGTAAACTGGAGAACTTTATAATCTTAGTGATGGTGCATTTGTTTTCAATCAGACATTTCTAATTTCTTGAATGTAGTACATTTATTTATCAAACTCTCTGAAGATGACATCAATTTAACTTATAACATGCTTTGCTTTAATCAGGCAGAACAGTAATGAGAATAGTGTGGGCACATTTGGTTATGATTTTAGTTTTAGTTTAAGATATGCATCGTGGAAACAGGCCCTTCGGCCCACCGAGTCCACGCTGACCATCGTTCACCAGTTCGCACTAGTTATCCCACTTTCTCACCCACTCCCTACACACCAGGGGGCAATTTACAGAGGGCCAATTAAACTACAAACCCGCACGTCTTTGGGATGTGGGAGGAAACCGGAGCACCCGGAGAAAACCCAGGTGGTCACAGGGAGAATATTACTCGCTGTTATTCTCTGTATTAAACGTTATTCCCTTATCCCTGTATCTGTACACTGTGGATGGCAAGATTGTAATCATGTATTGTCTTTCCCCTGACTGGATAGTAGACAACAAAAAGCTCTTCACTGTAATGCAAATTGGAGGAAGAGCACTTTATATTTCGCTTGGGCAGCTTACACCCCAACGGTATGAATATTGACTTCTCTAACTTCAAGTTACCCTTGCTTTCCCTCTCTCTCCATCCCTCCCCCTTCCTAGTTCTCCAACTAGTTTCACTGTCCTTCCGATTCATTTCACAGATTCTACGCCTCCTTGTCACGTTCCCCTCAGCTAACAATGGACCATTCTACATTTCCCCATCGTTTGTCTGTCATTTTCACAGTTACCCTTCCATATCTCCAGAGAGACTCCCACTCAATAGACAATAGGTGCAGGAGTAGGCCATTCGGCCCTTCGAGCCAGCACCGCCTTTCAATGTGATCATGGCTGATCATCCACAATCAGTACCCCGTTCCTGCCTTCTCCCCATATCCCCTGACTCCGCATTCTTTAAGAGCCCTATCTAGCTCTCTCTTGAAAATATCCAGAGAACTGGCCTTCACCGCCCTCTGAGGCAGAGAATTCCACAGACTCACAACTCTCTGTGTGAAAAAGAGACTCCCCCCAGTCTGAAGAAGGGGCTCGACACGAAACGTCGCCAATTTCTTCTCTCCAGAGTTGCTGCCTGTCCCGCTGAGTTACTCCAGCATTTTGTGTCTATCTTTGCTGGTCATTTTTGAATGACAATGGTTGAGCTGGCACAGAGAATAAAATATATTACGGAATGGCCCCAAAGTAGAACACCTTAGCAAATATATAGAAACATTGAAACATGGAAAAATTGGTGCGGGAGTAGGCCATTCGGCCCTTTGAGCTAGCACCGCCATTCAATATGATCATGGCTGATCATCTAAAATCAGTACCCCATTCCTGCTTTCTCTCCATATCCCATGGTTCCTTTAGCCCTAAGAGCTAAATCTAACTCTCTCTTGAAAACATCCAGTGAATCGGCCTCCACTGCCTTCTGTGGCAGAGAATTCCACAGATTCACAACTCTCTGGGTGAAAAAGATGTTTCTCTTCTCAGTCCTAAATGGCCTTCCACTTATTCTTAAACTGTGTGACCCCAGGTTCTGGACATCCCCAACTTCTGGAACATTTTTCCTGCATCTAGCCTGTCCAATCCTTTAAGAATTTTATATTTTCCTATAAGATATTCCCTCTCATCCTTCTAAATTCCAGTGAATGCCAGCTTTAACTTTGTTCACCTACTTTGAATGTTAATGGCTTGGCGTGCAAATTACTGCAAAGTCTTATGACTTGAAGGTGATAGCTACAACAACTGTGTTAAGTTGAAGCATGAATCATATTAATGATGTCTTGTCAATCCAAACAGCCTCTGATCATTAATTTTGCTGCTGATCATCTCTGGTCTCTCCACATCTTCACATGAGGGCTGCACGGTGGCGCAGCGGTAGAGTTGCTGCCTCACTGCGCCAGAGACCCGGGTTCCATCCTGACCTTGGGTGCCGTCTGTGTTTGCATGTTCTCCCCGTGACCTGCGGGGGGTTTTCTCCGGGTGCCCTGTTCTCCTCCCACACTCCAATGACGCGCAGGTTTGTAGTTTAATTGGCTACTGTTAAATAGCAGGATTGTACTAGTGTTCAGGTGATCGCTGGTTGGCACGGACTCGATGGGCCGAAGAGCCTGTTTCCATGCTGTATCTCTAAGCTAAACTAAACTAAACTAAATCTTGTGGTATCTTTCCACTGGCTACTCACACATGTTCATTTGTACTGATCTTTTGCATAGTATGAAAATGTCCAGAAGAACTCAGAGTTCTGGAGTAACTCAGCGGGTCAGGCAGCTTCTGTGGAGAACATGGATAGGTGACGTTTCACAGAGTGCTGGAGTAACTCAGCGGGTCAGGCAGCATCTGTGGAGAACATGGATAGGTGACGTTTCACAGAGTGCTGGAGTAACTCAGCGGGTCAGGCAGCATCTGTGGAGAACATGGATAGGTGACGTTTCACAGAGTGCTGGAGTAACTCAGCGGGTCAGGCAGCATCTGTGGAGCGAAGGAAATGGGCAACCTTTCGGGCCGAAACCCTGAAGGAAATAGGCAACGTTTCGGGCCGAAACCCGGAAGGGTTTCGGGCCGAAACGTTGCCTATTTCCTTCGCTCCATAGATGCTGCCGGAACATGGATAGGTGACGTTTCACAGAGTGCTGGAGTAACTCAGCGGGTCAGGCAGCATCTGTGGAGAACATGGATAGGTGACGATTCACAGAGTAACGCTGGAGTAACTCAGCGGGTCAGGCAGCATCTGTGGAGAACATGGATAGGTGACGTTTCATTTCGAGATCCTTCTTCAGACTCCAAGTTCTCCTGCTGAGTTACTCCAGCACTTTGTGTCCTTTAATGTATTAACCAGCACCTGCAGGTCTTTGTTTGTGCTGTATGAGAATGTCCAGTTAACAGGTATCACAGCTTCAAGACTGGTTTCACTGTTTGGAGAAACAAGGAACTGCAGATGCTTGAATCTGAAGGAATGTTCAACTCCAGGTCTTTGCATTTCTGCATATAGTTTCACGGTTTAATACTTATTGAACGGAGTACCCTCAATAGTCATGTTAAATGCTGGTTTACTACGATGTAGCCAGGACTTGAGGGCCCTCAGGTTTCTATTAAATCTGTCGTCTCTCACCTTAATCCTATGCCCTTTATTGCTCGATTCCTTTACCGTGGAGAAAAATGACCCGATCTACGCCCGTCACAGAGTCATAGAGTGATACAGTGCGGAAACAGGCCCTTCGGCCCATCTCGCCCACACTGGCCAACAATGTCCCAGCTACCCTAGTCCCACCTGCCCGCGCTTGGTCCCGTATGCGGACGTGGCATCGAAGGATGGGAAGCCAAAGCCAAGAAGTCGAAGCCAAATAGCCGAATGGAAACGAAGCCCAAACGCCAACGAACCGAAAGGGGGGGGACACCGAAACGCACCTACCCGAAATGCTGCGCCGCCTACAAGCCAGCTCACAGAATGGCCGCTCTGCCGAAATGCCACCTACCCGATATGCTGCGCCGCCTACAAGCCAACTAACAGAATGGCCGCTCTGCCGAAACGCCACCTACCCGAAAGGCTGCGCCGCCTACAGGCCAGCTCACAGAATGGCCGCTCTGCCGAAACGCCACCTACCCGAAAGGCTGCGCCGCCTACAAGCCAGCTCACAGAATGGCCGCTCTGCCGAAACGTCAAATAATGGCTTGTGTGGGAAAATGACCCTCACCCTCCCGTCTCCACCCACCGGCCAGTGATGTGATGGAGGCAGGGGTCTGGAACAATTGCTGACAAGTCCCGAACCCCCGTCGACGTCATGTCCGTTATTTGACTTTTCGGCAGAGCGGCATTCGGTTAGTTGGCTTTTAGGCGACGCAGCTTTTCGGTTAGTTGGCGTTTCGGCGATGCAGCCATTCGGTTAGTTGGCGTTTCGGCGTCCCGCCCTTTTGGATCGTTGCCGTTTCGGCTTCGTATGCTTTCGGTTATTTGCCGTTTCGGCGTCCTGCCCTTTCGGTTATTTGGCGTTTCGGCTTAGTTTCCATCCGGCTATTTGGCTTCGACTTCTTTGCTTCAGCTTCTCGTCCTTCGATGCCACGTCCGGGAACCGCTTGGTCCATAACCCTCCAAACCTGTCCTGTCCATGTACCTGTCCAACTGTTTCATGCCGCCCTTTTCCAAGATCATCCCTCAACATCCAAAGCATAAAGTCTCAGCCTGCCCAACTGGTCCCACCAGTGGGAACATCCTCTCCACATCCACTCTATCCAGGCCTTCAATCCTTACATTATTTTATTTCGGATCGACACGTGGAAGTGCAGGGAATCTGACATTCAGGCAATCATACAGGCAGACGGGATCAGATGGACACAGCATCATGTTTGACACAGGCATATACTGTTTACACATTCTCCCATTCCTGTACTGTTCTATGTTTTATATATTACATCTATCTATGAATTATTATATATTATTATGTATTATTATTATGTATATATAATCACATATAAGAAAGAACTGCAGATGCTGGTTTAAATCGAAGGTAGACACAAAATGTTGGAATAACTCAGCGGGACAGGCAGCATCTCTGGAGAGAAGGAATGGGTGACGTTTCGGGTCGAGACTTGTCTTCAGACTGGTGTCAGCCTGACATCAACGTCACCCATTCCTTCTCTCCAGAGATGCTGCCTGTCCCGCTGAGTTACTCCAGCATTTTGTGTCTATCTATAATCCCGTAAATATTATCATGTATATATTATCATGTATGTATTATATATAATTTATTGTATATTGTGTATATATCATGTGATTATTTATATATTATTATGTATATATGATTGCTAAATTTTATATCTCTCTGTATATTATACCTGTTCTATTTGCTATGTATTATATCAACCATGTAACCGCCACCATTAGTTTATTAAACCAATGTCAGCATTGGAGAAGTCTGCGCCTGCTTGAGGTGGCTTCATACACGTGGTCTCTTGACAACGTGTGTGTGTGTGTGTGTGTGTGGCTCTTCTTTAAGTTGTCCCAGAGGATCCCTCTATCAGGTATTTGGCTCGGCTAAATACCTGTTTGCCGTGTCCTACACGTTGCTAATCAGTGGAGCAGTCCTTGGACCTCACCCCGACAGTATCTTTAGGCTCCCCTGTGACCACGGGCAGAAAGTGAATTGTTTAATTTCTTCCTGTTGTTAAGGAGGGCCACACACACATTATTCAGCCCAGACTCCTTCTGAACCTTCTGAATTATGTAGTCGGCAGGGCAGAACTCTGCATATCGCCAACTTGGACAATTTTACATTTACACCAAGCCAATTAACCTACAAACCTGTACCTCTTTGGAGTGTGGGAGGAAACCGAAGATCTCGGAGAAAACCCACGCAGGTCACGGGGAGAACGTGCGAACTCCGCACAGACAGCGCCCGTAGTCGGGATCGAACCCGGGTCTCCGGCGCTGCATTTCGCTCTAAGGCAGCAACTCTACCGCTACGCCACCGTGACCACACCACCGTGACTCAGTTCTAAGCCACATCGGACTCCTGAAGACGCAAGGAAATGCAGGTGCTGGCTGACAAAAAGAAGGCACAAAGTGCTGGAGGATCTCTTCTGGTCAGGCAGCATCTCTGGAGAACATGGACAGGTGACGTTTCAGGTCAAGGCCCTTCTTCAGACTGATTGTGCTGGGGGGGTGAGGGTGGGGGTGGAGAATAAAACTGGGGGCGGGGGAGAGGCATGTCAAAGCATGGCGAGTGGTGTGTGGACACTGGCGAGCGGTGGTCTTGACAGGCCGGAACAAAGGCCAGGGATGGCAAAGGCAGAAAGCATGAACGGACAGGTTAAAGAGTTGTGAAGCCAGAGGAAGGAATGCGGGAAGGGGGGGGCGGACAATAGGTGTGAGTCCAGATGTGACACAGGCGGGTGAAACAGTGTCCCAACCCTAAATGTCCCTCCGCTGATGCTGCCTGACCGGCTGAGTTACTCCAGCACTTTGTGTTGTATAGATGTCCTCAAGATGTATTTGTACTGAGGCTGAAATATAATTCCTCTTATCACAACTTGTGCCATTTTGTGATACTGACTTAAACATCCTTCTCATTTCCACTGTGGATTCTGATTGATTTGGATGTGATTCCTGTCAAGGGCAGTAGTTAACTGACTGGAAATCAGTGGAAGCTTACTGCAATAACATTGAATAATGTTTCAAAGTTTGAGAAACAGTGTTAATATTTTGGTGTTATTCTTAGGATGTTCTACAGTGTCTCCTGGGAGGCAAACACAAGGACAATACAACATATTTATTCTGACGTGCAGTGTGCGTGCGTGTGTGTGTGTGTGTGTGTGTGTGTAAGTCGTGCTGAGAATGGCTTGCTTAAACCTACATGGGTCAGATATGGCCACAACTTCGGAGATCAAACAGAGAACATGTTTGCTATTTTGCAAGGTGACAATGTACAAGTTCAGTTCAGTTTATTGTCACGTGTACCGAGGTACAGTGGAAAGCTTTTGTTGCGTGCTCGGCAGTCAGTGGAAAGACAATAGACAATAGACAATAGGTGCAGGAGTAGGCCATTCGGACCTTCGAGCTAGTACCGCCATTCAATGTGATCATGGCTGATCATCCACAACCAGTACCCCATTCCTGCCTTCGCCCCATATCCCCTGACTCCGCTATCTTTAAGAGCCCTATCTAGCTCTCTCTTGAAAGCATCCAGAAAACCGACCTCCACCACCCTCAGAGGCAGAGAATTCCACAGACTCACAACTCTCTGCGTGAAAAAGTGTTTCCTCGTCTCCGTTCTAAATGGCTTACCCCTTATTCTTAAACTGTGTGGCCCCTGGTGCTGGACTCCCCCAACATCAGGAACATGTTTCCTGCCTCTAGCGTGCCCAAACCCTTAATAATCTTATATGGTTCAATAAGCTGCCCTCTCATCCTTCAAAACTCCAGAGTGTACAAGCCCAGCCGCTCCATTCTCTCAGCATATGACAGTCCCGCCACCCCGGGAATTAACCTGGTGAACCTATGCTGGGCTCCCTCAATAGCAAGGATGTCTTTCCTCAAATTAGGGGACCAAAACTGCACACAATACTCCGGGTGTGGTCTATACACGATTACAACCGATCCATTTACAGTGTATTGATACATGATAAGGGAATAACATAAGAAATATTGCTGTAGGAAAGGGACTTCAGAGTGTGGAGCGATTGTAATATGTGCTAGTAATTCTGCTTCTGTGGCTACCAGGCAAATGGTCGACCCGAAACGTCACCTATTCCTTCGCTCCATAGATGCTGCTTTATCCACTGAGTTTCACGAAACGACACCTATTCCTTCGCTCCAAAGATGCTGCTTCACCCGCTGAGTTTCACGAAACGACACCTATTCCTTCGCTCCAAAGATGCTGCTTCACCCGCTGAGTTTCCCGAAACGTCACCTATTTCCTTCGCTCCATAGATGCTGCCTCACCCGCTGAGTTTCACCAGCATTTTTGTCTACCTTCGATTTTTCCAGCATCTGCAGTTCATTCTTAAACACTCCATTGTCATGTATCCGTACACTGTGGATGGCTCGATTGTAATCATGTATTGTCTTTCCGCTGACTGGATAGCGCGCAACAAAAGCTTTTCACTGTACCTCGGATTTGAGTATAGGAGCAGGGAGGTTCTACTGCAGTTGTACAGGGTCTTGGTGAGACCACACCTGGGGTATTGTGTACAGTTTTGGTCTCCAAACCTGAGGAAGGACATTAACCATATAACCATATAACCATAACAGCACGGAAACAGGCCATCTCGGCCCTTCAAGTCCGTGCCGAACATTTAAATTTTTTTTTTTTTTTTTTTTTTTTTAAATTAAAAATAAAATACTTCCCCCTAGTCCCATCTACCTGCACTCAGACCATAACCCTCCATTCCTTTCCCGTCCATATACCCATCCAATCTATTTTTAAAGGATAACATCGAACCTGCCTCCACCACTTCCACTGGAAGCTCATTCCACACAGCTACCACTCTCTGAGTAAAGAAGTTCCCCCTAATGTTCCCCCTAAACTTCTGTCCCTTAATTCTCAAGTCATGTCCCCTTGTTTGAATCTTCCCTACTCTCAATGGGAAAAGCTTATCCACGTCCACTCTGTCTAACCCGCTCATAATTTTAAAGACCTCTATCAAGTCCCCTCTTAACCTTCTGCGCTCCAAAGAATAAAGACCTATTGCCATAGAGGGAGTGCAGAGAAGGTTCACCAGACTGATTCCTGGGATGTCAGGACTGTCTTATGAAGAAAGACTGGATAGACTTGGTTTATACTCTCTAGAATTTAGGAGATTGAGAGGGGATCTTATAGAAACTTACAAAATTCTTAAGGGGTTGGACAGGCTAGATGCAGGAAGATTGCTCCCGATGTTGGGGAAGTCCAGAACAAGGGGTCACAGCTTAAGGATAAGGGGGAAATCCTTTAAAACCGAGATAAGAACTTTTTTCACACAGAGAGTGGTGAATCTCTGGAACTCTCTGCCACAGAGGGTAGTTGAGGCCAGTTCATTGGCTATATTTAAGAGGGAGTTAGATGTGGCCCTTGTGGCTAAAGGGGATCAGGGGGTATGGAGAGAAGGCAGGTACGGGATACTGAGTTGGATGATCAGCCATGATCATATTGAATGGCGGTGCAGGCTCGAAGAGCCGAATGGCCTACTCCTGCACCTATTTTCTATGTATCTATGTATTCTCTTATTTTCTACCTATATTTTAAAAAATATATACTAGAAGCAGAGTTAATATCAATCGATAATATTAGTAATGTAGGATTGATATACATGAAATGTTTTCAATATGATATGTACCTGCCTCTAATAAAAATATTATTAAAAAAAAAGAAATATTTGAAAAGATATTGGTCTGTTATTCGTCAGGACGGCGACGCCCCTTCCGGCACCCGCTGTCAATCACCGACGCCGAGAATAAAGCTGAAGGAGAGGAGTGAGCAAAGTGCGAGCAGGGGCCCACACCACCCCCTCCCCTACCCCCACAACCCCCCACCCCCCCCACACCCCCCCTACACTCTACCCTACACCCCCCCCTCCCCTACACCTCCCCCTCTCCTACAACCCCTCTCCCCTACACATCCCCTACACTCTACCCTACACCCCCCCACCCCTACACCCCCCTACACCTCCCCCTCTCCTACACCCCCCTCCCCACACTACCATACACGCCACTCCCCCACCACACGTGTTCCTCCCCTACACTCCCCCCACACCCTCCCTCCCCTACACCCCCCCTACACTCTACCCTACACCCCCCCTCCCCTACACCCCCCTACACCTCCCCCTCTCCTACAACCCCCCTCCCCTACACCCCCCTCCCCACACTACCATACACGCCACTCCCCCACCACATGTGTCCCTCCCCTACCACAAACACACCGCTCCCCAACCCCCACCACCCCCCTTACCCACACCATCCCCCCCCTACCCTCAACCCCCCCACCCCTACTTTCAAGAGAGAGCTAGATAGGGTTCTTAAAAATAGCAGAGTCAGGGGATATGGGGAGAAGGCAGGAACGGGGTACTGATTGGGGATGATCAGCCATAATCACATTGAATGGGGGTGCTGGCTCCAAGGGCCGAATGGCCTACTCCTGCACCTCTTGCCTATTGTCAATTGTCTATTGTCTATTGTAAATCCACACTCAGCCCTGTCCCAGTGGGAATCTACAGGCAAACTCTAAAAATAAACCTGGATCCGTTTACAGATTTTCATGATGTTATTCCACAACAACGGAAGAGAATGATCTGAGGTGAAAATCGCTCCTTGATCAGTATTGGGTTATAATTGGCCCGCGTACCGAGGTGCAGTGAAAAGCTTTGGTTTGCATGCAACGTAATTAAATCAGATCACACGACCGTACACATGGGTACAATCGAGCTGAACACTAGTACAACAGGAGGTGTGAAGAGAAAAATACCAGCGAGCAGAATGGAACGTTACAGTATTGTAGCGTTACAGTTACAGAGAAAAGGACAAATGTCCGCAGAGGGTAGGTCGGAGGATCGGGCCAACAGTCTCGTTTATGGGGTTCAGTCGTCTGATCACAGCGGGGGAAGCAGAAGTTCCCGAGTCGGACTGCTGGGAGAGTCTAGGACCAGAGGGCACAGCCTCAGGATAAGAGGATGTACCTTTAGAATTAAGATGGAGATTGATTAGTACGGGTGTCAGCGGTTATGGGAAGAAGGCAGGAGAATGGGGTTTAGGAGGGGGAGACATCCATTGACGGTCTCCACAGCCTTCTGTGGGAAAGAATTCCACAGATTCACCACCCTCTGACTAAAGAAATTTCCCCTCTTCTCCTTCCTAAAAGAACGTCCTTTAATGGAGCCAGCGCTACGGCGGGGCTGAAGGCGTCCCGGGCGGCGTGCAGGGCAGTGCTGCTCCCCACCATCATCACCATAATGATCCAGAAGGGCATGCTGGCTGAGGTGAACTCGCTGAGCGGCATCACATACGGAGCCCGCAGCCGGTCCCAAGGCGGCTCCAGCTCCAGCCGTGGGCAGCTCTGGAAGAGGGGCAAGTTAGGGTTAGGGTTAGGCATTTTCCTATCAGTGGAAGATGCCTTAGCCTTCCCCCAGCCTGGCACTGCCCCAGTCCCACTATGGCCGTGACCCCCACTCTGCACACTGGCAGTCAGTGGGGTTCAGTAAACGGGGGAACCCAGAAGAACTGCCCTCACCCATTAATTAGGCTGGTTCAGGAGCCGGACCTCTGCGGCTGTCTCATTCAAAAAACACACACAATTATATTAATTACTAGACTAAGTGGGACCCGTTGGGTCCCAGCAACACACGGGAGGGCTGGTCCCCCAACGCAATATTCCAACTCTCCACCAATTCCAATATTAGTGGCCAGTGGGGGGGGGGGGGGGCTTTCTGGAGCTCGGGTATGGGTGTTGTGGGCTGAAGGGACTGGTTTCCAGAGGGCTAGTATGGACATTGTGGGCCGAATGGATTCTTGGGCTGGTGGCTCAATCACTCAAGCCTGTTGTGCTGGCAGCTCACTCACTCACGGCTGGTGGGCTGGCAGTTGACTCACGGCTATTACTTGAAATTCCATTTCAAGCAGGGTGCAAGGCCACCAAATTCAAGTGCAGTTTCTTACCACTTCAAGAAGGGTGCAAGGCCACCAAATTCAAGTGCAGTTTCATACCATTTCAAGCAGGGTGCAAGGCCACTAAAGATAGCGAATTGTGACCACTCCCTCCTCCATCTTGCAGAGACTGAGGCACGCCCACACTTCTGGGTTTTATAGTCCCTCCCCATCCCACCAGAAGGGGCGTGGCCTTCATGGCATGATTGACAGGCGAGAGAACCTCAACATTTTTTAAACACTAATAACTCTTTTATTTTTCATCGATGGGAAAAGTCCTCGGCACCTGATGAGCGGAGAGGGACTGAGTAAGATGGCCAAAAAGCACAGCCGTACGTGGTAGCGTTTTTTCTAAAATCATTATAAAGCGCAAGCAGGAAGTGGTCAAGATTAGACTTTTAATTATATAGAAGGCAAGGCAACTTTAATTAGGCAAGGCAACTTTAATTAGGCAAAGCAACTTTAATTAGGCAAGACAACTTTAATTAGGCAAGGCAACTTTAATTAGGCAATGCAACTTTAATTAGGCAACACAGCTTTAGCATTTCCAAACCAAAGGCAACACAGCTTTAGCATTTCCAAACCAAAGGCAACACAACTTTAGCATTTCCAAACCAAAGGCAACACAGCTTTAGCATTTCCAAACCAAAGGCAACACAGCTTTAGCATTTCCAAACTATATTTTCAAACCACATTAAGGGCACTAACAGGTCAGTAAAACCACTCACAGTTCAGTGGACATGTGTTCGGGTGTTATTCCCAGCTCAGACTGAGAGACGTGACCCTCTCGCTCCCCCATCTTGCAGAGACTGACTGAGTCACTCAACACTTCCGGGTTTTATAGTCCCTCCGGAAGGGGCGTGGCCTTCAGGAGAGAGAATCTCAACATTTTTTAAACACTAATAACTCTTTTATTTTTCATCGATGGGAAAAATCCTCTTGTCCTGCGCAGCGGAGGGGGACTCTGAGTAAGATGGCCAAAAATCACAGCCGTAAGTGGCAGCGTTTTTTCTAAAATCAATATACAGAACAACAGGAATTGGTCAAGATCAGACTTTTAGTAATATAGATATGATTTTTATATAATATAATTATATATGATTACAATCATATTCACGTCATATATATATATATATACATATAGTATAATAATACATAGTTTAAATAAACTGCAACACGGAAATAGGCTCCCCATGGAGTAATGTGGGCATTGGACCCTAAATGGCACTTACTTTTTTGATCTCATTTTCTAATTAGTTTAATTAATTAATGTGCAACTTTTGGCACTGACGAGTTATGACTTCATTCTCAATTATATTTTATCTAAATCTGTGCAAAATGTCATGTAGTTCCGAGACATGGGTCACGAAAGTTGATTTCTAGACACATTTTTGATGCTCGGCCCACAGCCTATACATGATTACAATCGATCCATCTACAATGTACCGATATATGATAAGGGAATAAGGGAATAACATTTACAGTGTGTTTTTTTTTAATGTAATATTCTTTCTAAAGCTTTTGCCCACCCATATTTGCATGGAATCGTAGCGTCATAGAGTGATACAGCACATAAACAGCACATATCTTGCCCAACATGTCCCAGATACACTTGTCCCACATGCCCGCGTTTGGCCCATGTCCCTCCAAACCTGTCCTATCCATATACCTGTCTAAATGTTTCTTAAAGGTTGGGATAGTCCCTGCCTCAACTACCTCCTCTGGCAGCTCGTTCCATACACCCACCACCCATTGTGTGAAAATGTTACCCCTCAGGTTCCTATTAAATCTTTTCTCCTTCACCTTAAACCTATGTCCTCTGGTGCTCGATTCCCCTACTCTGGCCAAGACCAGATCTATTCCTCTCATGATTTTTTTTACACCTCTATAAGATCACCCCCTCATCCTCCTGCGCTCCGAGGAGTAGCATACCTTGGTGCAACTTACATTAAGAGCAGCAACCTGCTGCAATTCTATTCACGTGGCTTAAAATGAGTTTTCCTCAGGTCAACCCAGTATTTCTTCATCGGAGTGTTACTTCCAGGGCCATCAATTATCAAATAACTCAGACTGGCTTTAAAATTATGCGGAAGAAATATCAATGACGAGCTGTGGACATTTTCGCAGCAAATTAATTAAAAAAACTTTGAAAGGTGTCCCTGTAGTCAAACAAATGCCCAAAGTTTTGGAACTTTTTCCAATGAGCAAAATCAGCAGAAAATCACCCCAATGATTAATTTCTTCTGTGGATTTGGAGAACTTGATGGAGGGAGGCGTGGGATGGTGCTATCCCCAGGACCTATCCAATCCCGCAAGAAAATGCAGTGAATTGTGGACAGAGCCCAGACCATCAAAGAAACCACCCCCCCTTCCATCGACTCCATCTACACCTCACACTGCCTTGGCAAGGCCAGCAGCATAATCACGGACCCCGGCCACTCCCTCTTCTCCCCTCTCTCATCGGTCAAAAGGTGCATAAGTGTGAAAACGCACACCTCCAGATTCAGGGACAGTTTCTTCCCAGCTGTTATCAGGCAACTGAACCATCCTACCACAACCAGAGAGCGGTCCTGAACTACTATCTACCTCATTGGTGACCCTTGGTCTATCTTTGATCGGACTTTACTGGCATTATGTTGCACTAAACATTGTTCCCTTTATTCTGTATCTGTACACAGTGGACGGCTCGATTGTAATCTTGTACAGTCGCTCTGCTGACTGGGGAGCACGCAATAAACCTCGGTACACATGACAATAAACTAAACTGAACTGAACTATCCTCTCTTACATGAAGTACTTCCTTGTCCCATTGCAAAGACTAGAGAGTCATAGTGATACAGTGGGGAAAACAGGCCCTTCGGCCCAACTTGCCCACACCGGCCAACATGTCTCATCTACACTAGTCACTCCTGCCTGCATTTGGCCCATATCCCTCCAAACCTGTCCTATCCATGTACCTGTCTAACCGTTTCTTAAACATTGGGATAGTCCCTGCCTCAACTACCTCCAGCTACCTCTCTCCCTATAGCTCACACCCTCTAGTCCTAGCAACATCCTCCTAAATCTTTCCTGAACCCTTTCGAGCTTGACAATATCTTTCTGATAACACGGTGCCCAGAACTGAACACAATATTCTAAATGTGGTCTCACCAACGTGTTATGCAACTGCAACATGACCTCCCAACTTCTATACTCAATACTCTGACTGATGAAGGCCAATGTACCAAAGGCTTTTTTGACCACCTTATCTACCTGTGACTCGACCTTCAAGGAACCATGCACCTGTACTCCTAGATCCCTCTGCTCTACAACACTCCCCAGAGCCCTACCATTCACTGTGTAGGTCCTACCCATGTTAGACGTCCCAAAATGCAACACCTCACATTTCTGTGTATTAAATTCCGTCAACTATACCTGGCCAATCGATCCAGATCCTGCTGCAATATCTAAGCCACTCACATCCTGCGATGTGCCTGTTCTCCATCTTACCAATGACCTCTGACCCAGCAATGTCTCAAGCATTCATTGGCTAAATTACCATGAGGTAGCACTAGATGGCACAAGATCTCTTATTGGATTTTAACGGTAGTTCCCAAAAATATATACGTGGAAGAATCAAAGGATCAAACTACTCTTATGTTTAATTTATGATCTCTAGTATTTCTTCATAGTTCCTCTCCAGAGTTTTCACATTACACTTGACATCAGTGCCTGCTGGGTAACCATCAATGGGTCATAAGTTCATCAGTGATAGGGGGAGAATTAGACCATTCGGCCCATCAAGTCTACTTCGCCATTCAATCACGGCTGATCTATCTCTCCCTCCTAACCCCATTCTCCTGCCTTCTCCCCGTAACCCCTGACACCCGTACTAATCAAGAATCTATCTATCTCTGCCTCGAAATCTGCCCAGTCGGAAGAAGGGTCTCGACCCGAAACGTCACCCGTTCCTTCTCTCCAGAGATGCTGCCTGTCCCGCTGAGTTACTCCAGCTTTTTATGTCTATCTTCGGCATCTGCAGTTCCTTCCTACATTAAAGTAGGTATGTTACAAAACTTACCTTCAGCGGTGCTGTAGTTCTGTCACTGGCCGTGTGCGCGACTTTGGCGCGTTTGTGAGGGGGGCGGGTTTAAAATGCCATTTATTGGCAGCCTGTTCAAATCAATTTTTGTCAGGCTGTTTAGCTGCTGAAGAATAATCGCTCGGACATCGGTTTTATTAAGTTTTTTTAAAACTGCACTGGATATTATAATAGCAGGAGTAATTTAAAAATCAACTTCTAAAGCCGTCAACATCGACAACGGGGACGGATTTCACGCACGGGACAGGTAAAGGAAAGCCGTTTATTTTACATATAAACGTGCTTCTTACATTTTACGTTGCGAAAAGGTGACTTCGGACCCATACGAACCGGCAGTGTTTTTCCTGCCGATATGGGGTTTTAAATCACCGCAACCGCAACGTTCCAATCGATCCCGTTCCACAGTCCCACTCGCAAGATGATTAAAATGGCCATTAATTTACAGGAATTAAACACTAAATTCCTTCCTTGGCCTATAAATTCATGATTGAAAGATCATGTTATATTGTGAATTCTTGTGTGAATGTTATTTGGACACTTAGGCTATTTAAAAATGTTAACCTTTTCTTAAGAAATTGATAGATGTTTAGATCTAGTAATTGAATTTTGTAATTAGCTACAATTAGGTAACTAACTAATTATATGCTTTAATTTCAGGTCATCCAAGTAAGATTGCTTCATAATTGTTTCAGAATGCTACAATCTATAATAACTGAAAATTTCATTCAGTTCTCTTAATTTTTAAAAAAGTTATGGGCTTTTGACTGTCCTCGATCACAGCTTTTGTGTTAAGTCAATGGAAAAGCAATAGGGAACAAGATGCTAATTTCCGAGTATGAAAATGGCCATAGCTTTTTTAATACTGAAGATATGAAAGTGAATTAGGTGTCAAATTAAACTTCTTTTTATGCTTAATCTGATGGGATAAATTGCAGACTTGATTTTTAAAATCTCAAAATGTTGTAACATTGCTAATTAAAGCCTGCTGTACTCTATTGTCATCTACCTGGATGCAGGCAATTTCCTCTTTTGCTTTGAATCCAGAAAAAAATCTTACCAAATGTTATTTGTATTTAATTACATTTTATTAATAAGCTCAGTTGTTCTTAAGTACAAGGGAGTGAGTACAGTGGATGATACCAAGGCAGTACCCAAGAAACACCATGTTTCCAGCTCCAACTTGTAGGCCTCCAATTTCAAAGTTCTTAAACATGTCGAGTCTAGTGGGCGGGTGAGGAGAGGGACGTGGGTTCGCTGGACGATCGGGACTAGTGTTGCCAACATTCTCACTCCCAAATAAGGGACAAAAGGTCAAAACACGGGACAAATTCCCGACGGCAATTCGTTGACCGACACGGCCATGGCTGGGTGAACGATGGGTTGGCCCCGGGTGCTGGACTGCACACAAAGCCCAGCCGGCGGGCCAGCTGAGGCGTTTTGGCCCGGGTGACGTCGCGCGCAAAGTCCGGCGCCCCATTCAACTCATGAACCGATGGTCGGCCGTGAGAAGGAGGGGTGGTGGTGGTGCCGGCGGTAAGCGAAGGTCTGAAGGTCGGGCAGCTGGCCGGGCTGCCGACCGACCGACGGGGCCACGGGCGAGGCGCTGCTGCTGCTGCTGCTGCTGCACTCCATGGGCTGCACTACGTTGGAACGGGTGAGGCAGGGCCGGATGCGGCGCTCCGACCCGACAGTCCCCTCGACCCGAGTAGTAGCAGTCAAATACGGGACAAGGGCGGTCCCGTATGGGACAAACCAATTTAGCCCAATATACGGGATGTCCCGGCTAACACGGGACAAATCGCTGGATGATCCAGACTGAGGCAACGGCTGGAGGCCCTGCTGCAGCCTGGGGCTCGCTTGGATCGGACCCCACTCCAGGAGACCCAGTGTGCGGACTCTGGAAATGGTGCCAAAACCTGGCGACTCTTGCACGCAGTCTCAGTGGACAATTTGTACACACTTTGTACTAATCAGGGATTGTTCGTATGTATGACAACACTTTACTTAGCAATATTACAACATTTTGAGATTTTAAAAATCAAGTCTGCAATTTATCCCATCAGATAAAGCATAAAAAGAAGTTTAATTTGACACCTAATTCACTTTCATATCTTCAGTATTAAAAAATTTATGGCCATTTTCATACTCGGAAATTAGCATCTTGTTCCCTATTGCTTTTCCATTGACTTAACTCAAAAGCTGTGATCGAGGACAGTCAAAAGCCCATAACTTTCTTAAAAATTAAGAGAACTGAAAGAAATTTTCAGTTATTATAGATTGAAGCATTCTGAAACAAATATGAAACAATCTTACTTAGAAGACATGATATTAAAGCATATAATTAGTTAGTTACCTAATTGTAGCTAATTACAAAATTCAATTACTAGATCTAAACATCTATCAATTTCTTAAGAATAGATTAACATTTTTAAATAGCCGAAGTGTCCAAATAACATTCACACAAGAATTCACAATATAACATAATTTTTAAATCTCAATGTCATGGATTTACAGGCCAAATGGAATGAATTGAATGTTTAATACCTGTAAATTAATGGGCATTGATATCATCTTGCGAGTGAGGTTTTCTGGAACGCGATCTTTTGGAACGTTCATTTGCGGTGAATTTAACCCCGTATCGGCATGAAAAATTCTGCCATTAGTTCGGGGAATAAAATCACCGTTTCGCATGAAAAAATGTGAATTAACGGCTTCTTAAGAAGCACTTTTATACATTAAAATAAACCACTTTCGTTTACCTGTCCCGTACGTGAAATCCGTCCCCGTTGTCGGCGTTGACGGCTTTAGGAGCTGCTTTTAAAATGACTCCAGCGCTGACATTGTCGATTTAATAAAAATAAAAAATACACAAAACACCCCTAGGAACGAATTTTCAGCAAACGCTTGTACTCCAACGAAATATAATTCAGGACAAGGTAGGAGAAACCTGCGTTTTAACCCCGCCCCCCCCTTAAAGGCGCCAAAATCGCGCACCGGCCAGTAGCAGAATTACAGCGCCACTGAGGGTAAGTATTGTAACATACCTACTTTACTCAACTGTTTGCAAAAGAAGAGAAACACAAAAAGCTGGAGTAACTCAGCTGGGGCAGGCAGCGCCTCTGGAGAGAAGGAATGGGTGATGTTTCGGTTTGATACCCTTCTTCAGACTGCTTAGGGATATGGGAAACGAGAGATACAGACGATGATGTAGAGAGATAAAGAACAAAAGAAAATCCCTGCCCATCTGTCATGTCATGTGTACCGAGGTACATTGACATTCATTTTTGTATTCAGTTCAGTACAAGTACCACTACACATTAGCACTTAGATACACCTTCCATAAGCATCTCAGATACAGGGCTTGTGTACAGCAGTGGTACACTGAAACAGTATACAGCAAAGATCCTATAGCGGAGCAAGATAGACCACTCCTGCTGAATGCAATGGGCTGACGTGTAGTACGCAACGGAACGGAACGTGGGCCTTTTTTCATCCATTTCCGTAACCGGACCCGACCCGACTCGCAGTGTAATCAACGTTGTGGGGGAACAGTATGTGTTAATAAATTAAAATTCTGAAAATGAGAAGATTTTTACCAAATAACTTTTATTTTTACGAGGATGTTTCCGTAACCGGCTTCCGTCTCCGCACTATTATCCTATGGGATCTTTGGTGCGGAGACGGAAGCCGGTGTACGGAAATGGGGCCGTAAATTAACCATGAATCTGCCCATGACCGTACTACGTCTTTTTCGTCGAGTGGTCTATCTTGCTCGCTATAGGGTCTTTGGTATACAGGGCCTCATTTCCATCTTGACCTGACCATGAAGGCCCGTTGTCATGGAGACGTTGCAGGGTCGGCCTAGCCAAGCGTAGCCGTTAGTGTTCTCTCTCGCTGCTCCACCGCCGTAGGCCGCGTGCGGTCCACGTGCGTGGCCTCGCGGAGCGGCGCCTGGTCCAGCCGAGCCCCAGGCTGCGGCAGGGCCTCCAGCCGCCCACTCCTCCCGTCGAGGCCGCGCACTCCCTCCCTCCCGCAGAAGGTCTGCTCACCGGCTTGTGATGATAGAACCATTGACCCATTCTGCCCATCTAGTCTGTACTGGGCCGATGTAAGAGTCATTCATCTAGTACACATCATCCATGGCCTTGCAATGCTTCTCATCCAAAACGCCATTCACCTCTCCACACTCCGACATATTGGTGAGTACTTTCACAGAAAACATTGGGCAGCACGGTGGCGCAGCGGTAGAGTTGCCACCTCACAGCGCCAGAGACCCGGGTTCGATCCCGACTACAGGCGCTGTCTGTACGGAGTTTGCACGATCACCTGCGTGGGTTTTCTCCAGGTTCTCCGGTTTCCTCCCACACTCCAAAGCCGTTCAGGTTTGTAGGTTAATTGGCCTTGGTATCAATATAAAATTGTCCTTAGTGTGTGTAGGATAGTGTTAATGTGCGGGGATCGCTGGTCGGCGCGGACCCGGTGGGCCGAGGGGCCTGTTTCCGCGCTGAATCTCTAAACTAAACTAATAGCCATTTAAGGTAGACAAAATGCTGGAGAAACTCAGCGGGTGAGGCAGCATCTATGGAGCGAAGGAATAGGTGACGTTTCGGGTCGAGACCCTTCTGGAAACTCAGCGGGTGAGGCAGCATCTATGGAACGAAGGAATAGGTGATGTTTTGGGTCGAGACCCTTCCGGAAACTCAGCGGGTGAGGCAGCATCTATGGAACGAAGGAATAGGTGACGTTTCGGTCGAGACCCTTCCAGAAACTCAGCGGGTGAGGCAGCATCTATGGAACGAAGGAATAGGTGACGTTTCGGGTCGAGACCCTTCCGGAAACTCAGCGGGTGAGGCAGCATCTATGGAGCGAAGGAATAGGTGACGTTTCGGGTCGAGACCCTTCCGGAAACTCAGCGGGTGAGGCAGCATCTATGAAGCGAAGGAATAGGTAACGTTTCGGGTCGAGACCCTTCCGGAAACTCAGCGGGTGAGGCAGCATCTATGGAACGAAGGAATAGGTGACGTCAAATAGAAATGTCACCTATTCCTTCGCTCCATAGATGCTGCCTCACCCGCTGAGTTTCTCCAGCATTTTT
>CM075981.1:80712743-80751514 GCA_038087875.1 Malacoraja senta | reverse complement strand
AAGAAGAAGAAGAAGAAGAAGAAGAAGAAGAAGGAGAAGAAGAAGAAGAAGAAGAGGAAGAAGAAGAAGAGAAGCAGAAGAAGAAGAAGAAGAAGAAGAAGAAGAAGAAGAAGAAGAAGAAGAAGAAGAAGAAGAAGAAGAAGAAGAAGAAGAAGAAGAAGAAGAAGAAGAAGAGGAAGAAGAAGAAGAAGAAGAAGAAGAAGAAGAAGAAGAAGAAGAAGAAGAAGAGAAGAAGAAGAAGAAGAAGAAGAAGAAGAAGAAGAAGAAGAAGAAGAAGAAGAAGAAGAAGAAGAAGAAGAAGAAGAAGAAGAAGAAGAAGAAGAAGAAGAAGAGGAAGAAGAAGAAGAAGAAGAAGAAGAAGAAGAAGAAGAAGAAGAAGACAGAGAGTTGTGAGTCTGTGGAATTCTCTGCCTCAGAGGGCGGTGGAGGCCGGTTCTCTGGATACTTTCAAGAGAGAGCTAGATAGGGCTCTTAAAGATAGCGGAGTCAAGGGATATGGGGAGAAGGCAGGAACGGGGTACTGATTGGGGATGATCAGCCATGATCACATTGAATGGCGGTGCTGGCTCGAAGGGCTGAATGGCCTACTCCTGCACCTGTTGTCTATTATCTATTTAGTTTGGTTTAGTTTAGTTTAGTTTGGTCTAGTCTAGTTTAGTCTAGTGTGATGTAGCATGGTAATAGGCCCTTGACCCACCCAGTCCACATCGACCATCCATCACCCTTTCATACAAGTTCTATGTCATCCACTGAGTTGGATGATCAGCCATGATCATATTGAATGGCGGTGCAGGCTCGAAGGGCCGAATGGCCTACTCCTGCACCTAATTTCTATGTTTCTATGTTTCTATGCCCACACATTTGGGGCAATTTATAGAGGCTCAATTAACCTACAAACCCGCACGTCTTTTGGGTGTGGGAGCAGCCAGAGTAAAAGGGGGGTGGCACGGTGGCACAGCGGTAGAGTCGCTGCCTTCACAGCACCAGAGACCCCGGTTCGATCCTGACTACGGGCGCTGTCTGTACGGACTTTGTACGTTCTCCCCGTGACCTGCGTGGGTTTTCTTCGGGTGCTCCAGTTGCAAAGACAAGCGGGTTTGCAGGTTAATTGGCTTCTGTAACTTGTAAATTGTCCCTAGTGTGTTGGATAGTGCTAGTGTACGGGATGATCGCTTGTCGGCATGGACTCGGTGGGCCGAAGAGCCTGTTTCTGCATTGTAAAAGCCAAAAAAAACAACCAGGCGGTCACAGGGAGAACATGCAAACTCCTCACAGACAACACCGGAGGTCGGGATCAAAGCCGGGTCTCTGTGAGGCAGCAGCTCTACCACTGCGCCATTGACTGAACCAGTCTTTTCATCTCTGGAGACCGACTGTCTGAGCAGCCTGAATCCTGCGCCTATTTTAAACTCTTCTGCCTAGCCCCGTCAGAAGGCTGAAGTGTTTTGTCTTTTTTTTTTTATTGTGATATAAAATTAATTTTTCCGTCACTTTATTTTTCAGCTGGATAATCAAATGAGACAAATGATGCAGATCACCAAAGCCGAACGTACAAAATTAAACAGGCGACCGTATTTAGAATATCTTGGGGAAAAAAAATGAAGAAATTCTCCTCCTGACAGATTTTTGAACGCAGATCACGGATGTAATTATAGCACTCAATTGATTCACCCTCCCCATTGTCAGGTTAGCAATGAGAAAACTATGCAACGACAATTTTCCGTCACGTCTACTGTTTTTAGGAATAAGCAGGTGAAGAAGGATCTACTCACAGAACTGGCCATGGAATTAATATTCCTTTTCATTCCTAGTTATTCCAATATGTTGGCAGATTACAGCCAGCTCCTTGCCTTGCCTTGCCTTGCCTGAAGAAGGGTCTCGACCCGAAACGTCACCTGTTCCTTCTCTCCAGAGATTCTGCCCGACCCGCCGAGTTAAACCCCTGTCCCACGGTACGAGTTCATTCCAAGAGCTCTCCCGAGTTTGCCCTGATTCGAACTCGGAGATTTACGGTAATGGCCGCTCGTCGGTACTCGGGGCTCTCGTGGACATTTTTCAACATGTTGAAAAATCTTCACGAGTCTTCCCGTGCTTACCTGCCGTTAGCGAGTCTTCCCGAGTACCTGCCGTTAGCGCTAAGAGACGTCCCGAGCTCCGACGTACCCGCTATGTTCATTCTCCGTGCTTACCACGAGTTTTTTTTTTTTTTAACTCGGGAGAGCTCTTGGAATGAACTCGTACCGTGGGACAGGGCTATTGCTCCAGCTTTTTGTGTCTCTCTCCGGTGTAGACCAGCATCTGCAGTTCCTTCCTCCACACTTCTCATTAAATTTGAACGTGACACACAAAGGGAAAAAAGTGCCAGATTAGAGAACGCACGGATCACGTCGTTGATTCATTCCCGTCCTTTGCGGGAAAGTTTGCTTAAAATTATCATTCACAAAAAGGAAGGATAAAGCTGCTCGAATAATATTCCAAATGATGCGGCAAGATGTTTCTGGGCAATAACAATAAACTGGAAGATGCAATCTGGAACCTTGTTGATGTAAAAACTATCAAGTTACCAACTTGAAGGTCACCCTGCTCTGGGTGGGATGTTGTTCGGTTAGAAGGAGTGCAGCCATGAAGTGCAGAGGGGCGGCACGGTGGCGCAGCGGTGGAGTTGCTGCCATCACGGCGCCAGAGACACGGGTTCAATCCCGACTACAGGTGCTGTCTGTACGGAGTTTGTACCTTCTCCCCGTGGCCTGCGTGGGTTTTCTCCGGGTGCTCCGGTTTCCTCCCACACTCCAAAGACGTGCAGGTTTGTAGGTTAATTGGCTTCTGTAAAAATTGTGAATTTCCCTAGTGTGTGTGTGTGGGATAATGTATAGGGGCTGTCCCACTTGGGTGACCCAATTGGTGGGTTTAGAAGAGTTTGATAAAATGACATGTTGAAGACCTGCTTCGACTATGTTGAAGATTAGCTACGACTAACTTCGGGAAAATTGGACACTGAATAGTGGAGAGTGAAGACGACCTCCTTCGATCTCCTTCGACTATGATGAAGACTACCTACGACTACCTTCGACAACACTCGACTACCCTTGATTACCTACGACTAACATGCCGACCTACTACGACCTACTTTGACTAAACCTACGAGTAAAAAAAGTATCGATTTTTTCCATGGCGACCTTTTTTTACTCGCGGGCATTTTTTAACATGTTGAATAAATCGCCACGACCTAGCTGAGGCCTCGAGTACGCGGAGACCACTCTCGAGCATGAAGGAGAGTTACGAAGACCTCCTACGACCTCGTGTCGACCGTGCTGCGAGTATGTGTCGAGGGGGAACTCGCCAAAACTCACGGATTAGGTCGCCCAAGTGGGACAGCCCCTTTAGTGTGTGCAGGGGCGAGCGCTGGTCAGCGCGGACTCGGTGGGCCGAAGGGCCTGTTTCCACGGTATATCTCTAAAGCCTAAAGATTCATGAGGATGTTGTCTGAGCCAAAGGGAGAGGTTGGCAGGCTAGGACTTTAATCCATGGAGCGCAGGAGGCTGAGGGGTGATCTTATAGAGGTGTATAAGATCACAAGGGGAATAGACTTGGAGTTGGAGGTTCAGGAACCTGAGGTCATAGGTTTAAGATGAGAGGGGAAATATACCTTTCCACACAGAGAGTGGAGGGTGTGTGGATTGAGCTGCAGAGAAGCACAGCACTGACATTGTGGGCCGAAGGGCCTGTTCCTGTGCTGTACTGTTCAACTGAAGACAGACACAAACTGCTGGAGTAACTCAGTGGGTCAGGCAGCAACTGGGGAAAAGGAATAGGTGACATTTCGGGTCGGGACTCTTCTTCAAACTCCAGAAGAACCAAAAGGGTCCCACCCCGAAACTTCACCTATCCATGTTCTCCAGAGATGCTGCCTGACCCGCTGAGTTAAGCCCCTGTCCCACTTTCACCACCTAATTGGCGAGCTCTGCCGAGTTTGCCCTTGACTCATACTCGCAGCGTGGTCGCCACGAGGTCGTAGGAGGTCTTCGTAACTCTTCCTCATGCTCGTGAGTGGTCTCCGCGTACTCGTGGCCTCAAGTAGGTCGCGGCGTTTTTTCCAGCCCGATAAAAAATGTCCACGAGCAAAAAAAAGGTTGGCGTGGAAAAAATGGATACTTTTTACTCAGAGGTAGTCGTGGGTCGGTCGTGATGATAGTCGTGGGTCGGTAACTGGCCTGAGAAAAACAATGCAAACATGACTTCATTTTA
Organism: Malacoraja senta; assembly: GCA_038087875.1. Taxonomy (NCBI): domain Eukaryota; kingdom Metazoa; phylum Chordata; class Chondrichthyes; order Rajiformes; family Rajidae; genus Malacoraja; species Malacoraja senta. Next base: position 80,747,269 of record CM075981.1, on the reverse strand, counting down.
TCATGTGATAATTTTCCACTCGTAGCGTCGTAGTTGGTCTTTAGTGTGGAAGACTGAGGTCGTAGACATAGTCGTAGGAGGTCGTAGACATAGTCGTAGGATGTCGTAGACATAGTCGTAGGAGGTCGTAGACATAGTCGTAGGAGGTCGTAGACATAGTCGTAGGATGTCGTAGACATAGTCGTAGGAGGTCGTAGACATAGTCGTAGGAAGTCTTTTACTTCGGCGAGTCAACACGACCTTGACATTTTTTTCAACTCGTCTATGGTCTTCTAAACTGGTGGATTAGTTCGTCCAAGTGGGACAGGCCCTTTACTCCAGCATTTTGCATCTATCTTCAGTATAAACCAGCATCTGTAGTTTCTTCCTACACATTTTGTCTGTACTGTTCTATATGGTGTTTAACAACTGAGCCAAGCTCTGTGCAGTTGGTGCTTACAGTGACTGACAACACAGGCCTGGAATATAGTAGCTTATTCAAGATCTTTGCTTCTATAAATAGAGAGGCAGTAACCGGGAATTGTACCGCAGTCAATGTTTCTACTAGACTGTTCACTTTGGCAGAGTTATGAAATTCTGCTGTGGACAGGAGCTTATCTTTTGCACAGATTATGTAGACAAACGAGTCGTACAGTTAGGATCAAATGCATCTCTACTGTCTATTGTGTAGGAAGGGACTGCAGATGCCGGTTTAAACCAATGACAGTCACAAAAAGCTGGAGTATCTCAGCGGGACAGGCAGCATCTCTGGAGAGAAGGAATGGGTGGCGTTTCGGGTCGAGACCCTTCCTCAGACTGAGAGTCAGGGGAAAGGGAAATTTGGGATTGACTCAGTGGGGCAGGCAGCATCTCTGGAGTAAAGGAGCCTCCCTTTCCCCCGAATCTCAGTCTGAGGAAGGGTCTCGACCCCAAACGTCACCTATTCCTTCGATAGATAGATAGATAGATAGATAGATAGATAGATAGATAGATAGATAGATAGATAGATAGATAGATAGATAGATGGATAGATAGATAGATAGATAGATAGATAGATAGATAGATAGATAGATAGATAGATGGATAGATAGATAGATAGATAGATAGATAGATAGATAGATAGATAGATTCAAAAATAATGTCCCCAAGTTAATATAGATAGATAGAATAGATAGAATGCCATTTTATTGTCACCATACACATGTACAATGAGATTAAAAGCAGCTCGTACTCAGTGCAGACATGTAATTAGTTCAAAAACAAAGAAACAAAACAAAAGGGGGGGGGGATAAGGTGCACAGTTCTGCGGCGCTATATACATATCTATAAAAAGACAATGGGTGAATAGAGTGAATAAATAGGATTCCTATATACAGTATGGGTTATTGCACATATTAAAAATTACAGTTACAGTACAAATTACAGTAGGTGGATAGATGGAAGTCCGGGGGTTACGCTGTGAAGTCAGTGCATGTGTGAGTTCAGAGAGGTTATGGCTTTTGGAAAGCAACTGTTCTTGAGTCTATTTGTCCTTGTTCTGATGCACCTATAGCGCCTCCCTGAGGGCAGCAGGTCGAACAGGCCAAATGCAGGATGGGAGCTGTCCTTGATGATGTTCTTTGCCCTGCTGAGGCAGCGGCGAAGAACATCAGTATGGCCCACATTTTGAAATGGCAGTCTTTAATATATCTGTAGATTTACAGAGTACTATGTTTCTGTATCTGTTGTGCTGCTGCGTAACAATTCCATTTTGGGACATCTGAAGAAGGGTCTCGACCCGAAACGTCACCCATTCCTTCTCTCCAGAGATGCTGCCTGTCCCGCTGAGTTACTCCAGCATTCTGTGTCTACCTTCGGTTTAAACCAGCATCTGCAATTCCTTCCTACACACGTGTCTGCGACAATAAAACACCCTTGACTCTTGACATATATGTGTATTTATGTAGCAGGCTGTTAAAGACTCAGTCAGACTGCTGTTCTTTAGTAATAGGATTTAACATGAACTCTTGCGGTTGCTGTTCGGAAGCATCATCAGTTGCTGTAGTCAGCACATCCTAAGCAGCCCCAGTTTACACAGATCGACTTATATTTCCTGCCAAGTCTGTACCAGCCACAACTACATGAAGCTGAGCTCACAGACCGACAGTATTCGCTGCCTCCAAAGTACCAGGTAAAGACAAATATTTGGAAACTACTGGGCAACACATCAGTAACGGCTTGACGCTGCACAGCTGAATTATCGAGCTTTAGTTTTTAGTTTTAGAGATACAGAGCAGAAACAGGCCCTTCGGCCCACCGGGTCCGCGCCGACCAGCCGTCCCCGCGCATTAACGCCATCCTACACACACTTGAGGACAATTTTCACATTTACAATTAACCTACAAACCTGCACGTCTTTGGAGTGCGGGAGGAACCGATGATCTCGGAGAAAACCCACGCAGGTCACGGGGAGAACATGCAAACCCCGTACAGACAGCGCCCGTAGTCGGGGTGGAACACGGGTCTCCGGGGCTGCGAGCGCCTTAAGGCAGCAACTCTACCGCTGCGCCACTGAACAAAGGCAATAGGTAGATGAGCTCTCCCGAGCTGGAAATTTCACTGCTTTGGGCAGTGCTGGCTCGAAGGGCCGAATGGCCTCCTCCTGCACCTATTTTCTATGTAACACAGGATTTTTATACATGTGCAGGGAAGGAACTGCAGTTGCTGGTTTAAACCAACGATAGACACAAAATGCTGGAGTATCTCAGTACTGCAAAGTCACCCATCCCTTCACTCCCGTAATGCTGCCTGTCCCGCTGAGTTACTTCAGCATTTTGTGTCCAGCTTAGGATTTTTATACATGTCAGTTTCAGTTTAGTTTAATGTCACGTGTACCGAGGTACAGTAAAAAGCTTTGGTCGCGAGCTAACCAGTCAGCGGAAAGACAATACATGATTACAATCGATCCATTGACAATGTACAGATACATGATAAGGGAATAACGTTTAGTGCCAGGTAAAGCCAGCAAAGTCCGATCAAGGATAGTCCGAGGGTCACCAATGAAGTGGATAGTAGTTAGGACCGCTCTCTGGTTGTGGTAGGATGGTTCAGTTGACTGATAACAGCTGGGAAGAAACTGCCCCTGAATCTGGAGGTGTGCGTTTTCACACTTCTGTACCTTTTGCCCGATGGGAGAGGTGAGAAGAGGGAGTGGTCGGGGGTGAGACTGGTCCTTGATGATGCTGCTGGCCTTGCCGAGGCAGCGTGAGGTGTAGATGGAGTCAATGGAAGGGAGGTTGGTTTGTGTGTGTGATGGTCTGGGCTGCGTCCACAATTCTCTGCAATTTCCTGCTGTCTTGGGTGGAGCTGTTCCCAAACCGTGCTGTGATGTATCCTGATCCATCATGTGTGCTCCGGTTTCCTATGCGTACATGTGTGTGTGTGTGTGTGTGTGTGTGTGTGTGTGTGCGTGCGTGTGTGTGTGCGTGCGTGTGTGTGTGTGTGTGTGTGTGTGTGTGTGTGTGTGTGTGTGTGTGTGTGTGTGTGTGTGTGCGTGCGTGTGTGTGTGTGTGTGTGTGCGTGCGTGTGCGTGTGTGTGCGCACGTGCATGTGCGTGTGTGGGCATGTGTGTGCGTGTGCGTGTGTGTGTGTGTGCGTGTGTGCGTGTTTGTGTGTGTGTGTGTGTGTGTGCGTGTGTGTGTGCGTGTGTGTGTGTGTGCGTGTGTGTGTGCGTGTGTGTGCGTGTGCGTGTGTGTGTGTGTGCGTGTGTGTGTGCGTGTGTGTGCGTGTGTGTGTGTGTGCGTTTGTGTGGATACATGGTTGTTGTGGATACTGATTCATCTCACCGCACAGCGTTTTGCCAAGAGCTGTGTTGCCTGTACCTGCCCCTTACCCAACCTCACGCGTGGTACATTGTCAGGCCATTGTCTGGATCAGTGGGCAGATGTATATCCACTAGTGAGAACATGTTAGAAAATAGCGGCTTCCTCCCTTCCTTCTGTCAGCCAATACCCCCAGGGTGTGAAGATGGACAAACGCTGGATACAATTTCAAAAATAACTATACACTGGAGGTGCAAAGAGACCGTTAGAGATACAGAGCGGAAACAGGCTCACCGAGTCCGCGCCGGCCAGCGATTGCCCGTACAACAGCACTACCCTACACACAGGGGACAAGTTACAGTTTTTTGACGAAAGCCAATTAACCTGCAAACCTTCAGGTCTTCAGAGTGTGGGAGGAAACTGGAGCACCTGGACAAAACCCACGCAGGTCACAGGGAGAACGTGCAAACTCCGTACAGACAGCACCCGTAGTCAGGATCAAGCCCGGGTCTCTGGCTCTGTGAGGCAGCAACTCTACCGCTGCGTCACCGTGCCGGACACTGGGTGATCCCAAATTACACAGACATGCGGGTTCGTCGGTTAATCAGCCCTCTTCAAAGAAGTTTACAAGGATGTTGCCAGGACTCAAGGGCCTGATCTATAGAGAGTGGTTGGGCAGGCCAGGGCCTTATTCCTTGGAGCGCTGGAGGCTGAGGAATGATTTTATAGACGTCTATAAAATCAGGAGGGGAATAGATAAAATTCCACCGGGTGGCGCTTCGATGGCAGCCTTGCCAACAGTCTGTCTGTCTTTTTCATCTTTTAGTTGTTATTTTTAGTGTGTTTAAAAACCTTGTGTTAATGTTCTCTGGTTTGTTTTATGTGGGGGCTGGGGGAGTGGGGGGTCGGTGGAAACTTTTTATCAATCTCTTTCCTTGCGATTGTTTTCCGGGTTGTATCTCCGGTCGCTCTGCGGCCTAACATCGTGGAGCCGGAGGCCTTGCTCGGGACTGACTTTGAGCCGCACCGCGGGGCCGTGGACTTACCATCGGTGCCGATTCCTTGCCTGGGATCGACGCTCCAACCGCGGCCTGCGGACTTTAACACCATCGAGGAGCTCGCAGTCTCGGGTAAGAGACCGACGTCGGGAAGCTCCAAAACTGCACGACAAAACTGTTGCTTTTTATTTGTATGACTGTACAGCAAATGAAATTCCTCGTAACATACTTGGCTAATAAAGTATGATGATAATTATTATGATGATGATGACAGGTGGAACGGACTTTTACCAGAGGAGGGGAATGATGAAGCGAAGGTCAAAGCTTTAAGGTGAGAGGGGAAAGATTTAATAGGAACCCGAGGGGCAATTTTTTCACACAGAGGTGGGCATATGGAACGAGCTGCCGTTGGAGGTAGTTGAGACAGATACTAAAACACCATTTTAAAGTCTCTTGGGCAGGTACATGGATAGGAAAGGTTAAGAGAGATATGAAAAAAACAGAAGGTGTGAGATAAAAGTTTGGAAGAGTTGGGAATTATGGAGCCGGAGGAAGAATCTTTTTCATCTGTGGCCTTTTATAAAACTATCTACCGATCAACCCTCCCCCCCCCCCCCCCCCCCCCCTCACCTGCATCCAACTATTATCCACCACACTTTGTCCTGCCCCATCTCTCTTCCAGCTTTCTTTCCACCCTCCCCCCCCACACATAATCAGTCTGAAGAAGGGTCTCGACCCAAGACATCACCTATCCATGTTCTTCAGAGATGCTGCCTGACCCGCTGAGCTTCTCCATCGGAAGCTGTTGTGTGTTAGAGTGCAAGGGAATGAGAGTGAGTGCGAGTGTGTGCAAGTGTGTGTGCGGTTGTGTATGAGAGCTTGTGTGTGAGTGTGAGTGAGAGTGTGGGTCAGACAGCAACTGTGGGGGAAGCGGGCAAACGGTATTTTGGGTTGGGACCCATCTTCAGACTGACTGAAGCTAAAGACTATCGACAATGACCCGAAACAATGTCTGTCCATGTTCTCCACAGATGCTGCCTGACCCGCTGAGTTACTCCAGCACTACTCTGTGAAACGTCACCTATCCATGTTCCGGCAGCATCTATGGAGCGAAGGAAATAGGCAACGTTTCGGCCTGAAACCCTTCCGGGTTTCGGCCCGAAACGTTGCCTATTTCCTTCAGGGTTTCGGCCCGAAAGGTTGCCCATTTCCTTCGCTCCACAGATGCTGCCTGACCCGCTGAGTTACTCCAGCACTCTGTGAAACGTCACCTATCCATGTTCCCCAGAGACGCTGCCTGGCCCGCCGAATTACTCCAGCACTTTGTGTCTTTTTTGTGTCGTAAACCTGCATCTGCAGTTCCTTGCTTCTACCCTCCTGCTGGGTGTAGATTTCTTTGAAAATCCAGGTCTCTCTTCAATAAACCGCTGCAAGGCGTAACTTTCTCTTGGTTTGCAAAATTTTAACATGTTCAATCTGTTATTGCCACACAGAATAGATTCATCCAACCCAAAGACATTAATATCAGAATCTCCAATGTTCAGCTATTTTTACCAACGTCCCATTAGCTTTAATGATTTCCCCTGAACGGTATCCAGTTTATTCCTGTGGTCTTGCTTCTTCCTCTCTTGTCGTAACCCTATACGCCACCCAAACTCTGACATTCATCAGAAAACTGCCCATCCATTGCCTTTCCCTTTCGTGCACCTGATACCAGTCTTAGTTTAGTTTAGTTTAGAGATACGCCGCGGAAACAGGCCCGTCCGCGCCGACCAGCGATCCCCGCACACCAACGCTGTCCGACACACACTAGGGACAATTCTCACTTGTACCAATCATCCTACAAACCCGTACGTCTTTGGAGTGTGGGAGGAAACCCAAGAACCCGGAGAAAACCCACGTGGTCAAGTCAAGTCAAGTTTATTCGTCACATACACATACGAGATGTGCAGCGAAATGAAAAGTGGCGATGCTCGCGAATTGTGCAATAAAACCCCAAACAAACTACAAACAGAATGGAACAGAAACACGTAGTCACATACTACATATTTGTGGGAGGGAAGAAAAAGGAGAAAACCCCCCAGCAATTTTAAAAGGACACCACACAACAGTAGAGTGGTTCAGTAAAGTTAGTCCCTGGTGAGATCGGAGTTTACAGTCCTAATGGCCTCTGGGGAAGAAACTCCTTCTCATCCTCTCCGTTCTCACAGCATGGCAACGGAGGCGTTTGCCTGACCGTAGCAGCTGGAACAGTCCGTTGAAGGGCCACGGGGAGAACGTGCAATCTCCGTACAGACAGCACCCGTAGTCGGGATCGAACCCGGGTCATCCGACGCTGCAAGCGCTGTAAGGCAGCAACTTTACCGCTGCGCCACCCTGACCACCCTTTCATTGATAAAGCCATTGACAGGGTCATTGATGACGTTTACCTTTGCTCCAGCATCAACCAATCAGTAATACTCACCTGGACAATGAACCTCATTGGAGTTCCCTGAGAATTAAGCCAAGAACCGTTGGGATCCATTGTCACTATTTAAATGCCCTCCAGCTATATATTAGTTTGGTTTAGTTTAGTTTAGTTTAGTTTAGAGATATAGGGCAGAAACAGACTCTTCGACCCACCGAGTCCGCGCCGACCAGCGATCCCTGCACACTAACACAATCCTTCACACACTAGGGACAATTTTACATTTTACACTTACACCAAGCCAATTAACCTGCAAACCTGCACGACTTTGGAGTGTGGGAGGAAACCGAAGATCTCGGGGAAAACCCACGCAGGTCACGGGGAGAACGTGCAAACTCTGTGCAGACAGCACCCGTAGTCGGGATCGAACCCGGGTGTCCGGCGCTGAGAGGCAGCAACTCTACCGCTGCCCCACCGTGCCGTCCTGGTTCTATCAAGATTCTGGTGTGCAAAGGTTTCACAATTATAATCTTAAATTAAATCAGCTGCCACATTATCAAAGCAATTAGATATAAAGTAAAAGCTGTATTATAACAAGGATAACATTGTGCCTTGTGATGGAAGACATGTTTGTGTCTTAATAGTGTTAAGGACATTACTTTTCATCTCATTTAACAGGATGTCAAAGATGGCAGGGCAAAAATTAGACAATGATTTCATGAAGAATGAGTCTGAAGAAGGGCCCTGAGCTGAAATATCATCTCCACGGATGCTGCCTGCTCCGTTTAGTTCCTCCAGCACTTTCGAAGACCAGAGGACACAGGTTTAAGGAGAAGGGGGAAATGATTTAATAGGAATCTGAGGGGGTAACCTCTACACACAAAGGGTGGTGGGTGTATGAAACAAGCTGCCAGAGGAGGTAGTTGAGGCTGGGACTATCCCAACGTTTAAGAGAAAGTTAGACAGGTACATGGATTGGACAGGTTTGGAGTGATATGGGCCAAATTTAGTTTAGTTTAGATTAGTTTAGAGTCCCACCGTGTCCGCACCGACCAGCGATCTCCGCACACTAACATTCTCTTCCTTCAATCTGAAGAAGGGTCTCGACCCGAAACATCACCCACTCCTTCTCTCCAGAGATGCTGCCTGACCCGCTGAGTTACTGCAGCATTATGTGTCTTGCATTAAATGCTTGTGTCCAGCTGTTTGTGTCATAGAAACATAGAACATAGAAAATAGGTGCAGGAGTAGGCCATTCGACCGCTCGAGGCAACACCGCCATTCAATATGATCGTGGCTGATCATCCAAAATCAGTACCCCGTTCCTGCTTTTCCCCCATGTCCCTGGATTCCGTTAGCCCTAAGAGCAATATCTAACTCTCTCTTGAAAACATCCAGAGAATTGGCCTCCACTGCCTTCTGTGGCAGAGAATTCCACAAATTCAAAACTCTGGGTGAAATTTTTTTTCCTCATCTCCGTTTATTTTAGACAGTCCTGTCTATTTTCTATCCACGGACAGACACATTTTAGCTGTAGGCATCCACAGCATAAAGGCATCTGTTGAGAGCTGTCACAGCAATGCTTATTTTAGTTACGTTTAGTTTAGAGATACAGGCCCTTCGGCCCACCGAGTCCGCACCGACCAGCGATCCCCGCACACTAACACTATCCTAAACACACGAGGGACATTCTACACATACCAAGCCAGTTAGCCTGCAAACCTGTGCGTCTTTGTAGTGTGGGAGGAAACCGCAGATCTCGGAGAAAACCCACGCAAGTCACGGGGAGAACGTGCAAACTCCATACAGACAGCACCCGTGGTGGGGATCGAACCCGGATCTCTGGCGCTGTAAGCGTTGCAAGGCGGCAACTCTATCGCTGCGCCACCGTGCCGTCCTAAAATTGTAGAAAATAATCTCTACTTCGAGTGGAAGTTCTCCTAGGTGTCTAACTTTTAGTTTACTTTCTAGTTCAGTTCAGTTTATTGTCATGTGGACCGAGGTACAGCGAAAAGCTTTTGTTGCGTGCTAACCAGTCAGCGTAAAGACAATATAACCATATAACCATATAATCATATAACAATACATGATTACAATTGAGCCGTTTACAGTGTACAGATACATGATAAATGGAATAACATTTACTGCAAGGTAAAGCCAGTAAAGTCCGATCAAAGATAATCTGAGGGTCACCAAAGAGGTAGATAGCAGTTCAGGACTGCTCTCTGGTTGTGGTAGGATGATTCAGTTGCCTGATAACAGCTGGGAAGAAACTGTCCCTGAATCTGGAGGTGTGCGTTTTCACACTTCTATACTTTTGCCCGATGGGAGAGGGGAGAAGAGGGAGTGGCCACAGGAAACATAATGAAAATCTCAATGTATCTTCATGTTTAGGTGGAATGATTTTTCACGCATTTTCTCGGCAAGTTTACAGCAAGGCAGAGACTATCACAACATTTAAAAGACATTTGGACAGGTACATGGGTGGGAAAGGTTCATAGGGACTAGCTGAGATGGGGCTCATTAGCTAGCGTGGATAGGTTGGGGTGAAGGGCCTGTTTCTGTGCTGTGTGACTCTATGAATCTATAAAAGAAATGAGTTCAAAGTTTGTTCAATACAGCAATGTAGCCAGTGCTTCCACACCTCAAACATTGTTTTCCTGAAATAGACTCCCAAAATTTCCCAAATTTCCTGGAATTTGATGGTATTTCCAGAAATTTAAGCTTTTCCCAACTGCGCACGCGCGGATACCCGGCCCACTGCGCACGCACTGCGTCCCTACCGCGTCACCACCGCCATTTTCAATTGTGCACGGCTGACGGGCCTCCCCCAACTGCGCAGGCGCGGATGGTCGGAAACAAAATGTTTTCCCCAAACCCCTTTGCGTCTCCACGCGCGTGCGCAGTGGGCCCGGTATCCGCGCGTGCACAGTTGGGGCGGCAGTCGCACATTCGCAGTTGGGGAAGGCTTTTCCCGAAATTTCCCGAAATTATTCAATTTCCCTAAAATTACCCGAAGACAACCGGAATTTCCCGAATTTCAGGTAATTTCCTTCGAAGTTGAAACACTGAATGTAGCCACAAGTATGAATGTGAATCATAAAGCTCAATGTGTCAGGGATGGAGGCTGAAGAAACTGCAGGTGCTGGAACCTCGATCAAAACACAAGGTGCTGGAGGAACTCAGCAGGTCAGGCAGCATCTGTGGAGGGAATGGGGAGGTGAGGTTTAGGGTCGGAACTCTTCATTAGACTGAGGAGGTCAAAAGGAGGAGCTGGCATGAGGGGGGCACCACCGTGGGTGTGGTGGGGTTGAGGGGGGGGTTGAGGGGGGGGAACAAAGGAGAACCTGGAGCAGGGGGGGTGGGGGAGGGGAGAACAAAGGCGGAGGACAATGAATGTCAATGCGACCTGTCACGTTAATTCATTCAATCAAAAAAGAATCCATCCCAAAAATATTGTCTGTATATTTGAATGAGGAATGAATGAATGAGTGAATGAATGAATGAGTGAATGACTGAATGAATGAGTGAATGAGTGAATAAATGAATGAATGAATGAGTTAATGACTGAATGAATGAGTGAATGAATGAATGAGTGAATGACTGAATGAATGAGTGAATGAATGAATGAATGAGTGAATGAATGAATGAGTGAATGACTGAATGAATGAGTGAATGAATGAATGAGTGAATGAATGAATGAATGAGTGAATGAATGAATGAGTGAATGAATGAATGAGTGAATGACTGAATGAATGAGTGAATGAATGAATGAGTGAATGACTGAATGAATGAGTGAATGAATGAATGAATGAGTGAATGAATGAATGAGTGAATGACTGAATGAATGAGTGAATGACTGAATGAATGAGTGAATGAATGAATGAGTGAATGAATGAATGAGTGAATGAATGAATGAATGAATGAGTGAATGAGTGAATGAGTGAATGAGTGAGTGAATGAATGAGTGAATGAGTGAATGAGTGAATGAGTGAATGAGTGAATGAGTGAATGAGTGAATGAATGAGTGAATGAGTGAATGAGTGAATGAGTGAATGAGTGAGTGAATGAATGAGTGAATGAGTGAATGAATGATACATTATTATCACATATGACAAGTCACAGTGATATTTTTATTTTGTGTGCCCAAGGTATGCAAAGAGTGGCCACACAAAGGGCGCCGTCAGTTACAAAGTATCTCAGCTGGGACATGTTGGTCAGTGTGGGCAAGTTGGGCTGAAGGGTCTGTTTCCACACTGTATGACTCTATGGCTCAAAGTATTCCATTTTACCCAAATAGTTTTCAACGATCCCCCGTTTACTTCTCGGCGCCCCCCCCCCCCAATCCCCCCCGAATCCCCCCCCCTCCCCCCACCCCCACACCACGCCGACTCCTCCACAGATGCTGCCTGACCCGTTGAGCTGCTCCGGCACTCTGTGTTAGAGTCGGATGGATGGGTGCCTCAAACATCCACCTCCACCTACGATCGTCGGCACCTACCTGCTACCTGCTACAGGTGCCAACGTTAAAACCAAGGCACCTTGCCAAGACACGGAGCAGTCAGAAACACACAGATTCGCAGCTTATAAGCACATGCTGACGCGTGCAATAGCTATAAATATAGAGCTACGTTTTCGACACTAAAACAATGGATACAGCTCTTTTCTAAAAATAAAATTGTTTAGCAGAGAAAGTTGGCAGCAAATCAAACTTCATATCCCCAAGGGGTCTATTTGTATTGGTTGAGGGGCTTCCAGAATAATTCGCCTTGTACAAGATCTATATTTCTTTCCATTTTTCATTTTCTCCAAGGTTGAAAAAGTTGTCACTCAGGTTCCTATTTAATTCCCCCCTCCCTCACCTTAAACCTGTGTCCTCTGGTCCTCGATTCGCCTACACTGGGCAATAGACTCTGTGCGTCTACCCGATCTATTCCTCTCACGATCTTACACACCTCCATAAGATCTCTCCTCATCCTCCTGCGCTCCAAGGAATAGAGTCCCAGCCTGCTCAACCTCTGCCTGTAGCTCAGACCCTCTAGTCCTGGCAACATCCTCGTAAATCTTCTCTGTACCGGGCCCTTGTGAGACCACACCTGGAGTATTGTGTGCAGTTTTGGTCCCCTAATTTGAGGAAGGACATTCTTGCTATTGAGGGAGTGCAGCGTAGGTTCACGAGGTTAATTCCCGGGATTGCGGGACTGTCATTTGCTGAGAGAATGGAGCGGCTGGGCTTGTATACTCTGGAGTTTAGAAGGATGAGAGGGAATCTCATTGTAACATAAGATTGTTAAGGGCTTGGACACGCTAGAGGCAGGAAACATGTTCCCGATGTTGGGGGAGTCCAGAACCAGGGGCCACAGTTTAAGAATAAGGGGTCAGCCATTTAGAACGAAGACGAGGAAACACTTTTTCTCACGGAGAGTGGTGAGTCTGTGGAATTCTCTGCCTCAGAGGGCGGTGGAGGCCGGTTCTCTGGATGCTTTCAAGAGAGAGCTAGATAGGGCTCTTAAAAATAGCGGAGTCAGGGGATTATGGGGAGAAAGCAGGAACGGGGTACTGATTGTGGACGATCAGCCATGATCACATTGAATGGCGGTGCTGGCTCGAAGGGCCGAATGGCCTACTCCTGCACCTACTGTCTATTACCTATTTCCAGCTTGACAGTTCCTGAATAATTCGCCTTGATACAAGATCAACATTTTATTTCAACATTTTTCATTTCCTCCAAGGTTTCGCTTCGAGACATAATTTTAATCTTTCTCCTGATCAACGTGTCGCATGCACCGACATCATTTCACCCTCTCGTATTTACATGCCAAGCTTTGCAAATTGCCTTCATGGGACTGTCGGTGATTGATTTAGGCTTTCAATGTGCTACAGAGCATGGCTGCACAATTTGAGGGGATACAGAGGAACAAACTGTGAACAAGGCAGCATCTCAGAGAGAATAATGGACATCATCAATTCCGTCGATTGTTTCATTCAATAATGTAACCGTAGCATAGAAAACGGGGAGCGGCAGAGAGAGGGTAGACAGTCAGAACCTTTTTCCCCAAGGTGGAAATGCCAAGGACAAGAGGGCATAGCAAGTGAGAGGGGCAAAATTCAAAGGAGGTAGAGTCACAGAGTGATACAGCGTGGAAACAGGCCCAACTTGCCCACACCGCCCAACATGTCCCATCTACGCTGGTCCCACCTGCCCACATTTGGTCCATATCCCTCCAAACCTGTCCTATCCATGTATCTGTCTAACTGTTTCTTAAATGTTGGGATAGTCCCAGCCTCAACTACCTCCTCTGGCAGCTCGTTCCATACACCCACCTCCTTTTGTGTGGAAAAGTTACCCCTCAGGTTCCTATTAAATCTTTTCCCCTTCACCTTAAACCTATGTCCTCTGGTCCTCGATTCCCCTACTCTGGGCAAGAGACCCTGTGCGTCTACCCGATCTATTCCTCTCACGGTGTACGGGATGCACGGGATAAGTTTTTTTACACAGAGGGTGGCGGGTGCCTGGAACTCACTGCCAGGGGCGGTGGTGGAGGCAGTTACGTCAGGGACATGTAAGGCTCTTGTCGATAGGCGCGTGGATCTGCAGGGATTGGAGCAATGTTGCTCAGGAGTATTAACTTGGCATCATGCTCAGCACAGACATTGTGGGCCGAAGGGCCTGTTCCAGTGCTGAACGGTATTACGTCTCCATACATAATAGAACAGAACATCTGACTAATTGTACATACTTGCTTGATTTTAATACTTTCGATTAACATTATGTATAAAAAAGTGATAAGCTGGCTCAGCGGTAGAGTTGCTGCCTCACAGCGCCACAGAGACCCGGGTTCCATCCTGACTACGGGAGCTGTCTGTACGGAGTTTGCACGTTCTCCCCATGACCCGAGTGGGGTTTTTCTCCGAGATTTCGTTTTCCTCCCACACTCCAAAGACGTACAGGCCGGTAGGTTAATTGGATTCGGTAAAATTGTACCATTGTCCCGACTGTGTGTAGGATAGCGTTAGTTTGCGGGAATCGCTGGTCGGCGCGGACTCAGTGGGCTGAAGGCGCTGTTGTCTGGGATACTAAAACTGAAGCTATAAAGATGCTTTAATGAAGTGAAGTGTTTTAAAGCAAGCGTAGATCGTCTGATTCCCTCGCACGGAATCCTAATTTATATTGTTGATTTCAAGATGATAGGAAACGATGTTAACAAAGAAAAATTAATAAAATGACAAATTAAAAAACATTAGATTTGATGGCGCTGCAGCTAAGCTCGTGAGTTTGCCTATTGAACCGTTTCCCGTAAATCACTTAACATGGTAAGGATGCAACTAAGCCTACAGCAAACATCTGTGTCTCGCTCAAAATATCTTCAGGGCAAAGTCTATCAAACGCTTGCGAGTTATTGCTGCTGATGTTTTATATATTCAGGGAGAATTCCTCTCTGCTCTTTTCATGAGGGCTTCAACCATTTCAAAATAACCCTGTACATACTCCTTGTGGTTTATAGACAATAGACAATAGACAATAGTTGCAGGAATAGGCCATTCAGCCCTTCGAGCCAGCACCGCCATTCAATGTGATCATGGCTGATCATCCCCAATCAGTACCCCGTTCCTGCCTCTTTGCTCCTATACTCGACTCCTCTTGTTATAAAGGCCAACATGCCTTACGCTTTCTTCACTGCCTGCTGTCCCTGCGTGCTTACTTTCATAGACTGATGAACAAGGACCCACAGATCCCGTTGTACTTCCCCTTTTCCCAACTTGACACCATTTAGATAGTAATCTGCCTTCCTGCTCTTGCTACCAAAGTGGATAACCTCACACTTATCAACATTAAACTGCATCTGCCATGCATCTGCCCACTCACCCAACCCGTCCAATTCACCCTGCATTCTCACAGCATCCTCCTCACAGTTCACACTGACACCCGGCTTTGTGTCATCTGTATCAGCTTTGTTTCTAGCTTCTAGAACAATAAGATGCAGAGTTTGCAGACCCTAAATTGCAATACATCCTAGACTTGCTAGTGACTAGTATACAGTCAATGAGCAGCTACAGTGACTAGTATAGCTGAGACAGGTGTGGGCAATTTGGGCCGAAGGGTCTGTTTCCACACTGTATCACTCTATGACTATGACTTCCAAAACAGTTTTTCGATACAATGGTCTTGTTCATAAGTCATAGGAGCAGAATTAGGCCATTCGGTCCATCAAGTCTACGCCATTCAATCATGGCTGATCTATCTCTCCCTCCTAACCCCATTCTCCCGCCTTCTCCCCATAACCCCTGACACCCATACTAATCAAGAATCTATCTATCTCCGCGTTAAAAATATCTATTGACAGCCTCCACAGCCTTCTGTGTGCAAAGAATTCCACGGATTTACCATCCAAAGTGCTAGAGTAACTCAGCGGGTCAGGGTGACATGGTTGAGACCCTTCTTCTAAAATGCTGCGAATTGTGGACGCAGCCCAGACCATCACACAAACCAACCTCCCTTACATTGACTCCATCTACACCTCACGCTGCCTCGGCAAGGCCAGCAGCATAATCACGGACCAGTCTCATCCCGGTCTCTCCCTCTTCCCCCCTCTCCCATCGGGCAAAAGGTACAGAAGTGTGAAAACGCACACACCTCCAGATTCAGGGTGAGTTTCTTCCCAGCTGTTATCAGGCAACTGAACCATCCTATCACCAACTAGAGAATAGTTCTGAACTATTATCTACCTCATTGGAGACCCTCAGACGTTCTTTGATCGGACTTTACTGGCTTTACCTTGCACTAAACGTTGTTCCCCTTATCATGTATCTGTACACTGTAAATGGCTCGAACGTAATCATGTTTAGGAAGGAACTGCAGATGCCGGTTTAAACCGAAGATAGACACAAGAAGCTGGAGTAACTGAAGAAGGGTCTCAACCCAAAACATCACCTATTCCTTTTCTCCAGAGATGCTGCCTGACCCGCTGAGTTACTCCAGCTTTTTGTGTCTATGTTCGATTGTAATCACGTATTGTCTTTCCGCTGACTGGTTAGCGATGCAACAAAAGCTTTTCACTGTACCTCGGTACACGTGACCATAACCTAAACTGAAACTGAACTGACTCCACAGATGCTGCCTGACCCGCTGAGTTACTCCAGCGTTACTCTGTGAAACGTCACCTATCCATGTTCTCCACAGATGCTGCCTGACCCGCTGAGTTACTCCAGCACTCTGTGAAACGTCACCTATCCATGTTCCGGCAGCATCTATGGAGCGAAGGAAATAGGCAACGTTTCGGCCCGAAACCCTTCCGGGTTTCGGCCCGAAACGTTGCCTATTTCCTTCAGGGTTTCGGCCCGAAAGGTTGCCCATTTCCTTCGCTCCACAGACGCTGCCTGACCCGCTGAGTTACTCCAGCACTCTGTGAAACGTCACCTATCCATGTTCTCCACAGATGCTGCCTGACCCGCTGAGTTACTCCAGCACTCTGTGAAACGTCACCTATCCATGTTCTCCACAGATGCTGCCTGACCCGCTGAGTTACTCCGGCACTCTGTGTCCTTTTGCATATTAACCGGCATCTGCAGTTCCCTGTTTCCATGTCTTTATTAAAAATTACCTTTCACACAGTGAGCAAAGGAAGACATGGCCCACAATCGGCGAGTTATTTCAGTATACTCACCTGATTACAGCTGCCAATTCTATTCCACTGCAACTATTCTGCTTTCTAAAGCTAGTGTCTGCTGTGATAACTGTGCCATTCTGAGCGTGCTGATGACTTTATGACAAGACAATTTATTTTGGAATTAATGTCATCCGTCACGCAGTCCACATTGTTGGTCTAGGTATTTTTCTGCACAAGGACGTCAGGAGCGGCAAATAGCTCAACGTGCCAGATTCACCAACTCACTCCTACTCTTTGCTTCCTGTTTGCCAGCCAGTTCTCTATCCACATCAATACTGAACCCCCAATACCGTGTGCTTTAAGTTTGTATATTAATCTCTTATGTGGGACCTTGTCGAAAGCCTTCTGAAAGTCCAGATACAACACATCCACTGGTTCTCCCCTATCCACTCTACTAGTTACATCCTCGAAAAATTCTATAAGATTCGTCAGACATGACTTACCTTTCATAAATCCATGCTGACTTTGTCCAATGATTTCACCACTTTCCAAATGTGCTGCTATCCCATCTTTAATAACTGATTCTAGCAGTTTCCCCACTACCGATGTTAGACTAACTGGTCTGTAATTCCCCGTTTTCTCTCTCCCTCCCTTTTTAAAAAGTGGGGTTACATTTGCTACCCTCCAATCCTCAGGAACTACTCCAGAATCTAAGGAGTTTTGAAAAATTATCACTAATGCATCCACTATTTCTGGGGCTACTTCCTTAAGTACTCTGGGATGCAGCCTATCTGGCCCTGGGGATTTATCGGCCTTTAATCCATTCAATTTACCTAACAGGTTAATTGCCTTCAGTAAAAATGTTCACAAGTCATAGGAGTGGAATTAGGCCATTCGGCCCATCGAGTCTACTCCGCCATTCAATCATGCCTGATCTCTGCCTCCTAATCCCATTTTCCTGCCTTCTCCGCATAACGCTTGACACCCGTCCTAATCAAGAATTTGTCTATCTCTGCCTTAAAAATATCCACTGACTTGGCCTCCACAGCCCTCTGTGGCAATGAGTTCCACAGATTCACCACCCTCTGACTAAAGAAGTTCCTCCTTACCTCCTTTCTAAAAGAGAGCCCTTTAATTCTGAGGCTGTGCCCTCTGGTCCTAGACTCTTCCACCAGTGGAAACATCCTCTCCACATCCACTCCATCTATGCCTTTTATTATTTTCCTTAGTGTGTGTAGGATAGTGTTAGTGTGGGGGGGGGGGATCGCTGGTCGGTGCGGGCTGGATGGCCGAAGGGCCTGTTTCCACGCTGTATCTCTAAACCTACAAAGCTCCCTCGCTTGGTTTCCCATCAGATGCCCAGATAGAATTAAAAACCCAATCTCACATCAGCCCCTCCATGAAACTTGTATTGGCTGTGGGCTTCAGCAACCTCCAGTTAGACGTAATAGAATAGTTAATAGAAAAGAAACATAATTAAGGCCAAAGCGTGCAAAATTAATTACTCTGCAATTCCCCTGCTTGGTGAGATACATGTTCAGGATATCAATCCAACATTGTGATCTAATTGTCCAAGTCTGTCTGGTTTCATGCTACAGCCAACAGCCTCACCAACCAGCGCTCCAATGATGCCCTGATCCTTGATGTTCATCTACACCCCCATAACCTCCGGTCCTGAAGCCGCTTAAATAATCAAATAATCAAATAGTTTGGACAAGCTGCAAGACAAGAATTACAATGTTTTTTTGACAGTAACTAGTCTTATAGCCACAATTCAACAGAAGCAAAGTACCCGCCACTAGCAGGGTGGCCCAGCGGTAGAGTTGCTGCCTCACAGCGCCAGGTACCCGGGTTCCATCCTGACCTCAGGAGCTGTCTGTGTGTGTGGAGTCTGCACGTTCTCCCCGTGACCACGTGGGTTTCCTCCGGGTGCTCCGGTTTCCTCCCACACTCTAAAGACGTGCGGGTTTGTAGGTTAATTGGCTTGGTGTGAAATGGTAAATTGTCCCCTAGTGTGTGTAGGACCGTGATAGTATACGGCATGGACTCGGTGGGCCAAAGGGCCTGTTACCGTCTTGTATCTCTAAACTAAAACTAAAATCCCCCCCAAATATGCAGGTTTGTAGGTTAATTGGCCCTCTGTACATTGCCCGCAGTGTGTGGATAGAAAGTGGGATAGCATGGAACTAGTGTGAACGGGTGGTCGATGGTCAGTGCGGACTCGGTGGGCCGAAGGGCCTGTTTCCATGCTGTATCTCTAAACTAAACTAAACTAAACTTTGATGGGTAGAGTAGGTTAAGGGGGATAAGGACCAAACGCAGGCAGGTGGGACAAGTGTAGATGGGGCATGTTGATCAGTGTGGGCAAAGGGCTAGTTTCACGTTGTATTATTCCCTACAGTAGCCAACTGTCCTGTATTAGCCGGGACATCCCATATATTGGGCTAAATTGGTTCGTCCCGTACGGGACCGCCCTTGTCCCGTATTTGACTGCTACCACTCGGGTCGAGGGGACTATCGGGTCAGAGCGCCGCGTCCGGCCCCGCCTCGCCCGTCCCCGACGTAGTGCAGCCCATGGAGTGCAGCAGCAGCAGCTGCAGCAGCGCCTCGCCCGTGGCCCCGTCAGTCGGCAGCCCGGCCAGCTGTCCGACCTTCGGGCCTTCGCTTACCGCCCGGGCCACCACACCACCACCACCCCTCCTTCTCACGGCCGATCATCGGTTCATGAGTTGGATGGAGCGCTGGACTTTGCGGCGCGGCCCCCCGGGGCCAAAACTCCTCAGCTGGCCCCCGCCGGCTGGGCTTTGTGTGCAGTCCAGCACCCGGGGCCAACTCATCCATTCACCCAGGCACGGCCGAGTCGGTCAACGAATCGCCGTCGGGAATTTGTCCCGTATTTTGGCCTTTTGTCCATTATTTGGCGGTGAGAAAGTTAGCGACCCCATTACTCCACGGCTCTGAATAAATTGGTTTCGGAGGTTGGGAGTCAGCGTGCGGGTTTGTAGGTCAATTGCCCCTCTGTAAAGTTGCCCCTAGTGTGTAGGGATTGGATGCCAAAGTGGGATAACATAGAACTAGTGTGGACTCGGTGGGCCGAAAGGCCTGTTTCCATGCTGTATCTCCAAACTAAAAACTAGCATAACATGGAACTAGTGTTAACTAGTGTCAACATCAAGCTTGTGTGAACAGGTGATCGATGGCTGTTGTGGAACCGAAGGGCCCATTTCTCCGCTGTATCAGTAAACAAAACTAAAACTGAGCTGAAAAGGCATTTGAAGAACAAGTGGGAAAGACAGGGCTTGGAGCAGCGAGCAGGAGAGCAAGCGGGGAGGCATCCCGAGCTCGGTAGACCTTCAACTCCCAGCTCGAGTGTCAGGTGAGCACTATAAATCACGTCGGTGACAGGCCAGATGCAACATGAATTGCCAGCCGAAAATAGCAGCCGCGAGATTCATTTACATCTGTGGTGCAAATCCAGCAAATGTATCGACACACGCCGTGGGTTAAAGGCGAGCCCAAGGCCGAGACTAGCATCTTTTGGTTTTAGCAAGGTGGCTGGAGACACATTGTGGGTCTTTTCTCTACCAAATCCAACCAAAATTAATGCCGATACATCGAGCATTGTCCCTCAAAATTTGAGGGCATGTTCTGTTATTTTTCTTCCGTTTTTGGACAATCGATCATCGATCCAGCCGATTCTCTTTCGGCTGCTGGAAACAATTTGAATTCTCTGAGCATTTCTTCACCGATAATTATCCGAAATTAGTCCGTTGCTGTCTGGGAGTTTATTACATGTAGTATATTTACGTGAGCAATTAATATCAGTGCTGTCATAAACAAACATGCACAGGTTGAGTACGCAGATATATTCAAGGTTCTGCATTCAAATACGGTAACAACTGCACATTCCGAGGTCATTTAGACAACAAATTACCCACCTATTTGCTGCCCTGTTCATGGTTATGTACAATATTATCAAATGTCCAACAGAGAATGCAGATACGAGGAACTGCAGATGTTGGTTTGCAACATAAAAAAGACACAGAGTGCTGGAGTAACTCAGCGGGTCAGGCAGCATCTGTGGAGAACATGGATAGGTGACGTTTCACAGAGTGCTGGAGTAACTCAGCGGGTCAGGCAGCATCTGTGGAGAACATGGATAGGTGACGTTTCACAGAGTGCTGGAGTAACTCAGCGGGTCAGGCAGCATCTGTGGAGAACATGGATAGGTGACGTTTCACAGAGTGCTGGAGTAACTCAGCGGGTCAGGCAGCATCTGTGGAGCGAAGGAAATGGGCAACCTTTCGGGCCGAAACCCTGAAGGAAATAGGCAACGTTTCGGGCCGAAACCCAGAAGGGTTTCGGGCCAAAACGTGCCTATTTCCTTCGCTCCATAGATGCTGCCGGAACATGGATAGGTGACGTTTCACAGGAGTGTTGGAGTAACTCAGTGGGTCAGGCAGCATCTGTGGAGGACATGGATAGGTGACGTTTCACAGAGTGCTGGAGTAACTCAGCGGGTGCAGCAGCATCTGTGGAGCGAAGGAAATGGGCAACCTTTCGGGCCGAAACCCTGAAGGAAATAGGCAACGTTTCGGGCCGAAACCGGAGGGTTTTGGGCCGAAACGTTGCCTATTTCCTTCGCTCCATAGACGCTGCCGGAACATGGATAGGTGACGTTTCACAGAGTAACGCTGGAGTAACCCAGCGGGTCAGGCAGCATCTGTGGAGAACATGGATAGGTGACGTTATGGGCCGTGACCTCTTCATCAGACTAGTGGAGACACCGACTACTTCGCCTGGTCAGGCCAACCCATGCAACTCCCACCCAGTGCCGTCGCCAGGACAACGGGCCCTCATGGCCAAGTTAAGGCTCTATGGGCGGCACGATGTGCAGCGGTGGAGTTACAGCCTCACAGCGCCAGAGGCCCGGGTTCGATCCTGACTATGGGTGCTGTCTGTTTGGAGTTTGCACGTTCTCCCCGTGACCTGCGTGGGTTTTCTCCGGGTGCTCCGGTTTCCTCCCGCACTGCAAAGACGTGCAGGTTTGTTGGTTAATTGGCTTCTGTAAATTGTCCCTGGTGTACGGGATTGATCGCAGTTTGGGGCAGACTCAGCGGGCCGAAGGGCCCATTTCCACGTTGTATCTACACTATCGTATTTATTTATTTATTTGTTTATTTGTAGAGATACAGCGCGGAAACAGGCCCTTCGGCCCACCGAGTCCGCACCGACCAGCGATCCCCGCACACTAACACTATCCTACACACACTAGGGACAATTTACACACACACCAAGCCAATTAACCTACAAACCTGCACGTCTTTGGGAGTGTGGGAGGAAACCGGAGATCCTGGAGAAAACCCACGTGGGTCACGGGGAGAACGCACCAACTCCGTACAGATAGCGCCCGTAGTCGGGATCGAACCCGGGTCTGCAAGCGCTGTAAGGCAGCAACTCTACCGCTACGCCACCGTGCCGCCCTCGAAATTAAACTACATTTTGAACAACTTTGGACTTGAATCGTACAAAAAGGTGGCGCTGGAATCATAGCTGAACTCTTGTGACCTGTCTCTGTTGTTCTCACCCTCTTGGACCTAAGTATGAAAGATCTCTTATGCAGAGTAAATATGTTTAATCTAACGGGATGCATCAAAGGAATGTCTCTGTGCCTCGGTACATGGGACAACAAAATACCCTTGAAGCATTGAATCGGTGAACCTTCCTCTTCCACTCCCACTTTGGCCCAAGTCCCGCACACTGCCAGGGCTCACATGTCTGGTGTTATGCAATTTCAAGATGCTTCATTATATGCAGTCTGACACTCACAAGTGTGACTCAGATATTGACATACCCAGGCAATGTGTAGCATCGCAGAGATACAGCATCTGCAGACGGTGACTCACTGGAGGATATAAAGCAGCACAGGGATTAATAGCGGCTCAGGTTCCGACACAAAGAGGAGGTCAGAGCAGCAAATAGGTTTTAGACTTTCGAGATACAGAATGGAAACAGCCCACCGAGTAAAGTTGCCAACTGTCCCGTATTAGCCGGGACATCCCGTATATTGGTTTGTCCCGTACGGGACCGCCCTTGACCCGTATTTGACTGCGGCTACTCGGGTCGAGGGGACTGTCGGGTCGGAGCGCCGCGTCCGGCCCCTCGCCTCGCCCGTCCCCGACGTAGTGCAGCCCGTGGAGTGCAGCAGCAGCAGCAGCAGCAGCAGCGCCTCGCCCGTGGCCCCGTCGGTCGGTCGGTCGGCAGCCCGGTCAGCTGTCCGACTTTCAGACCTTCGCTTACCGCCGACACCACCACCACCACCCCTCCTTCTCACGGCCGATCATCGGTTCATGAGTTGGATGGGGCGCCGGGCTTTGCGCCCGACATCGCGCGGCCCCTGGGGCCAAAACTGCTCAGCTGGCCCGCCGGCTGGGCTTTGTGTGCAGTCCGGCAACCGGGGCCAACTCATCATTCACCCAGCCACGGCCGAGTCAGTCAACGAATTGCCGTCGGGAACTTGTCCCTTATTTTGACCTTTTGTCCCTTATTTGGGAGTGAGAAAGTTGGCGACCTTGCCACGGAGTCCGCGCCGACCAGCGATCCCCCTGTGCACCAGCACTATCCTACACACACTGGGGACAATTTACAATTTGACCAGAGCCAATTAACCTACAAGCCTGTACATCTCTGGAGGAAACCGGAGCACCCGGAGTAAAACAAACCCAGGTCACAGGAAGAACGTACAAACTCCGTACAGACAGCACCCGTAGTCAGGATCGAACCCGGGTCTCTGGCGCCGTGAGGCAGCAACTCTACCGCTGCCCCACCGTGATCTAAAATCACAACACATTTTTGAACTGAGCAAAGTCACTATTTATCTAAGTTTTTACCTTGTACAACCTTTTTTATTTTTTGAAAAGAAGATCCTTGCTCAGTGTTCTTGGTTGCTGAGCTGTGCGTGATTTCTGCAAGGCCTCAGATGCAGGTGGATGAAATATGAAGGAAGATTCTGGCATTGGGAGAGAATGATAGAAAACCAAGTTTGGGGCTGTGTCACTATCGGAGTAAGTCAAGTCAAGAGGGTTTAATTGTTATATGTGCCAGCTATCTAACGGTGGCAATGAGATTTGCTGCAGCTGTACAGACCCATAAAAAGAATCGATATAACCCACAAATAAATATACAATAATCAATAATACAATTTAAGTCAGAAACAGCCATATTAGTAAACCGGGTAACTATGGAAGGGTTTCGGCCCGAAACGTTACCTATTTCCTTCGCTCCATAGATGCTGCTGCACCCGCTGAGTTTCTCCAGCATTTTTGTCTACCTTCGATTTTCCAGCATCTGCAGTTCCTTCTTTAAAACTATGTAAGCATGTGGTTCATAAATTCGAGGAGCAGAATTAGGTTAGGAGTTAGGTTAGCAGGGTGTCAGGGGTTATGGGGAGAAGGCAGGGGAATGGGGTTAGAAGGGAGAGATAGATCAGCCATGATTGAATGGCGGAGTAGACTTGATGGGCTGAATGGCCTAATTCTGCTACTATCACGTATAATCTTATGATCAAATAGACAATAGACAATAGGTGCAGGAGTAGGCCATTCGGCCCTTCGAGCCAGCACCGCCATTCATTGTGATCATGGCCGATCATCCCCAATCAGTACCCCGTTCCTGCCTTCTCCCCATATCCCCTGACTCAGCTATTTTTAAGAGCCCTATCTAGCTCTCTCTGAGGCAGAGAATTCCACAGACCAAATGATCTTATCAATTAGGCCATTCGGCCCAACAAGTCTAAACTGCCATTTCACGATGTTTTCAAGAGAGAGTTAGATTTAGCTCTTCGGGCCAAAGGAATTAAGGGATATGGGGGAGAAAGCAGGAACGGGGTACTGATTTCGGATGATCAGCCATGGTCATATTGAATGGCGGTGCTGGCTCGAAGGGCCAAATGGCCTACTCCTGCACCTCTTGTTTTTCTATTCAATCATGGCTGATCTAACTTTCCCTCTCAACACCATTCTCTGGGTAATTAGTAAGCTACTAAGTTACTAGTAGGTTACTGGGGAAGTAGTAGATAATACTGGGTAACTAATTGTGCTTCTACTCTTGTTTAAGAAGGAACTGCAGATGCTGGAAAAATCGAAGGTAGACAAAAATGCTGGAGAAACTCAGCGGGTGAAGCAGCGTCTATGGAGCGAAGGAATAGGTGACGTTTCGGGTCGAGACCCGGAAGGGATAGGTGACGTTTCGGGTCGAGACCCTTCCGGGTCTCGACCCGAAACGTCACCTATTCCTTCGCTCCATAGATGCTGTCTCACCCGCTGAGTTTCTGGAAGGGTCTGGACCCGAAACGTCACCTATTCCTTCGCTCCATAGATGCTGCCTCACCCGCTGAGTTTCCGGAAGGGTCTGGACCCGAAACGTCACCTATTCCTTCGCTCCATAGACGCTGCCTCACCCGCTGAGTTTCTCCAGCATTTTTGTCTACCTCCGTGCTCCTACTCTTTGTTTGTTGAAACTAAAATTCTCCATTCCGCAAGGAATCGTTACATTTGTGCAAAACCTTTCCAGTTTATGTTAACACTGAAGCTTAGAAAAAAGAGTACAATTGCAATCTAAATGTAATTGTATCATCGCTTTACATCGAGTCATTTTGACCTCCATTTCTATATTGATAGAGAGCCTGAAATCTAATTTTTTTCCTGTTTGAGGATTTCGTAAAGCCCTGTCCCACTGTACGAGTTCATTCAAGAGCTCTACCGAGTTAAAAAAAAAAAAAAATCAAACTCGTGGTAAGCACGTAGAATGTACGTAGCGGGTACGTCGGAGCTCGGGGACGTCTCTTAGCGGCTCGTAACGCTAACGGCAGGTACTCGGGAAGCGCGGTAAGCTCGTGAAGACTGTTGAAGATTTTTCAACATGGTGAAAAATGTCTACGAGAGCCCCGAGTACCGACGGGCGGCCATTACCGTAAATCTCCGAGTTTGAATCAGGGCAAACTCGGGAGAACTCTTGAATGAACTCGTACAGTGGGACAGGGGGACAGGGGTTTTAGTGTTTGTTGCTGGATCAAAGAAATATTTTCCTGGAGATACTAACGCAACAGATGATTTGCATTCTAGTCGTTTTTGTTTACAATAACAAGCTGTATTTCAGCAATAGGTTCGATCTTCAATTAATATTAGTATGAAATAACAGTTAAGGGGCTGTACCACTGCGGCAACCTAATTCGGCGAGTTTAGAAGAGTTCAGGAGAGTTTGAAAAAATGTCATGTTGAAGACCTCCTTCGACCTCCTTTGACTAGCTACGACTTGCTTCGCGAAAATTGGACACCGAATAGTGGAGAATGAAGACGACCTCCGTCGATCTCCATCGACCTCCCTTCGACTATGATGAAGACAATAGACAATAGACAATAGGTGCAGGAGTAGGCCATTCGGCCCTTTGAGCCAGCACCGCCATTCAATGTGATCATGGCTGATCATCCCCAATCAGTACCCCGTTCCTGCCTTCTCCCCATATCCCCTGACTCCACTATTTTTAAGAGCCCTATCTAGCTCTCTCTTGAAAGCATCCAGAGAACCTGCCTCCACCGCCCTCTGAGGCAGAGAATTCCACAGACTCACCACTCTCTGTGAGAAAAAGTGTTTCCTCGTCTCCGTTGTAAATGGCTTACTCCTTATTCTTAAACTGTGGCCCCTGGTTCTGGACTCCCCCAACATCGGGAACATGTTTCCTGTCTCTAGCGTGTCCACCACCTTAACAATCTTATATGTTTCAATGAGATCCCCTCTCATCCTTCTAAACCCCAGAGTGTACAAGCCCAAGTGTACAAGACTATCTATGACTACCTTCGACTACCCTCGATTACCTACGACCAACATGCCGACCTACTTCGACTAAACCTACGAGTAAAAAAAGTACCGATTTTTTTCCATGGCGACCTTTTTTTACTCGCGGGCATTTTTTAACATGTTGAAAAATACACCGTGACCTAGCTGAGGCCTCGAGTACGCGGGGACTACTCGAGCATGAAGGAGGGTCACAAAGACCTCCTAGGACCTCGTGTCGACCGTGCTGCGAATATCAGTCGAGGGCAAACTTGTCAGAACTCACGGATTAGGTCGCCGCAGTGGGACAGCCCCTTTAGGATAATTTATGGTAGACAAAAATGCTGGAGAAAATCTCGACCCGAAACGTCGCCTATTCCTTCGCTCCATAGATGCTGCCTCACCCGTTGAGTTTCTCCTGCATTTTACCAGCATCTGCAGTTCTTTCTTAAACATTAGGATGGTTTATTGTCACGTGTACCAAGGTACAGTGAAAAGCTTTTGTTGCGTGCTAACCAGTCAGCGGAAAGACAATACATGATTACAATCGAGCCGTTCACAGTGTACAGATACATGATGAAGGGAATAACGTTTAGTGCAAGGTAAAGCCAGTAAAGTCTAATTAGAGATAGTCTGAAGGTCTCCAATGAGATAGATAGTCGTTCAGGACCACTCTCTAGTTGGTGATAGGATGGTTCAGTTGCCTGATAACAGCTGGCAAGAAACTGTCCCTGAATCTGGAGGTGTGCGTTTTCACACTTCTGTACCTCTTGCCCGATGGGAGAGGGGAGAAGAGGGAGTGGCCGGGGGTGAGACTGGTCCTTGATGATGCTGCTGGCCTTGCCGAGGCAGCGTAAGGTGTAGATGCAGTCAATGGAAGGGAGGTTGGTTTGTGTGATGGTCTGGGCTGCGTCCACAATTCACTGCAATTTCTTCAGTCGTTTCAGACGATTCTTGCTCAAAAAAATTATTGGATAGACACAATAAGATAAATTAGCCAAGAGAAGGAGAGGTTGAGAGACAGTGAGCATTCTCGACATTGCAGTCACTGGAGAACAGACTCAACCAGGAAATGCTCAACCAGTGGCGAGTGAAACAGTTAACATTCCAGACACAAATTGCTGGAGGAACTCAGCGGGACAGACAATTGACAATAGGTGCAGGAGTAGGCCATTCGGCCCTTCGAGCCAGCACCGCCATTCAATGTGATCATGGCTGATCATCCCCAATCAGTACCCCGTTCCTGCCTTCTCCCCATATCCCCTGACTCCGCTATCTTTAAGAGCCCTAACTAGCTCTCTCTTGAAAGTATCCAGAGAACCTGCCTCCACCGCCCTCTGAGGCAGAGAATTCCACACACTCACAACTCTCTGTGAGAAAAAGTGTTTCTTCGTCTCCGTTCTAAATGGCTTAGCCCTTATTCTTAAACTGTGTGGCCCCTGGTTCTGGACTCCCCCAACATCGGGAACATGTTTCCTGCCTCTAGCATGTCCAAACCCTTAATAATCTTATATGTCTCAATAAGATGCCCTCTCATCCTTCTAAACTCCAGGCAGCATCTCTGGAGAGAAGGAATGGGTGACGTTTCGGGTCGAGACCCTTCACCAGTCTGAAGAAGGGTCTCGACCCGAAACGTCACCCATTCCATCTCTCCAGCGATGCTGCCTGTCCCGCTGAGTTACTCTGGCTTTTTGTGTCTACCTTCGGTTTCAACCGGCATCTGTAGTTCCTTCTTACGCAATTAACATTTCAGGTCGGCTAAATTCTGTGGAGAAGCCATCCATCTGAGAAGTTTTCCCTATCCATCTCCGCGGATGTCGTGTGGCCTGCTGAGTATCTCCAGCGTTCTGTATTGCAAACAGCTCCTGCTGCTTTGGTAAGCTTCAGTTATTTTCAAGGACGTCCCTGATATCTGCAAGAACCACACAATTGCTCCCAGCTACTGATGTTGTGGCTCAGCGGTGTTGCTCCGAGCTGTCTCGAAAGCCCTCGAGCCGAAGGGAACAATGCTCTATAATCACACCAGAGGCAATTTCAACCCGAGCTTATTGAACGGAATGCCGAACATTTAGCTGAGGGACACGTCTTGTAATCTTTTCCTCCTTTGGCTTCTCGTGCCGTGAGTGTTTAATCTCAGCACTCAGTGGTCTAGAACTAGAGGGCACGGGTTTAAGGCGAGAGGGTTGGAATTTGGGCGAGATAGACAATTGACAATAGTTGCAATGTAGGCCATTCGGCCCTTCGAGCCAGCACCGCCATTCAATGTGATCATCCCCACTCAGTACCCCGTCCTGCCTTCTCCCCATATCCCCTGACTCCGCTATCTTTAAGAGCCCTATCTAGCTCTCTCTTGAAAGTATCCAGAGAACCTGCCTCCACCGCCCTCTGAGGCAGAGAATTCCACAGACTCACCACTCTCTGTGAGAAAAAGTGTTTCCTCGTCTCCGTTCTAAATGGCTTTCCCCTCATTCTTAAACTGTGGCCCCTGGTTCTGGACTCCCCCAACATCGGGAACATGTTTCCTGCCTCTAGCGTGTCCAAACCCTCAATAATCTTATATGTTTCAATAAGATACCCTCTCATCCTTCTAAACTCCAGAGTGTACAAGCCCAGCCGCTCTATTGTCTCAGCATATGACAGTCCCGCCATCCCGAGCTCTGAGGGGGACGTGTTTCAGACAGACAGAGCAGAGGGTGGTGAATCTGTGGGACGAGCTGCTGTAGGGAGGGGATGGTGGAGGTACAGGCGGACGGGGCACGGTGGCGCAGCTGGTAGAGTCGCTGCCTCACAGTTTCAGAGACCCCCGGTTCGATCCTGACCTCGGGTGCTGCCTGTGTGGAGTTTGCACGTCTCCCCTCCGCATCCCGTGCGGGTTTGTAGGTTAATCGGCCCTCTGTAAATCGCCCCCCCCCCCCTAGTGTGTAGGGAGTGGATGAGAAAGTGGGATTAGAAATTATGTGAACGAGTTTAGTTTAGTTTTTGTGATACAGCGCGGAAACAGGCCCTTCGGCCCAGCGAGTCCGTGCCGACCAGCGATCCCCGCACACTAACACTATCCAACATACGCCAGGGACAATTTACACTTACACCAGGCCGATTAGCCTACAAACCTGCACGGCTTTAGAGTGTGGGAGCAAACCGAAGATCTCAGAGAAAAACCACGCGGGTCACGGGGAGAACGTGCAAACTCCGTACAGACAGCGTCCGCAGTCAGGATCGAAACCGGGTCTCTGGCGCTGCGCCACCGGGCCGACCTGTTGTCATTTTTTTCATCGCAGAACATTATCTGTAGGTTCCCTCCTCTCTCCCTAGTTTTCTCACGGCTTGCTTCTGTACCTTGCATTGTTCCTGCAAAGAACTGGCTATAGAACTGGATCAGTAAAGTGCAAGAACGGGCCCTTCAGCCCACAATGCCATGCCAAACATGACGAAAGGTTAAACTAATCTTGTAGGCTCATTGGCTTGGTATAACATGTTAAATTGTCCCTAGTGTGTGTGGGACAGTGTTAGTGCGCGGGGATCGCTGGTCGGCGTAGACACAGTGGGCCGAAATGCTGTATCTCTACACTAAACTCTGCCTGCATGCGATCCATATCCCTTCATTTGCTGCATACCCGTGTGTCTCAGCGAAAGCACATCACATCTGCCTCCTTATTGAAACATATATGATTATTAAGGGTTTGGACACGCTAGAGGCAGGAAACATGTTCCCGATGTTTTGGGGGAGTCCAGAACCAGTGGCCACAGTTTAAGAATAAGAGGTAAGCCATTTAGAACGGAGATGAGGAAACACTTTTTCACACAGAGAGTTGTGAGTCTGTGGAATTCTCTGCCTCAGAGGGCGGTGGAGGCAGGTTCTCTGGATGCTTTCAAGAGAGAGCTAGATAGGGCTCTTAAAGATAGCGGAGTCAGGAGGATATGGGGAGAAGGTAGGAAGGGGGTACTGATTGTGGATGATCAGCCATTCAATGGTGGTGCTAGCTCGAGGGGCCAAATGGCCTACTGCACCTATTGTCTATTGTCTATTGTACACAAACCCAAGCCAATTGATCTACAAACCTGAACGTCTTTGGAGTGTGAGAGGAAACCGAAGATCTCGGAGAAAACCCACGCAGGTCACGGGAAGAGAACGTAAAGACTCCGTACAGACAGCATCCATAGTCAGGATCGAACCTGCGTCTCTGGCGCTGCAAGCGCTGTAAGGCAGTGACTCTACCGCTGCGTCACCGTGGGATTCAGGGTGTGAGCAAAAGGGAGAGGTTGAGCAGGCTGGAACTCTATTCCCTGGAGCGTAGGAGGATGAGGGGTGATCTTATAGAGGTGTATCAGATCATGAGGCGAATAGATTGGGTAGACGCACAGGGTCTCTTGCCCAGAATCGAGGACCATTGCACATAGGTTCAAGGTGAAGGGGAAATATTTAATAGGACTCTGAGAGGTAACTTTCCCACACAGAGTGTGGTGGGTGTATGGAACGAGCTGCCAGAGGAGGTAGTTGAGGCTGGGACTCTCCCAACTTTTAAGAAACAGTTAGACAGGTACATGGATAGGACAGATTTGGAGGAATATGGGCCAAATGCGGGCAGGTGGGACTAGTGCAGCTGGGACATGTTGGCTGGTGTGGGCAAGTTGGGCCGAAGGGCCCATTTCCACGCTGTCTCACTCTGTATAGTGTAGTTTGCTAACCTTTGGTAAATCCTAGCATTTACTAGGAGGAAATACCGGCAGTACTTTGCTTAGTTTATTGTCACAGGTAGAGTGAAAAGTTTTTAAGAAGGAACTGCAGATGCTGGAAAATCCCAGCTACACAAAAGTGCTGGAGAAACTCAGCGGGTGCAGCAGCATCTATGGAGCGAAGGAAATAGGCAACGTTTCGGGCCGAAACCCTGAAGGAAATAGACAACGTTTCGGGCATTTAACGACTGCATTGATGAACTACAACAATTGTTCATCCCAGTTTGGCAAAAAAATAAATCAGGGAAGGTAGTGCATCCATGGATAACAAGGGAAATCAGGGATAGTATCAAAACAAAAGATGAAGCGTACAAATTAGCCAGAAAAAGCAGCCTACCAGAGGACTGGGAGAAATTCAGAGTCCAGCAGAGGAGGACAAAGGGCTTAATTAGGAAAGGGAAAATAGATTATAAAAGAAAACTGGCAGGGAACATAAAAACTAACTGCAAAAGCTTTTATAGATATTAGATTAGATTAGATTAGATAGCCCTGTGAAGAGAAAAAGATTAGTTAAAACAAATGTAGGTCCCTTGCAGTCAGAAACAGGTGAAGTGATCATGGGGAACAAGGACATGGCAGACCAATTGAATAACTACTTTGGTTCTGTCTTCACTAAGGAAGACATAAATAATCTGCCGGAAATAGCAGGGGACCGGGGGTCAAATGAGATGGAGGAACTGAGTGAAATCCAGGTTAGCCGGGAAGTGGTGTTAGGTAAATTGATTGGATTAAAGGCCGATAAATCCCCAGGGCCAGATAGGCTGCATCCCAGAGTACTTAAGGAAGTAGCCCCAGAAATAGTGGATGCATTAGTGATAACTTTTCAAAACTCTTTAGATTCTGGAGTAGTTCCTGAGGATTGGAGGGTAGCTAATGTAACCCCATTTTTAAAAAGGGAGGGAGAGAGAAAACAGGGAATTACAGACCAGTTAGTCTAACATCGGTAGTGGGGAAACTGCTAGAATCAGTTATTAAAGATGGGATAGCAGCACATTTGGAAAGTGGTGAAATCATTAGACAAAGTCAGCATGGATTTATGAAAGGTAAATCATGTCTGACGAATCTTATAGAATTTTTCGAGGATGTAACTAGTAGAGTGGAGAAGGGAGAACCAGTGGATCTTTTAGAAACTTACAAAATTCTTAAGGGGTTGGACAGGCTAGATGCAGGAAGATTGTTCCCGATGTTGGGGAAGTCCAGAACAAGGGGTCACAGTTTAAGGATAAAGGGGAAATCTTTTAGGACCGAGATGAGGAAAACATTTTTTCACACAGAGAGTGGTGAATCTCTGGAATTCTCTGCCACAGAAGGTAGTTGAGGCCAGTTCATTGGCTATATTTAAGAGGGAGTTAGATGTGGCCCTGGTGGCTAAAGGTCTCAGGGGGTATGGAGAGAAGGCAGGTACAGGATACTGAGTTGGATGATCAGCCATGATCATATTGAATGGCGGTGCTGGCTCGAAGGGCCGAATGGCCTACTCCTGCACCTAATTTCTATGTTTCTATGAAACCCTTCTTCAGAGTGAAAAGTTGTTGTTGCGTGCTCTCCAGTCAGTGGAAAGACTACAGATGATTTCAATCGAGCCGTCCACAGTGTACAGATACAGGATAAAGGGAAGATAGACACTAAATGCTGGAGTAACTCACCAGGATGGGCAGCATCTCTGGAGAGTAGTAATGGGTGGCGTTTCGTGTCATGACCCTTCTTCAGACTAAAGATAAAGGGAAACATAGAAACATAGAAGCATAGACAATAGGTGCAGGAGTAGGCCATTCGGCCCTTCGAGCCAGCACCGCCATTCAATATGATCATGGCTGATCATCCAACTCAGTATCCCGTACCTGCCTTCTCTCCATACCCCCTGATCCCTTTAGCCACAAGGGCCACATCTAACTCCCTCTTAAATATAGCCAATGAACTGGCCTCAACTACCCTCTGTGGCAGAGAGTTCCAGAGATTCACCACTCTCTGTGTGAAAAAGTTTTTCCTCATCTCGGTCTTAAAGGATTTCCCCCTTATCCTTAAGCTGTGACCCCTTGTCCTGGACTTCCCCAACATCGGGAACAATCTTCCTGCATCTAGCCTGTCCAACCCCTTAAGAATTTAGTACGTTTCTATAAGATCCCCCCTCAATCTTCTAAATTCTAGCGAGTATAAGCCAAGTCTATCCAGTCTTTCTTCATATGAAAGTCCTGACATCCCAGGAATC
Organism: Malacoraja senta; assembly: GCA_038087875.1. Classification (NCBI taxonomy): domain Eukaryota; kingdom Metazoa; phylum Chordata; class Chondrichthyes; order Rajiformes; family Rajidae; genus Malacoraja; species Malacoraja senta. Next base: position 80,713,703 of record CM075981.1, on the reverse strand, counting down.
AGTCTGGTGAACCTTCTCTGCACTCCCTCTATGGCTATAATGTCCTCCCTCAGATTTGGAGACCAAAACTGTACGCAATACTCCAGGTGTGGTCTCACCAAGACCCTGTACAACTGCAGTAGAACCTCCCTGCTCTTATACTCAAATCCTTTTGCTATAAATGCTAACATACCATTCGCCTTCTTCACTGCCTGCTTCACCTGCATGCCTACTTTTAATGACTGGTGTACCATGACACCCAGGTCTCATTGCATCTCCCCTTTTCCTAATCGGCCACCATTCAGATAATAGTCTACTTTCCTGTTTTTGCCACCAAAGTGGATAACCTCACATTTATCCACATTATACTGCATCTGCCAAACATTTGCCCACTCACCCAGCCTATCCAAGTCACCTTGCAGCCTCCTAGCATCCTCCTCACAGCTAACACTGCCCCCAGCTTCATGTCATCCGCAAACTTGCAGATGTTGCATTCAATTCCCTCGTCCAAATCATTAATATATATCTTAAATAGCTGGGGTCCCAGCACTGAGCCTTGCGGTACCCCACTAGTCACTGCCTGCCATTCTGAAAAGGACCCGTTTACTCCTACTCTTTGCTTCCTGTCTGCCAGCCAGTTCTCTATCCACATCAATACTGAACCCCCAATACCGTGTGCTTTAAGTTTGTATACTAATCTCTTATGTGGGACCTTGTCGAAAGCCTTCTGAAAGTCCAGATATAACACATCCACTGGTTCTCCCTTATCCACTCTACTAGTTACATCCTCGAAAAATTCTATAAGATTCGTCAGACATGATTTACCTTTCATAAATCCATGCTGACTTTGTCCAATGATTTCACCACTTTCCAAATGTGCTGCTATCCCATCTTTAATAACTGATTCTAGCAGTTTCCCCACTACCGATGTTAGACTAACTGGTCTGTAATTCCCCGTTTTCTCTCTCCCTCCCTTTTTAA
>CM075981.1:80635243-80710243 GCA_038087875.1 Malacoraja senta | reverse complement strand
CCATAGAAGCTGCCTCACCCTCAGCATCTCTGGAGAGAAGGAATGGGTGACGTTTTGGGTCAAGAACCTTCTTCAGTCCTTCGGCCCACAATGTCTGTGCCGAACATGATGGCAAGACCATCACTTACCTGCCTGCACCTGGTCCCGTATCCCTCCATTTCCTGCTCATCCACGTGCCGATCCTGAAAGCCCCTTGAATGCGCTTGCAGACGTTTCATTTGTCTTAGTCCCCGTGGTAAGGCCAAGTGGTGAAGTGACAAACACCGGGGTTTATAGACAATAGACAACAGGTGCAGGAGTAGGCCATTCGGCCCTTCGAGCCATTCAATGTGATCATGGCTGATCATCCACAATCAGAACCCCCGTTCCTGCCTTCTCCCCATATCCCCTGACTCCACTATCTTTAAGAGCCCTATCCAGCTCTCTCTTGAAAGTATCCAGAGAACCTGCCTCCACTCCCTTCTGAGGCAGAGAATTCCACAGACTCACCACTCTCTGTGAGAAAAAGTGTTTCCTCGTCTCCGTTCTAAATGGCTTACTCCTTATTCTTAAACTGTGGCCCCTGGTTCTGGACTCCCCCCAACATCGGGAACATGTTTCCTGCCTCTAGTGTGTCCAAGCCCTTAACAATCTTGTTAAAGAAGGAATTGCAGATGCTGGAAAATCGAAGGTACACAAAAATGCTGGAGAAACTCAGCGGGTGCAGCAGCATCTATGGAGCGAAGGAAATAGGCAACGTTTCAGGCCGAAACCCTTGAAGGGTTTCGGCCCGAAACGTTGCCTATTTCCTTCCGGGTTTCGGCCCGAAACGTTACCTATTTCCTTCGCTCCATAGATGCTGCTGCACCCGCTGAGTTTCTCCAGCATTTTTGTGTACCCTTAACAATCTTATATGTTTCAATGAGATGCCCTCTCATCCTTCTAAATGTGTTATCCTTCTTTATGTTTCAATATGCAAATTAAAGTGAGATGAAAGAATGGTCATGTATATCTCAGCTCCGCCCCATGTTATTTCTGGTACCTTCCCAACATACCAGCAACTAAAATAAGTGCAGTTGACAGATTGATTGATTAAAAGACACAGCATGGAAACAGGCCCTTCGGCCCACTGAGTCCATGCCGACCATCGATCACCCATTCGCACTCGTTCAATGTTATCCCACTTACACATTCACCCTCCACACTAGGGGCAATTTACAGAAGATGTGACAGTCTCAGCCTCAACTACCTCCTCCGGCAGCTCGTTCCATACACCCACCACCCTTTGTGCGAAAAACGTTACCCCTCAGGTTCCTATTAAATCTCCCCCCCTGCCCCCCCCCTCCCTCACCTTAAAGCCATGTCCTGTCCTCGATTCCCTTACTCTGGGCAAGTGCCTTTGTGCACCCACCCTATCTATTCCCCTCATGATTTTACACACCTATATAATACCACCCCTCATTCTCCGAGGGGTAAGCCATTTAGAACGGAGATGAGGAAACACTTTTTCACACAGAGGGTTTTGAGTCTGTGGAATTCTCTGCCTCAGAGGGCGGTGGAGGCCGGTTGTCTGATTGCTTTCAAGAGAGAGCTAGATAGGGCTCTTAAAGATAGCGGAGTCAGGGGATATGGGGAGAAGGCAGGAACGGGGTACTGATTGGGGATGAACAGCCATGATCACATTGAATGGCGGTGCTGGCTCGAAGGGCCAAATGGCCTACTCCTGTACCTATTGTCTATTGTCTATTGTCCAATGCTACAAGGAATGAAGTCCTAGCCTGCCCCTACATCTCCCTGTAGCTTACCCCCCCCCCCTGAGTCCTGGCAACATCCTCCAGTAACACTAATACTGTCAGCTTAATGTCTCAATAAAAGGCGTCTATTCTTATAAAATCACTTTGAGGTTAATTGCCACTAAATTAATGCCAAACCCAAATGAAATAAAATGCGTTATATTTTCCTATCCGATAAAAGTCCCCAATGAAATGTTGCCCACAGCTTTTAAACATACAAGGCGTGTTAAAATAATATTATACGCACTATGAATTATTTTCCTTCCTGGAAATAATTCACAGTGCATATAATATTATTTATTCTAAGCATAATTAAACTGAGGGTGAGGCAGCATCTATGGAGCGAAGGAAATAGGCAACCCTTCAGGGTTTCAGCCCGAAACGTTGCCTATTTCCTTCGCTCCATAGATGCTGCCTCACCCGCTGAGTTCCTCCAGCATTTTTGTCCACCTTCGATTTTCCAGCATCTGCAGTTCCTTCTTAAACAATTCAACCGAAATGCTTTTCATACTCTAAGGAATAAACTCCTGCACCCATATAGAATGGTGCCCCCAGCTATTAATGGTACAAGCCAGGTTTAACCAATATTATACACAAATTATATGAATTATTTTTTTACGAATTCTTTTTGTTCCTCAATCCAACTGAAATGCTTTTCAATTGGAACTGGAACTTTATTACATTTTCAATTGAAATCCAGTGCAAGATTCACATGTATTGTCTGTTAGAACGCTGGAGTACTAGTTAGTGACTTTAACCCTAATTCTATTTACTCGGAAAATTAATTTCATTAATTTTTAATTGATTTCAATTGCTCTCTGGTTTCAGCGTCTTGCAAGGTTAGAGGTTCACTTAACAATCTATGTCACAGTTCAAACATCATGTCTCAAGCGGCTTTCTAAATGTTAGACACACTTGCAGGAATGTTATTCCGCTCACGCTATTTTTTTTTTTTTTCTTCGACTAGCTATAAATGACCTTTAGTATTTATAATTCCTGCGCTGAATGCAAACGGGATTGAAATCTGGTCGCTGATGGCAGTGTTTGAAGTCTGTGGATTCAGTGGCGTCCGATGGCATTCAGTGGCACAGAAGGAGGTCACACAACTGCCTCGTCCGAGAGGCCTAAACATAGAAACGTAGAAACCTAGACAATAGGTGCAGGAGTAGGCCATTAGGCCCTTCGAGCCAGCACCGCCATTCCATAAGGTCATGGCTGATCATCCAAAATTAGTACCCCGTTCCTGCTTTTTCCCCAGATCCCTTGATTCCGTTTGCCCCAAGAGCTGAATTTTAAGGGCCTGTACCACTTAGGCGATTTTTATCGGTGACTGTCATAGTCGTAGCAGGTCGCCGAAAAAACGTCGACTGGACCCCACCCCTATGTAATGTCTATGACAATGTCTACAACAACCTACCACCTAGTCGACGTCAAGCTATGGCAAGCTACCGCCAACCGGCGACCCAATCGTCGCGACTTAGGACGTCCACCTACGACAACACCTACGACAACCGAAGTCAACCTACGTCCACCCGCGACAAGCTACGACAAGGTACGACCCTGTCGGCGACAACTGAAGTCAATCCAGTCGCCGGTACCTGTGGCCGGTTGACGTAGGTGGTCGCCAATGGAATTCACCAACGTAAGCACCGGCGACAACCTACGTCACCTGGCGACAACCTGCGACAGCACCTACGTCAGGAGAAGTCACGCTACGCTCACTGGCGTCAAACCCACTCGCCGACTGTCGCCGAAAATGTTTGAACATGTTGAAAATCCAGCGGCGAGCAGAAAGACGCTACGACTCTTTGGGCGACTGAGGAGACGACTCACAACCGTACAGGCGACACCCCAGCGACCGTGTGGCGACAGCGTAGTCGGCTGTAGTCGCCTAAAAATTAGCCTAAGTGGGACAGGCCCTTAACTGGCTCTGGAAAACATCCAGTGAATTGTCCTCCACTGCCTTCTGTGGCAGAGAATTCCACAGATTCACAACCCTCTGGGTGAAAACGTTTTTCCTCATCTCAGTCCTAAATGGCCTAACCCCTTATTCTTAAGGGGTTAAGACTAGTAGGGGCTTTAGACTTTAGAGATACAGCGCGGAAAGTAGCCCTTCGGCCGCTCGGACCAGCGATCACCCCGAACACCAGCACTATCCCACACACACGAGGGACAATCTACAGTTTTACCGAAGCCAATTAACCTACAAACCTGTACGTCTTTGGAATGTGGGAGGAAACCAGAGAAAACCCACGCAGGTCACGGGGAGAACGTGCAAACTCCATACAGATAGCACCCGTGGTCAGGATCGAACCTGGGTCTCTGGCGCTGTGAGGCAGCAACTCCACCACTGCGTCACTATCTCTGACTGTTTTTTGAGATTGTAATAGTGAGCTAGCTGCCTTGTGGAGAGCTGCAGCACGACGCCTCTCACCATGTACAAAACAACATTACTTTCACAGGGCCGATTACAATAAAATCAATTCACATTAAAGTTCGGAGGAGCTCCAAGTTCCGCTCTCAGCAAATTCCTCCCAATTATTTGAGATTTATACCTATCCAACACCATATTTGCATATGAAGCAAATAAAGATCACCAATATATATACTTGACGCTATCATACCGTGCAGAGAAAACTTGGCTAAATAGTGCCATTAATCCTACTTACGTTTCAAAGCTTATTAAATATAGATATGGTTAAACACCTTAACAAAAATATGTTTTTCATGTGTTTTTCTTGGTGATGACCATTGGAAAATATTCTGAAAGGTTTTATTTTTTTTTACATATGTAATATGTAAATATGTAATCGGCCTATCTTTGATCAGACTTTGCTGGCTTTACCTTGGGGGATTTATTAGTCTGTAAAGCTATTATTTTCTATATTTTTAAATTTTCGAAATATTTTCGAATATTTTGCATTATTTGTGGTACTCCCTAAATCCTTATTAATTTCCTTCACAGCTCTACTATAAATACTAACATCATAAAGCCCCTGTCCCACTGTACGAGCTAATTCAAGAGCTCTCCCGAGTTAAAAAAAAAAATCAAACTCATGGTAAGCACGTAGAATGTACGTAGCGGCTACGTCGGAGCTCGGGGACGTCTCTTAGCGGCTCGTAACGCTCACGGCAGGTACTCGGGAAACGCGGTAAGCTCGGGAAGACTCGTGAAGATTTTGCAACATGTTGAAAAATGTCCACGAGAGCCCCGAGTACCTACGAGCGGCCGTTACCGTAATTCCCCGAGTTCGAATCAGGGGAAACTCGGGGAGAACTCTTGAATTAGCTCGTACAGTGGGACAGGCCCTTAACCAGAGAGCAATGCTGAACTACTATCTATCTCTTTGGTGACCCTCGGACTATCCCTGATGGGACTCTGCTGGCTTTACCTTGCACTAAACGTTATTCCCTTATCATGTATCTGTACACTGTAAGCGGCTCGATTGTAATCATGTATTGTCTTTCCGCTGGCTGGTTAGCGGGCAACAAAAGCTTTTCACTGTACCTCGGTACACATGGCAATAAACTAAAGTCAACTGAATGGAACTCTAATAGGTCCAAAGATGAAAGATTTCTGTGGGCTGGAAGATGATTCCGCACATTGAGCTCCCGAGATATTACATTAACAATTTTACAGGTGAGGCACGGTGGCGCAGCGGTAGAGTTGCTGCCTCACAGCGCCAGGGACCCGGGTTCGATCCTAACTACGGGAGCTGTCTGTACGGAGTTTGTACGTTCTCCCCGTGATCTGCGTGGGTTTTCTTTGAGATCTTCGGTTTCCTCCCACTCTCCAAAGACGTACAGGTTTGTAATTTAATTGGCTTGGTGTAAATGAAAAAATTGTCCCTAGTGTGTGTGTAGAATAGTGTCAGTGTGCGGGGATCGCTGGTCGGTGTGGACTCGGTGGGCCGAAGGGCCTGTTTCCGCGCTGTATCTCTAAACTAGACTAAACTAAACATGCATGAAGTGACTCAGTGTTACTCTGAGATTGGAATCTTTTTTTCATGTTTGCAGTCTACACTCTGTGTCAGTTTGATCATATCAGGTGAATACGCTGGAGACAAGATTGGACGCCTCTTTGGGTGACTTGCGTTTATTATTGCCCAGACTGCAGAAGCCACCATTGGAGTTATTGAAATTGTAGGGGAAGGTGGAACGACTGAGGAGAACATCAATTTAGCAAGCTCTGGCGTTTAACGCCTTTGAAAATTGCTTTTAGAAATTTGAAATAAATACCATGCAAATAGTGATAAAGATGAGACCGCATTCCCTTCTTGCTAAAACGGCCAGCGGAAGCTGACGTCGAGCGGAGACCACACCCCGACAGGTCATAAGGTCACAAGTGATAGTAGTATAATTAGGCCATTCGGCCCATCAAGTCTACTCTGCCATTCAATCATGGATGATCTATCTCTCCCTCCTAACCCCATTCTCCTGCCTTCTCCCCGTAACCCCACACACCCGTACTAATCAAGAAGCTATCTACAATATCTCTACCTTAAATATATCCAATGACTTGTGGCCTCCACAGCCTTCCGTGGCAAAGAATTCCACAGATTCACCACCCTCTGACTAAAGAAATTTCTTCTCATCTCCTTCCTAAAATATCGTCCTTTAATTCTGAGGCTGTGACCTCCAGTCCTAGACTCTCTCACTGGTGGAAACATCCTCTCCACATCCACTCTATCCAGGCCTTTCACCATTCTGTGTGTTTCAATGAGGTCCCCCATCATTCTCCTAAACTCTAGCGAGTACAGGCCCAGTGCTCATCATAGGCTAAATTACTAATTCCTGGGATCATTCTTGTAGGCCTGGCTCTCCCGCTGTGGAACTGGGAACCCACCTGGAGTCGTCCGAGGATCGTCTCCTGCTCGATTCCCCAGACCGGGATCCGGAGAGGAGGAGGGTGGAGGGAGTCCGCAACGGAGGCCGGGCAAGTGGGCCATATTCAAGATGGCGGCGGACAGAGGAGAGGATATCGGTGTCGCCGTGACAACAGGCCTAGAAGACCGGGATTAGACTGCACTCTTCAGACCTAGGCTGTGGGCCGAGGTGCTTTTTGGTTCAAGTTTGTGACCCAACTCACGGAACTACCTGAATCTTTAAGATATTGTGTAAAGATATTATAGAAATCATCCCTGAAACTCGTCAAGACCAAAACCTGCAGATGTTTTATAAAATATTAGAAAAACCTCCAATTTTCCGAGTAGTAATTGTCCAATCAATGCACGTTTGACATTGAGGTCGGACGCCTATTGGCCCATCACGTGCTTTGTATCATGGTAGCTAGGCAGCGAGCACTCTGGGATCATGGCTGCCTCCTCATTACATCAAAGCAATAACAAAGGAAGAACGGTAATGCTAGGTACACACAAATGCTGGAGAAAGTCAGCGGGTGCAGCAGCATCTATGGAGCGAAGGAAATAGGCAACGTTTTGGGCCGAAACCCTTCTTCAGACTGATAGAGGGTGGGGAGAAGAAAGGAAAAAAGGAAAAAGGCGGAGGAGGAGCCCGAGGGCTGGGAATGGGGAGGAGACAACCAGAGGGCTGATGAAGGGGAGGGGACAGCAAGGGCTAGCAGAATTGGGAGAATTCAATGTTCAAGCCCCCAGGATGTAGACTGCCCAAGCGGAATATGAGGTGCATTTCCTCCAATTTACGGTGTTGCTCGCTGTGGCCATGGAGGAGACCCAGGACAGAGAGGTCAGATACGGAATGGGAGGGGGGAGTTGAAGTGCTGAGCCACCGGGAGGTCAAGTTGGTTATTGCGGACCGACCGGAGGTGTTCGGCGAAACGATCGCCAAGCCTCCGCTTGGTCTCACCGATGTAGATCAGCTGGCATCTAGAGCAGCGGATGCAATAGATGAGGTTGGAGGAGATGCAGGTGAACCTCTGTCGCACCTGGAACGACTGCTTGGGTCCTTGAATGGAGTCGAGGGGGGAGGTGAAGGGACAAGTGTTGCATCTCTTGCGGTTGCAAGGGAAAGTGCCCGGGGAGGGGGTGGTATGGGAGGGAAGGGAAGAATTGACAAGGGAGTTACGGAGGGAGCGGTCTTTGCGGAAGGTAATGCTAACCTTGCTGATCATTTTGTTTTACATTTGATTTCTCTTTTTAATTAATGTGCAACTTTTGGCACTGACGAGTTATGACTTCCTTCCCAATTATATTTAATCTAAATCTGTGCAAACTTTCAAGTAGTTCCCAGACATGGGCCACGAAAGTTAAATTCTAGACGCATTTTCGATGCTCGGCCCACGGCCGAACCTGTGAAACTTAGTGGGTGCCTGAATCGTGGCGACTCTTTGCCTACTGTCTGGGTGAAGTCTACTATGACACCACAATCGATGCACTATTGTACTTCTCCGCAGTTATGCTTATCTATAGAATGATTTAACTGGATTGTATGCAAAACAAAGAATTTTACTGTACCTAGGAACTTTGCTAAGTAGTGCCATGAATCATTTTTCAAATCATGTTAAATATAGACATATTAGTTAAAATGTGTGTTTTTATGTGTATTTGGTTTAGTTTCGTTTAGAGATACAGCGTGGGGACAGGCCATTCGGCCCACCGAGTCTGCGCTGAGCCAGGGACCACCCCATACACTAGCACATTCCTACACACTAGGCACAATTTTTACCAAAGCCAATTAACCTACAAAACTGCACGTCTTTGGAGTGTGGGGGGAAACCGGAGCGCCCGTAGAAAACCCACGAGGTCGCAAGGGGAACGTACAAACTCTGTAAAGACAGCACCCGCAGTCAGGATCGAACCCGCGTCTCTGACACTGTGAGGCAGCAACTCTGCCGCTCCACCAAACATCACACCTTTGTCCACCCATCTGTCAACCCCCCACTCCTGTATCCACCCATATCCCCCCTCCCTCTCCTGTATCCACCCATTTCCCCCCTCTCCTGTATCCACCCATATCCCCCCTCCCTCTCCTGTATCCACCCATATCCCCCCTCTCCTGTACCCACCCATATCCCCCCTCTCCTGTATCCACCCATATCCCCCCTCTCCTGTATCCACCCATATCCCCCCTCTCCTGTATCCACCCATATCCCCCCTCTCCTGTATCCACCCATATCCCCCCTCTCCTGTATCCACCCATACCCCCCCCCTCTCCTGTATCCACCCATATCCCCCCCCCTCCTGTATCCACCTATCACTTGCCAGGCTTTGTCCCACCACCACCAGTCTGAAGAAGGGTCTCGACTGGAAACGTTTGCAACCTTCACGTGGTTCGCCCTGTTTCGACGAATGCAATCAACCCGGCCTGCACAATCAAATAAGATCAAATAGAACATACACAAAAATGCTGGAGAAACTCAGCGGGTGCGGCAGCATCTATGGAGCGAAGGAAATAGGCAACATTTCGGGCCGAAACCCTGAAGGAAATAGGCAACGTTTCGGGCCGAAACCCTTCCCCGGGTTTCGGCCCGAAACGTTACCTATTTCCTTCGCTCCATAGATGCTGCTGCACCCGCTGAGTTGCTCCAGCATTTTTGTCTACCTTCGATTTTCCAGCATCTGCAGTTCCTTCTTTAACATCAAATAGAACAAGTTGTCCTACAACTTTAGGCTGTGCACGCCACATGCAAGAAGAAGAAGAAGAAGAAGAAGAAGAAGAAGAAGAAGAAGAAGACTGGAAACGTCACCCATCCTTTAGCTCCAGAGATGCTGCCTGACTCGCCGAGTTCCTCCAGCATTTTGTGTCTATCATCCATGTACACCAGCACCTGCAGTTCCTTCCCATACACACTTGTGTAAGAAAGAAGTGCAGATGCTGGTTTAAATCAGAGCTCCTTCCCACACATTGAATCTGTCCATTCTAACTTGCACATCCTGTGCAAGGCAAAGTTAGATACATAGATACATAGAAAATAGGTGCAGGAGTAGGCCATTCGGCCCTTCGAGCCTGCACCGCCATTCAATATGATCATGGCTGGTCATCCAACTCAGTATCCCGTACCTGCCTTCTCTCCATACCCCCTGATCCCTTTAGCCACAAGGGCCACATCTAACTCCCTCTTAAATATAGCCAATGAACTGGCCTCAACTACCTCTGTGGCAGAGAGTTCCAGAGATTCACCACTCTCTGTGTGAAAAAGTTTTTTCTCATCTCGATCTTAAAGGATTTACCCCTTAATCCTTAAACTGTGACCCCTTGTCCTGGACTTCCCCAACATCGGGAACAATCTTCCTCCATCTAGCCTGTCCAACCCCATAAGAATTTTGTAAGTTTCTATAAGATCCCTCTCAATCTCCTAAATTCTAGCGAGTATAAGCCGAGTCTATCCAGTCTTTCTTCATATGAAAGTCCTGACATCCCAGGAATCAGTCTGGTGAACCTTCTCTGAACTCCCTCTATGGCTATAATGTCCTTGACCTGGGAGCTTTCATTTTGCAGCGCTTCACTGTTGATTAGTGAAGGTGAGACGCCTTTAGCGGCTGCGTTCGTTCACGTTCCAGGTGAGCGGTTTACATCCCGCAGTGACGGAAGCGGGCAATGCAAAATATCAACACTCACACACGGTCAAATATAACGGTGATGACCTCCCACAAGACCAGAGAAGGAGACAGAGTATACAGGATAAAGAAAGGGATTAGTTACAGTAGTTTACCACAGTTGCGTGCGGCTTTACTAATATAAGACCTGTACGAGCTGGCAGGCATCGACGAACCATCTGGAGGACGTGATCGGGCAGCTGCAGTGGGGCGCTTCAATGCGGACACAGATCCCCCCGCCACAATCACCAACATGCCAAGAAACATATAAAATTATTAAAGGACTGGACAAGCTAGATGCAGGAAAAATGTTCCCAATGTTGGGGCGAGTCCAGAACCAGGGGCCACAGTCTTAGAATAAAGGGGAGGTCATTTAAGACTGAGGTGAGAAAAAACGTTTTCACCCAGAGAGTTGTGAATTTGTGGAATTCCCTGCCACAGAGGGCAGTGGAGGCCAAATCACTGGATGGAATTAAGAGAGAGTTAGATAGAGCTCTAGGGGCTAGTGGAGTCAAGGGATATGGGGAGAAGGCAGGCACGGGTTATTGATTGGAGACGATCAGCCATGATCACAATGAATGGCGGTGCTGGCTCGAAGGGCCGAATGGCCTCCTCCTGCACCTATTTTCTATGTTTCTATGGGAACAGCTTCATGGAACTGGAGCCGGCCGTGCCAGACACCAGAACCAAACACCAGATGGCACCAGGACACCACCTGCCTTGTCCTACCTGGAAAGCCCTAAACCGCCTCCGCACCGGAGTGGGACGTTGCGGACTCCGCCTGAAGCAGTGGGGCCTCTCGGACTCCGACAAGTGTAACTGGGGAGAGGTACAGACAATGTCCCACCTACCGACTTGCGGCGGAGAGGCACGCACTGCGGACGGTCTCCGCAGAGGCACAGATGTGGCACTGGCCGTGGCAAAGCGACGGCAGAACGTCGTCTGACACACGAGCGAGCGGGTTACGGTAAGAACGATATAATGTAAAAATCTAACACAGATCGGCACAGGAGCAGGCCCAATGATCCACTGAGTCCATGCCGAACATGATGCCAAATTCAACTATTCCTCTCAGCCTGCAACTGATCCCTATCCAAAAGTTTCATAAACACCACTATCGAATCTACCTCCACCACCACCTCTGGCCGCGCGTTCCAGGCACCCACCACCCTCTGTGTAAAATATCTTGCCCTGCACATCTCTTTTGAATTTTGGCCCTCTCCCATCTTACAGCTATGACCTCTAGTTTTTGACATTTCCACGCTGGGGGACAAGGTTCTGACTGTCACACCCTATCTACTTCTCTTCATTTTATACACTTCGATCAGAAATCCCTCAGTCTCCGACGCTCCAGGATACATGCCTTTCTCTGGCTTCATTATTTGCACACCTTCAAGCTGCCTGTCTCACACCACCTGTTCTTATCTCTGGACTTTGTTCCAACCATCTGCCTATCAACCCCCTCCCTCCAACCAGTGCCTCTGCCCACCTATTATCTGCCGCACTTTATTCTGCCTCTTCTCTCTCCCACCTTTCATTCACCCCCCTCCCACCTCCCCCCACACGCAATCAGTCTGAAGAAGGGTCCCTACCTGAAACGTCACCTATCCATGTTCTCCACAGATGCTGCCTGACCCGCTGAGTTACTCCAGCACTCTGTGAAACGTCACCTATCCATGTTCTCCACAGATGCTGCCTGACCCGTTGAGTTACTCCAGTACTTTGTGAAACGTCACCTATCCATGTTCTCCACAGATGCTGCCTGACCCGCTGAGTTACTCCAGCACTCTGTGGAACGTCACCTATCCATGTTCTCCACAGATGCTGCCTGACCTGCGGAGTTACTCCAGCACCTTTTGTGCAAAGCAGCACCTGTACTTCCCTGTGCCTTGAATTTCCCTTATTCCATGATAAAACTATGCTAACACGTAGAAGTCTGGTGTAATAAGCTCTCATCTTATTAGCATTTGCCCCTTTCCCGCAGCTTCATCCCAAATGAACACTCTTTGATCTGCATCCATTCATCTAACCAATTACAAAAAGTATCACATTTTGAATACATTTTTCATGATCCCCTGGCTATTATCACATCTACGAACCCAGGTAGTAATTTCATACAGGTTGTTCATCTGTGTAATACCGTGAAAATATTTAAATATTCCAGAAGTAAAAAGGTGACCGAGAAATAATGAACGGGGTTTAAATGTGGCTCAAGTTTTATAAAATGCAGGAGCAATATTTCTTAATTATCAGGAAACACACAACTTACAGGTTTAAGGGCTGACCAGGTTCGAGCAGGAAGGTCAATGGCGAAGAAGTGTGAAACTTTAACCCAGTCCTACCCCGGTCATTCCTTCTTCTCCCCGCTCCCGTCCGGCAGAAGCGCACACCACCAGACTCAGGAACAGCTTCTTCCCCTCTGTTATCAGGCTTCTGAACAGTCCTTCCATAAGCTAGGGTCCCGTCCGATTCACCTCTACCCCATTGCGGACATTGGACTTTGTCTGTGGAACTGATGCGCTACAATGCTGAGAACTATATTCTGCACTCTGTATCTTCCCCTTTGCTCTACCTGTTGTACTGGAGTTTGGCCTTGACTGTATTGATCTGAGTTCAGTGGATAACATGGAATACAAAAGTTTTCGTTGCACGTGACTGGAATAAATCCAACAAAGTTATCTGCCTTGGCCAAGAGTTTATCTGTAGACCAGTAAAATGGCCACACAATGATCCCAATTTCTAAACTAAAATCTCTTTACCATTAATACAAATTATTTCTGGTACAAGTGGTGCTATAAATCATATTTGGTTTGTAATCAATACCAATTTCAACCAAGAAAATAGAACAAAGATGAAAACATTTGAATTGATCGAAATTGCAATGCTTTAAAAGTTCAAAGCCTCCATTACTGAGTTAGTCCAGCAGAGAGAAGATGCTTAATGGATGCAACCAGTATGCTGACAAGACTTGGAGTTGTATCCCCTCTCTTCCACACTCTGCAATAGAGCCCAGCTGTGAAAGGGAATTGTCAAAGATGTATGAGGTTGATGGGTGATCTTATAGAGGTGTACAAAATCATCAGAGGAATAGATCAGTTAAATACACAAACGCTTTGAGTCTTCTGAAGAAGGGTCTCGACCCGAAACATCACCCATTCCTTCTCTCCACAGATGCTGCCTGCCCCGCTGAGTTACTCCTGCATTTTGTGTCTATCTTCGGTTTTAAACCAGCATCTGCAGTTCCTTCCTACAGGTGAATTCACAGAGTCTCTTGCCCAGAGCACTGGAATAGAGTGGATGTGGAGAGGATGTTTCCACTAGTTGGACAGTCTAGGACCAGAGGTCACAGCCTCAGAATTAAAGGACGTTCTTTACGGAAGAAGATGAGGAGGAATTTCTTCAGTCCGAGGGTGGTGAATCTGTGGAATTCATTGCCACAGACGGCTGTGCAGGCCAAGTCAATGGGTATATATTTAAGGCAGAGATAGATAGATTCTTGATTAGTATGGGTCAGGGGTTATGGGGAGAAGGCAGGAGAATGAGGTTAGGAGGGAGAGATAGATCAGTAATGATTGAATGGCAGAATGGACTTGATGGGTCGAATGGCTTAATTCTACTATCACTTATGAACTTATGAAGTGAGAACCCTAGGACTCAGGTGTAAGGTGAGGGGGGAAATATTTAATAGGAACCTGGTGGGTAACTTTTTATCTTTACGCAAAGGGTGGTGGGTGTATGGAACGAGTGCCCGGAGGAAATAGTGGGATCGCGACGTTTAGACAGGTACATGGATAGGACAGGTTTGGGGGATATGGGCCAAACGCAGGCAGGTGGGGCTAGTGTAGATGGGACATGTTGGTTGGCGTGGGCAAGTTGGGCCGAAGGGCCTGTTTCTACGCTGCGTGACTATGACCTCTCAAAGTTTAATATCAAATTCAACAAGTGCAATTATCACTGTGTCAGGGTCTTAGATCCTATTTCAAATCCATTAGATGATAGTGATCGTATATAAAAAAATACTTGTTCCCGGGACAGTCAGAAGTAAGGTCCTGGCCCTAAACGTCGCCTGTCCATTCCCTCCACAGACGCTGCCCGACCCGCCGAGTTCCTCCGGCACTTTGTGTTTTACTCGAGATTCCAGCACCTGCAGTCTCCTGTCTGCCCCTGAACATTATCTGTGCTATCATAGAAACATAGAAAATAGTGGGCCATTCGGCCCTTCGAGCCGGCACCGCCATTCAATGTGTTCACGGCTGATCATCCAAAATCGGTATCCCCGTTCCTGCCTTCTCCCCCACATCCCTTGATTCCGTTTCGCCCCAAGAGCTAAATCTAACTCTCTCTTGGATACATATGAATATAATCATTCAACCGTGAATATTATAGGACACTTGAGAAATGAGAATGCTCATCAATAAAAAAGAGAGCAGAGGCTTTTAAGATTGTAATGGAAGTGCAGGCTGATACAAATCTCCAACTAGGATATTTTAGTCTGATGCTTAATATTCATACCAAATTGCTAGTTCCCCTCAAAGGATAAACCCCAGTAATAACAATGGGATCATCGCTGGACAGCTACTGAATATAAAACTGAGCTAGTGTTGATTTTCATCTATTCAGCTCCATCACAATAAGGCTTCGTTTTATTCAATTGTTTCTAGACCCTGTGGCAGTAATTGAACACTGAAGAGATCGCTCCAACTCTCAGAACATAATCCCCCACCTCTGTATTATTAGGGCATTGCGAGTTTTGGATCACAAATAATATTTGTCTACAGAACCCTTCATACATTGTCCTCGGCCACACATCCTGTCTCCATTAATTTTGTAGCAAAACGCAAAATGCTGGAGGAACTCAACGGGGTTGAGGCAGTATCTGTGGTAGGAATGAACAGACGATGTTTCGGCTTGGGACCCTTCTTCGGACCCATTTCCCTTTTCAACCTGTTGATTCGTCAGGGGTTATGGGGAGAAGGCAGGAGAATGGGAAAGATGAATGGCGGAGTAGACTTGATGGGCCGGATGGCCTAATTCTGCTCCTATCACTTCTGCTCCTGTCACTGTATGTCATGTTGTCACTTGCGGGCGGAGCACCAAGGCAAAATCCTTGTATGTGAATACTTGGCCAATAAACTTATTCATCCATTCATTCATTCATATCACTTGTGAACATGAGCCTGAGCCTTGAGGCTAGGTAGATGGTCTATTTGGAGATCTGTGGATATTTTATATAAAGTATGCAATATTAGATAATTATGGTCATGTGTACCGAGGTACAGTGAAAATCTTTGTTTTGCATGCTATTCAAACAGATCAGTTATTCAATATATAACGCAATCAGGCCCAACTAAAGTACAATAGGTAGAATCCGCTGAACTCAGATAAATACAGTCAAGGCCAAACTCCAGTACAACAGGTAGAGCAAAGGGGAAGATACATAGTGCAGGATATAGTTCACAGCATTGTAGCGCATCAATTCCACAGACAAAGTCCAATGTCCGCAATGGGGTAGAGGTGAATCGGACAGTACCCTAGCTCATGGAGGCAGCGTGAAGTGGGTCTGAAGAAGGGTTTCGGCTCAAAACGTTGCCTATTTCCTTCGCTCCATAGATGCTGCCGCACCCGCTGAGTTTCTCCAGCAATTTTGTCTACCTTCGATTTTCCAGCATCTGCAGTTCCTTCTTGAAGGCAGCGTGGAGGCAGAGTGAAGTATAGATGGGAATCAATGGTGGGGAGTCCGTCCGGTCTGTGTGATGGGTTTGCCATTTGTCATTTGCTGATGGAATGTCTACAATTTTCAGTCTTGGGCAGAGCTGTTCCCAAACCAAGCTGTGACGCAACTCGACAGTATGTTTTCCATGGTGCTTCTGTGGAAGTTTGTAAGCGTACAGATAATGCCAAGTGCTGGAGTATCTCAGCGGGCCAGGCAGCACCTCTGGAGAAAAAGAATGGGCGGCGTTTCTGGTTGGAAACCTTCTTCTTCAGATATCTTCGGTATGAACCAGCATCTGCCGTTCCTTCCTCCACAGGATTGGAACAGGCTCTTCGGCCCATCGAGTCCATGCTGACCATCGATCACCCGTGCATACTGGATCTATGTTACCCACCGGGGGTACGTTTTACAGAGGTCAATTGACCTACAAACACACACGTGTTGGGATGTTGGAGGAAACCCACTGGGAGAACGTGCAAAAATCCACACAGAGGTCAGGATGGAACCCCGGGTCTCTGGCGCTGTGAGGCAGCGGTTCTACCCGCTGCGCCACCATGCCACCCATTTCCTTCTCAGTGGAGAAGGCAACACAAACTGAAGCAGACTGAGAGGGTTACCACAGTAAATCCCAGGCACCTGAACAGATATTTAGACGTGAAGATCCTGAAAGTCAACGGACTGGCAGAAACCCCAGAAAACTGATGCAAACAGTTGGTAACAGCAGCAAACCATTAGTACTCCCCACTGAATTTTAAAGTCATTATGTCAAAGTCATCCTGAATTAATTGCTCTCGTGACATTTGTAGCAATTAATGTAGCGGAATTATTTGCCGCGGATAAAATGTTCCCGCAACCCGTCTTCACAGTTTAACACTTTACCTCCCCGATCTCCAGCCCGTAAATCTGCATGGCATCTGCTCCAACGTCCAGTGCCCAGTGGCGTGGAGGGTAGAGCTGCTGCCTCACAGCGCCAGAGACCCAGGTTCGATCCCGTCTACGGGTGCTGTCTGTACGGAGTTTGTGCGTTCTCCCCCTGACCCGCGTAGGTTTTCTCATGACTTTGTTTAAGGTGGGGAGACTGGTGCACAGATAGCCACCCCACGTGGGGTCCTTGACAGATCTGGGTCATGATCCAGTGGCATGGAGTCCAAGACGACCGGAGACCCTTTTCTGCTGCAGCCTTCATCCATCCGCCTTCCCAGCCGTTGTGACACTAAGGTCAGCCATCGTCCTCCGCGCCTGTTCCACCGTTGAGGTCTTGGTTGGATTGCTCTTTGACAGAGAGCTCCCCCTCGACCTTACCGCCATGGGTGGCCCTACCAGGAGCATCGCTCCACACGGCATCGCTCTCAGGATCTCAGGACCACACACAAGCTTCTCCACCACGACAAGGTGACAATCCACGGAGAATTGCACTATTTCCAGTTCAAAGGCATCTTTTCCAAAATCAGGACAAATGTGATCAGGGCTATCATTTTGCAAATTATTTTGCATATAGGTTTAATATGCATAGGATTTACTGAACATAGATTTTAAATTTAACAAATGATATGAAGAAAATTATATTAAGCAATCAGCATGGATTTCAAAAGGAGATTTGGTGTCATTTTAATAATGCAGATTTAAAACTAATAATTAATAGTTGACATCGAGTTACATTTGCTCAAACTACACTGATAATTACAGAACAATTTGTTGGCGAGTTTAATTAAAGAACTGTGCTCTCTACAAAGTAGAGAACAGATTCTCAAATAATTCCCCTCAGATATTCCTTGGGAAATGTGGCTGTGGTTCCTCCTGCTTTCTCTCAGCAAGAACTATTCAATTTGGAATTGTCACCAAATTGAAGGCAGAAATTTAAGGATGGCACGGTGGCGCAGAGGTATAGTGCTGCCTTACAGCGCTTGCAGCACCAGAGACCCGGGTTCGATCCCGTCTACTGGGTGCTGTCGGTACGGAGTTTGTACATTCACCCCGTGACCGGCGTGGGTTTTCTCCGAGATCTTTTGTTTCCTCCCACACTCCAAAGACGTACAGGTTTGTAGTTTAATTGGCTCGGTGTAAATGTAAACATTGTCCCCAGTGTGTGTAGGATGGCGTTAATGTGCGGGAATCACTGGTCGTCGCGGACTCGGTGGGCCGAAGGTCCTATCTCCTCGCTGTATCTCTAAACTAAACTAAACTAATTTAAAGTAATCACTTTATCGGGAATGTGTTTTTAAAATTCAGGTTCACTGTTTTGGTGGGAGACAGCATTTATACATTGTCACTGTAACTTTAATAGAGTTATGGAGCATGGAAACAGGACCTTCAGCTCGACTTGCCCACGTCGACCAACATGTCCCAGCCACACTAGTCCCCCCTGCCTGCGTTTGGCCTATCATATCCCTCCAAACCTGTCATATCCATGCGCCTGCTTTTTAAACATTACGATAGTCCCAGCCTCAACCACCTCTTCTGGCAGCTCGTTCCATACACCCACCACCCTTTGTGTAAAATAAAAAGTTGTCCCTCGGGTTCCTATTAAATCTTTCCTCCCTTAAGCCGACAAGAATAAGGGGTGAGCCATTTAGAACGGAAACGAGGAAACACTTTTTCACACAGAGAGTTGTGAGTCTGTGGAATTCTCTGCCTCAGAGGGCGGTGGAGGCCGGTTCTCTGGATACTTTCAAGAGAGAGCTGGATAGGGCTCTTAAAGATAGCGGAGTCAGGGGATATGGGGAGAAGGCAGGAACAGGGTACTGATTGGGGATAATCAGCCATGATCGCATTGAATGGCGGTGCTGGCTCGAAGGGCCGAATGGCCTCCTCCTGCACCTATTGTCTATTGTAAGATCACTAAATTCTCAAAGTTCACCTGTTCTTGAACTGCGTTAGGGTGATATTGTAGATGACATGAATTGTAGGGGAAATAATGAGAAATCTATATTCTGCACTCTGTATCTTCCCCTTTTGCTCTACCTATTGTACATGAGTTTGGCTTGATTGTATTTATGTATGGTATTATTTGACAGCACGCAAAATTAAGCCTTTCATGGTACCTCAGTAAACATGACAACAGTAAACCTAAATCTATGTAGCAAGCAATTAGTTACAGGGAGTTATTGAACCTAAGGCAGGTGAGAAATATGGTTCGTAGACAAAAGTGCTGGAGAAACTCAGCGGGTGCAGCAGCATCTGTGGAGCGAAGGAAATAGGTAAAGTTTCAGGCCGAAACCCTGAAGGAAATAGACAACGTTTCGGGCCGAAACCCTTCCGGGTTTCGGCCCGAAACGTTGCCTATTTCCTTCGCTCCATAGATGCTGCTGCACCCGCTGAGTTTCTCCAGCACTTTTGTCTACCTTGGATTTTCCAGCATCTGCAGTTCCTTCTTAAACACAGAAATATGGTTCAGTCTACAATAGTCAGCTGAACTGAGAAATCAAGATAGAATTTTAGAAGTTTAAAGACCAGAGGCCTGAAAGGTGAGAGGGCCAAAATTTACAAAGTTTGCAGTTCTGGTCACCCCATTACAAGAAGGATGTGGCGACCTTGGAGAGAAGGTTTACTAGAATGATGTATGAAGGAACTGCAGATGCTGGCTTACACCAAAGTTAGACACAAACTGCTGGAGTTACTCAGCGGGACAGGCAGCATCTCTGGAGGGAAGGAATTGGGAGACATTTCAGGTCGAGACCCTTCTTCAGACTGAGGTTTCGGGTCTCCACCTGAAACGTCAGCCATTCCCTCGCTCCAGAGATGCTGCCTGTCCCGCTGAGTTACTCCAGCATTTTGGGCCTACTTAGCAGAATGATGCCTGGATTAGGAGCTATCAGGAAAATTTGCCATTCAATGACGTTACATGTAGAAGAATATCAGCCCAATAACCACCTCAGTGAGTTCGAGACGAGGTAACTAGCGGGCAGAGTGGTACTTGAGTGTAAACGTCACATTCCCTTGTAGACATAATATATTTTCAAAGTTTCTATGTAATTTTTTTTTCCCCAACAAAATCACGACGTGGAAAAGATCGTGTTTCATCTGTTTGAAGAGTTGCTGACTACATGTTAAAATATAATTTGAATCTTAAAAGAGATTAGATTTTAATGAGATTCACACTTTGTGCACAACAGCTGATGTTATTAGTTTAACATTATGTTAACACTTATATTCCTTCTGTCCGTTTGAGTTCTGAGACATCTGTAGTAAGCAGGTAACTTTAGATTATCAGTGTACAGATACAGGATAATGGGAATAACGCATCTCAGGGATTACGGGGAGAAGGCAGGAGAATGGGGTTAGGAGGGAGAGATGGATCAGCCATGATTCCAATGCTGGAGTAGACATGATGGGCCGAATGGCCTAATTCTGCTCCTATCACTGAGGCAAACACGACCATTGTGTCGAAAAACTGTTTTGGAAGTCATAGAGTCTTAGAGTGATAAAATGTGGAAACAGCCCCTTCGGCCCAA
The DNA here is from genome assembly GCA_038087875.1 of Malacoraja senta. Lineage (NCBI taxonomy): Eukaryota > Metazoa > Chordata > Chondrichthyes > Rajiformes > Rajidae > Malacoraja > Malacoraja senta. The sequence continues at coordinate 80,689,791 of CM075981.1, read as the reverse complement.
GTTGCCTGCACCGGCCAACATGTCTCAGCTATACTAGTCAATGTAGCTGGTCAGAGAAGGGATAGATAGATCAGCCATGATTCCAATGCTGGAGTAGACATGATGGGCCGAATGGCTCAATTCTGATCATATCACTTATGACCTTATGACCTTTAGTACAAGATAAACATAGACAATAGGTGCAGGAGTAGGCCATTCGGCCCTTCGAGCCAGCACCGCCATTCAATGTGATCATGGCTGATCATCCAGAACCCGTACCTGTGGAATGACCAGACCCACACATGGACGTTAGAACCCATCGCCTTTATTGCAGTCCAAGCGGAGGGAACACGACATGCTTTCATCCTCGTGGTCTCCATCACGGAGAGTGACGCACTGACTCCAGGACCGATGTGTCCAGGGTAGGGATGAAGATCTGGACTGGACTGCATAAGGAATGTGTAGCATGCATAATCTGTGTGGTGATATATATATAGTAAAGACATACTAATCTACAATACCCCATTCCTGCTTTTTCCCCCTATATCCCTTGATTCCGTTAGCCCTAAGATTTATATCCAAACGTCTGATGAAAAATAGTCCGAGGGTCTCCAATGTGGTAGATGGGAGGTCAGGACCGCTCTCCAGTTGGTGGTAGGATGGTTCAGTTGCCTGATGACAGCTGGGAAGGTGGAAATGGAGGTGGAACTGATGTTCGTGCCACTACTGATATCAATATCTCTATTTTTATTAGTTTAAAGGCATTATCCTGGCTGTATTTCAAGGTAGAGTGACATTATTGTTTCGATGGTATAAGGAGCTATTTCCATTAGCACTGACAATGGTCAAAGTCCCTGACAATAACAGCATGGTTCTCACAGTGATATCTGTGGTATCTGCCACATCTCAACATGATGGGCTACAGCGGTAATTACAGAGGCATTGTGAGTTTCAAACGGAGTGCCAAATATATATATATATATATATATATATATATATTTAGGCACTTGGACAAGAATATTACTGAAAATATCACAGCTGCCCTCCACATTTTCATGATTTCGGCATGTAAATGTCAGACTGAGAGCCGTGACCTCCAGGTTCAAGAACAGCATCTTCCCAACGGCCGTCAGGCTCCTGAACACTGCACAGCGCCAACCACCGCGACTTTCATCGGCCACGGTGGAACAGCGGTAGAGTTGCTCCGTACAGACAGCACCCGTAGTTTCGGGGTCGAACCCGGGTCTCCGCCACGGCAAGCGCTGTAAGGCAGCAACTCTACCCGATGCGCCACCGTGCCGACGATTCTCCCCGTGACCCGCGTGGGTTTCTTCCAAGATCTTCGGTTTCCTCCCGCACTCCAAAGACGTGCAGGTTTGTAGGTTAATTGGCTTTGGTATAAATGTAAATTGTCCCTCGTGTGTGGAGGATAGTGTTGGCGTGCGGGGATCGCTGGTCGGCGCGGACTCGGTGGACCAAAGGGCTCTAAAGTAAACTAAAACTAAAATGTCATGTTCTGTGCTGGTACAAATGCTTTTGACTCTTTAATATTTTTAGAAGGATGAGGGGGTATATTATAGAAACATATAAAATTAAAAAACGACTGGACAAACTAGATGCTGGAAAAAATGTCCCAATGTGGGGCGAGCCCAGAACTAGGGGCCACAGTCTTAGAATAAAGGGGAGGTCATTTAAGACTGAGGTGAGAAAAAACTTTTTCACCCAGAGAGTTGTGAATTTATGGAATTCCCTGCCACAGAGGGCAGTGGAGGCCAAGTCACTGGATGGATTTAAGAGAGAGTTAGATAGAGCTCTAGGGGCTAGTGGAGTCAAGGGATATGGGGAGACGGCAGGCACGGGTTATTGATTGGGGACGATCAGCCATGATCACAATGAATGGCGGTGCTGGCTCAAAGGGCCGAATGGCCTCCTCCTGCACCTATTTTCTATGTCTCTTTCTTTCTATTGAAACTGAACAGGGAGCAGGGAATGACCACGATAGGATAAGTTTTTAGGCAACAAGTTTGTTTCAGTCATCTCACTAATGTTGCCTTTTTTATACAATTTTAGCATTGGGAGTGTCGGATATATCCCACCGTGGGTGAAGTTGAATGGATTATTCGATGTACAGATACATTTTGCCCAAGACATTTGGGTAAGCACTTTATAGTGCAGACTTTAAAGTTCACCTGAACTATGACAGAGAAACAAGGACTTTATTTAACATGTTAACCTCTGACGAGGAGGCACTCCAATAGTCCAAGGCAAAAATACATTTCAGAGATTAGAGATATAGCGTGGAAACAGGCCCTTCGGCCCACAAAGTCCACGCCGACCAGCGATCCCCATACACTAACAATATCCTGCACACACTAGGGACAATTTACAATTATACTGAGCCAATTAACCTACAAACCTGCACATATTTGGAGTGTGGGAGGAAACCGGAGCACCCAGAGAAAACCCACGTGGTCACGGGTGGAACGTACAAACTCCGTACAGACAGCACCCGTCTGTAAAACTCTCTTTAGAATGCATCCAGTGAAAGCCTCCACTGCCTTCTGAGGCAGAGAATTCCACAAATACACAATTCTCTGGGTGAATTTTCTTTCCTCATCTCCGTTCTAAATGGCCTATCCCTTATTTTTAAACTGTGGCCCCTGGTTCTGGACTCCCCCAACATCGGGAACATGTATCCTGCCTCTAGCGTGTTCAATCCCTTAATAATCTGTTTCAATAAGATATCCTCTCATCCTTCTAAACTCCAGTGAATACAAGCCAAGTCGTTCCATTCTTTCATCATATGTCAGTCCCGCCACCCCAGGAATCCCAGGATCGAACCCGGGTCTCCGGCTCTGTGAGGCCGCAACTCTACCGCTGCGCCATCGTGCCGCCCTAATATTAATTTCTTCAAATGCGTAAAATGCCGTATCTAATAGAATTCATTCAGTGTGGCAGTGGTGAAAACAAGGGGAAGGATATTAAATAAAGCAGCCGGTTAACTGGAACACATAACAAGTAGCCAGCAAGAGAGATGAGACAGAGGTCTTTAGGAATGGTTGCTTCAAACATCAGTATATCACTCTAGCAGAAGCTGAATGCTAAATATCAGAAGCTGAAAGACATAATTTCACTTCAGTATCTATTATGTTTTATTACTCCTCTGCTGGTTTCCTCCCACACCTTTAAATGCCTTCCCTGCTAAAGGATAAAACAAGTGGATGTGCATGTCAAAGCAGTAACTCATCTCAAGGCTCGGAAGGCATTGAACGATCACTCAGCTTTTCCCCGTGCAGTTTTCAAAGTCACTTGCACTCTTCTGCATTGACAACACTTGTGGCGTCGGGTCGGAACCTGGCGTGGAATCGGGAAGAGAGCTCCGTTGCTTTTAGTTTCGTTTATTGTCACGGTGTGCAGAGAAAAGTTTTTGTTACGTGCTAACCAGTCAGAGCAAAGACAATACATGATTACAGTATCTGCGGGTAGGCAAAAACGCTGGAGAAACTCAGCGGGTGCAGCAGCATCTGTGGAGCGAAACGTTGCCTATTTCCTATTTCGTTGCCTATTTCCTTTCGGGCCGAAAACCCTTCTTCATTTACACGATTGTTACACGAACATGTTGAAAATTCGGCGGCGACCAGAAAAAGGTACGACTCTTTGGGCGACTACTCACGACCGTACAGACTGTTTACCCTCCTCCCATCCGGGAGGCGCTACAGGTCCCTCCGTTGCCGAACCAGCAGGTTCAGGAACAGCTTCTTCCCTGCGGCTGTTACACTACTGAACTCTGCACCTCGGTGATTGCCAGTCACCCCCACCGGACACTCCTTCCCCCAGAAAAATTGCACTACAGATACTGCTGTACATATATATATTTTACTGCTCATTATTCCTAAGTTCGCTCTTCTGGGTGAGATGCTAACTGCATTTCATTGTCTCTGTACTGTACACTGCACAATGACAATTAAAGATTGAATTGAATTGAATTTAATACAGGTGTCACCCCGCGGGAAAAAGTCGTACCTTTTTCTGGTTGCCGCTGGATTTTCAACACGTTGGAAATTTCCGGCGACCTGCTGAGACTATGACGGGTGCCGGTAAGTCGCCGAAAAAAAATCGCGCACGTGGGACAGGTCCTTGACATACACCATTCACATTCAGCATTTCTACCATTTGTGCCACTGTGTGTGTGGTTTACACTGGAGATAGACTCAAAATGCTGGAGTAACTCTGGGGTGGGGGGATGGGGGGGGGGGGTAGTGGGGGGGGAGCAGGCAGCATCTCTGGAGAGAAGAAACGGATGATGTTTCGGGTTGAGACCCTACTTCAGACTGAGAGTCAGTGGGGAGTGAAGCTAAAGGTATGGAAGGGTAAGGTGTGAAAACGACAGATCAAAGAGGGATCAAGGCTGTACCATTGAGCTATCTTTCACCTTCAAATAGAGGCATGAAATATTTTTGGAATTGAAATGGGTTTTTTCACCTTCAAACCTAAGACATTGCGATTAATTGTTGTTGTGAAGAGAGCAGCCTGTAAGATCGAGTCAAGTTGCGTGCGGGCCAAGTAATAAAAGTCTAACCCTGCATAATTCTTCCCCTAACACCTTAAAGCCACTGAAATACTTTAACACATTGAGTTTTAAATACTTATAATGCCTTATAAATGGTGGCAGAGACTATTATGTTCTGCAGAGGTCACCGAGGTATTATCAATGTCCTTTAAAAGCTATCAATCAATGGTAATATATCCTTGACTGATTTATTCTCTCTGCAGGCAAAATTAAATTCATGCACTAGCCAATGAATCATTAGCAACCTTAAACCTCTGCTACATCCATTTATTACCAGCGCACAACTAAGATTACTTAATCATTTCAACATTAAGTTGATATAAATTAGTTGGTTAAATGCTTAAAATCTAATCTGGCTTTTTAATCGTATAAGCCTCCTTGTTCGTTTTCCCCCGTTGTGTATTCTTCGACATCTCTGCAGAAGGTATGAATTAGCCTGATGCATATGCGACGTGCAGAGGTTCAGACCTGGAGATCGCCCCGGGGTTCCCAGTTGACATTTATCGCACCCACACCCAATCAACATTTCAGGTCGAAATTGGTTGACGTATCACTGGGAGTTATCACAATGGCTAGATACCAAAAAAAAAACGTAATTGGCTGCGCAGGGCTTTTGGGACAGGTGGCCAAGGGGTTAATGGATGGTAATCCCCAAAATAGGTGCAAGGATCGTGTTGTGCGATTAACCCTGCCCCCGTGTAGCCCTGGAACCATCAGGCCGGCCCCACAGCAGAAGCGTCCATGTCGCGGGGCTGGAAACTGGAAGTATCCCGAGCTAATCCTGCTACCAAGATAGACAATAGACAATAGACAATAGGTGCAGGAGTAGGCCATTCGGCCCTTCGAGCCAGCACCGCCATTCAATGTGATCATGGCTGATCATCCCCAATCAGTACCCCGTTCCTGCCTTCTCCCCATATCCCCTGACTCCGCTATCTTTAAGAGTATCTTGAAAGTATCCAGAGAACCGGCCTAAGGGAGAGAATTCCACAGACTCACAACTCTCTGTGAGGAAAAGTGTTTCCTCGTCTCCGTTCTAAATGGCTTACCCCTTATTCATAAACTGTGTGGCCCCTGGTTCTGGACTCCCCCCAACATCGGGAACACGTTTCCTGCCTCTAGCATGTCCAAACCCTTAATAATCTTATATGTTTCAATAAGATTCCCTCTCATCCTTCTGAACTCCAGAGTGTACAAGCCCAGCCGCTCATCTACTGCGACGAGTGACGGCTCCCGCTGATTGTCGCCGGAAGCTCGCGTCCTTTTCAGGACGGACGATGACAGAGAGGTCAACATTTGAAACATGGAGGATGGACATGGAAGAAGAGGACCATCAGGCTACTAAACATGGGTGACGTTTCGGGTCGAGACCCTTCTTCAGACTGACAGTAGTGGAAGTGCCAGGACTAGAGGGTGTGAGCTATAGGGAGAGGTTGAGTAGGCTGGGTCTCTATTCCATGGAATGCAGAAGGATGAGGGGAGATCTTATAGAGGTATAAAAAATCACCAGAGGAATAGATCGGGTTGATGCACAGAGTCTTTTGCCCAGAGTAGGGTAATCGAGGACCAGAGGACATACGGGAGGTTCAAGGTGAAGGGGAAAAGTTTTTAATAGGAATCAGAGGGGTAACTTTTTCACACAGAGGGTGGTGGGTGTATGGAACAAGCTGCTAGAGGAGGTAGTTGAGGCTGGGACTAAACCATCGTATAAGAAACAATTAGATAGGACAGGTTTGGAGGATTATGGACCAGGCGCAGGCAAGTGGAACTAGTGTAGCTGGGACATTGTTGGCCGGTGTGGGCGAGTTGGGCCGAAGGGCCTGTTTCCACACTGTATCACTCTATGACTCTTAGGGCCTCGACCAGAAACGTCGCCCATTCCTTCGCTCCATAGATGCTGCCTCACCTGCTGAGTTTCTCCAGCATTTTTGTCTACCTTCGATTTTTTCAGCATCTGCAGTTCTTTCTTAAACAACACGTCACTTATTATTAGAGTCACACAGCAGCACGGTGGCGCAGCGGTAGAGTTGCTGCCTCATAGTACTGGAGAAACCGGGTTCGATCCCGACTACGGGTGCTGTCTGTACGGAGTTTGTACGTTCTCCGGGTGCTCCGGTTTCCTCCCACACTCCAAAGACGTGCAGGTTTGTAGGTTAATTGGCTTGGTGTAAGTGTAAATTGTCGCTTGTGTGTGTAGGGTAGCTTAACATAATGTGCGGGGATCGCTGGTGGGTGCGGACTCGGTGGGACGAAGGGGCCTTGTATCTCTAAACTAAACTAAACAAAAGGGAAATGATTGAATCTCGAAACAGATGATCTTGCTGCGATGGTGTCCTTAAAAAAAATCATTCCTGACTAGTCAAGCTTAAAGTCACAGAATGCTGGAAGTCAGGGATGGCTGGTCATCTTGGGCCCTGACTATATTCACAGTATAATTCAGGCAGAGTTAATACCATTGATCACAGTGTCGTAGGGAAATATGAAGGGGAACTGTCATCACCCAATTGTGATTGCAAGAAATGTCAATGATTCTAATGGGCAGGTACATGGATAGGAAAGGTTTAGAGGGATGTGAGCCAAACACGGGTTGGTGGGACTTGCGTAGATGGGCCATGGATGAGTTAGGCCGAAGGGTAATAGTCTCAGCAACCATTTACAGCATGGAAACAGGCCCTTCAGCCCACCGGGTCCGTGCCGGCCAGCAATCCCCGCACGCTAACACTATCCTACACACACTGGGGACAATTTTACTTTCATATCGAGCCGATTAACCGACAAACCTGTACGTCTTTGGAGTGTGGGAGGAAACCCAAGGTAGCGGGGAAAACCCACGCAGGTCACGGGGAGAACGTGCAAACTCCGTTCAGACAGCACTGGTGGTCGGGATCGAACCCGGGTCTCTGGTGCTGTGAGGCAGCAACTCTACCGCTGCCCCACCGTGCCGCTGTGTGACTCTAACAATAATAACCGTCACTAACCTTGTTTGAGTTAAGTTTCAGTGACTAGTTTTTGCATCCATGCCATAATCTAATGTTAATATTTTCTCTGGCGACTCTGCTGGAAGAATCCCTTCCTTTTAGTTACAACCTCCTTTAATCGGATTCCAGCAATTAGTTCTAATTTCACAATTATTCATAACTCTTCATCCTCTGATCTCAATGTGCTCCAATGTAAACTGATGGCTCTCTCTGCCAAAGTAGTTTGAACAATCCCCCACTATGTTCAGTGTAATCATTGCTCACGGCTCTGTCCAGGTACAATCCTGCAGGTAAGGACACAGATTGCTGGAGGACCTGACTCCGCGCTGTATCTCTAAACTAAGACAAGAAGGGCTGAAGGGCCTGTCTCCGTGAACCTATTTCATGGAGCGTAAAGGACTGTAACAAGTAGTAAACACTGCCCAGTCCATCATCGCCTCTGACCTCCCTAATATCGAGGGGATCTATCGCAGTCGCTGCCTCAAAAAGGCTGGCAGCATCATCAAGGACCCACACCACCCTGGCCACACACTCATCTCCCCGCTACCTTCAGGTAGAAGGTACAGGAGCCTGAAATCTGCAACATCCAGGTTCAGGAATAGCTACTTCCCCACAGCCATCAGGCTATTAAACTCGGCTCGGACAAAACTCTGATCGTTAATAGCCCATTGCACTTTATCTGTTTATTTATGTGTGTATATATATATGCAATGGTATATGGACACACTGATCTGTTCTGTATTTATTTATGCCTACCATATTCTGTTGTGCTGAAGCAAAGCAAGAATCTCATTGTCCTATCTGGGACACATGACAAGAAACTCTCTCTTGAATCTTGAATCTCTCTCTCATGATAAGGCAAGTATGCTTTTCCAAATAACTTTCTGTTTAAGGTTGATAAAAATGCTGGAGAAACTCAGCGGGTGAGGCAGCGTCTATGGAGCGAAGGAAATAGGTGACGTTTCGGGTCGAGACCCTTCTTTTTTGTTTAATTTAGTTTTGAGATACAGCGCGGAAACAGGCCCCTTTGGCCCACCGAGTCCGCGCCAACCAGCGATCCCCGCACACTAAAGGGCCTGTCCCACGGGCAGGCGATTCCAGGCGGCAAGCGCGATCTAGCAGGAAGCGGAGGCCGCGCGGGGGCCGCGGAGTCGGTCCCACGTAGATCGCCGGAGCCGTAGTTTGTCCCGACACCTCGCGGGGCTCAGAAAAACTGACCCTGTTCAAAAATCCCGTGCAGCAACGGCCTGCCGCCCCGTACGCCGCGAGCACCGCCTGGACACCGCCCACCGTCTCGACGGAGTAGGCTAGCGCGTTGCGTTGCGCGATGACGTCATCACCTGCGCATGCTCGTGGGACAGGCCATACGGTAATCACTCGGCCTCCGCGCGGCAACCGCTTCCGTTTAGGTTGCACTTGCCGCATGCTCGTGGGACAGGCCGTACGGTGGCGGCCGCGCGGCAGCCACGCGGCCCCCGCATCCGGGGAAGTCACGCTTGCCGCCTGGAATCGCCTGCCCGTGGGACAGGCCCTTAACATTATCCTACACACACTGGGGACAATTTACAATTTATTCCGGAGCCAATTAACCTACAAACCTGTGTGGGAGGAAACTGAAGATCTCGGGGAAATCTTTGGAGTGTGGGAGGAAACTGAAGATCTCGGGGAAAACCCACGCAGGTCACGGGGAGAACGTGCAAACTCCGTACAGACAGCGCCCGTAGGAGCCTGGGTCTCCGGCGCTGCAAGGCAACAACTCTACCGCTGCGCCACCGGCCCCCCCCCCCCTTGTATCGGACATTCCGATGAAACTTCAATAGAAGATATTGAAGAACAAAATCATATCGTCACGAACCGGCTGAAGAATTATTCAAAGGACTGTGTCAATTATTAAAGTCCAGAGGGGTTTAGCAGATCGCAAACAAACCTCGGATGGGGTGACACAGAGGATGGCGGTTTGTGACTCCAACAACCACTCGAATTCTCCCTCAGCCTCTCCACGGCTTGAAACCAAAATGTGAGAATGTAAAATCAAATTAAAGGATTTATTGACAAAGTGACGTTCACAGCTCTGGGGATTAATTCAGGAAGACTCGGCCCGTGCTGAAGTGACTCATCTTGACTGTCTACTTCAGATGAGAGCTGGGTGAACCACTGTTCAACACCCTGGAGACACCAGCATTTATTAACAGTTTCCCTAATTAATTAGTTAACTAATAATCAACTACATGCGGTGTGAAGTTCGTTAATGACTCCGACTGCGCCACACACACTGTTTGCCTTGTGGTGTGTTGCGGTTGGGCACAGCTGGTAGTCATCTGCTGAAGCGACATCTAACAGGCAGCACAGCGGTGGGAGATGCTGCCTCACGGCGCCAGGGACCCGCGTTCCGTCCTGACTACGGTTGCTGTCTGCTCTCCCCGTGACCTATAAGATTATATAAGATTACATTGAAACATATAAGATTATTAAGGATTTGGACACGGTAGAGGCACGAAACATGTTCCCGATGTTTAAGAAGGAACTGCAGATGCTGGAAAATTGAAGGTAGACAAAAGTGCTGGAGAAACTCAGCGGGTGCAGCAGCATCTATGGAGCGAAGGAAATAGGCAACGTTTCGGGCCGAAACCCTTCTTCAGACATGTTCCCGATGTTGGGGGAGTCCAGAACCAGGGGCCACAGTTTAAGAATAAGGGGTAAGCCATTTAGAACGGAGATGAGGAAACACTTTTTCCACACAGAGAGTTGTGATTCTGCGGAATTCTCTGCCTCGGAGGCCAGTTCTCTGGATACTTTCAAGAGAGAGCTAGATAGGGCTCTTGAAGATAGCCGAGTCAGTGGATATGGGGAGAAGGCAGGAACGGGGTACTGATTGTGGATGATCAGCCATGATCACATTGAATGGCGGTGCTGGCTCGAAGGGCCGAATGGCCTACTCCTGCACCTATTGTCTATTGTCTATTGTCTATCGACCCTCGTGGGTTTTCTCCGGGTGCTCCGGTTTCCTCCCACACTCCAAAGCCGTGCAGGTTTGTAGGTTAATTGACCTTGGTATAAATGTTAAATTGTCCCAAGTGTGTGTGTGTGTAGGACAGTTTGAGTGTACAAGCCCTGTTTCACTGTGTGAGTTGACCCACGAGTGACCCCGAGTGAAAGACTCGTGGTTGCGTACGAGACTACAAGTTTATGATCCAGAGTTTAACCGAGTTCCCACGGGTATGTCTAAGTTTGCCGTTTACTTCTCATTTCTGCGATGTTCCAAGTTCGTCTCCCGAGTGTACCAAGTTCCTCTCCCGTTAATCTTGAGGCAACAATGTATATCGACGTGTTGAAAAATCATCACACGTTAAAAAAAATGATGTCATGCTTTTTTTTTTACATACTATAAAAAGCCTGCCTTGTTTAAATTGGCTGTTGAATCTCCTGTTGAATCTCCTGTTGAATCTCTTGTTGCCTCTCCCCCTCCTCCTCCTGTATGACTATAGCCTCCATGGCAGGTTTTTTGTCAGGCTCTGCTCTTCCCTTTCGTCGAACTTTTCTGGGAGCCATCTCTAGCAAGCTTCTTATCAAAAAGATTCACCAGCAATGAGGTGAAACGCCCAAGATTGACCCAGGTCACGTGCTGATGTTGAAGTCACCTTTTTTTTACTCACCTTTTTTTTCCTCTGTCCAGCTGACGAGTTCAGAGTGCACATGAGAGTCACCGGAGTCTTGTCTGATTGCCTGAGCAGCCTACCAGCTTCCACAGTCTACATCGTACAAAGCATCATATTGTGATGCATCAATGCCTGTTTTGGGAGCAGCTTCGCCCTAGAGTGCAGTATATATTACAGAGACTTGCAAATGTAGTGCAGTCTATTACACAGGCCAGCTTTCCCCCTATCAACTCAATCTACACTTCGACCTGCTTCGGGAAGCAGCCAACGTACCATTCCTTCCTCTCCTTTCACCCCGTGAGCAGATAATACAAACGCTCACATACATGTACTACCTGATTCAGGGACAGCTCCTTCCTCACTGTCATTGGATTGCTGAAACGGAAGTTTTTCGGTGTGTGAAGAAGGGTCTCGACCCGAAACGTCACCCATTCTTTCTCTCCAGAGATGCTGCCTGTCTCGCTGAGTCCAGCATTTTGTGTCTATCTTCTCATAACTGAAGTCCTGATCTCCTGATATACCCCATTACAGCTCTTGGACAAAAAAACTGGAAACTTTGTTGTGTTGTATCTGCACGCTGGTATTTTTCTCTCTTTGCGCTAGCTATTTATTGCACTTATGTACGGCTTTATTTCAAAACTGGCAAACATTCAGGTGACAAAATAACCCAATATCAATACCATGTCCGCCTCATCCCAGTTTATGGGGGATGGGGGGGGGGGGGGGGGGTAGGATCATGATATGAATCTGTGCCAAGTTGTAAAACTCCTTCCGGGATACCGTCGTCTCCGGGTTCGTGATCATACCAGTAATATTGTGAGATCGACATACTGTTGGCACTCGCAATATTACTGGCATTATCACTAATCAATTATTACATCTCAGAATTTGTGTAACAATATTTCATGTTCCCCGGGAACATTAGCACTTTAACACTGCACTTTAGGATCTTATTTGCCATCGGGTAAAGGATTGTGATTATGGTCATGTTAAGAATTAAAAGTCATAAAATCAATGTGTGAAATGTGATTCTTATTTTTCAAAGTCTCTCATAGGAAACAATGAGCGTATAGAGCCCAGGGAGAGGGGGGGAAAGGGACGTACACTCACAGAGGCAGAGTCTCTCAGCCTGTGTGAGAGAGAGGGAGGGAGAGAGAGACACACACACACAAGGTGGATGTGAAATCTCACCTACCTGTTTCAGTGACAGGCACCCGCAGCCAGTGAATGAAGACACCCCCATCTGTCTCCCCCTCCTCTCCCTCCACTCTCCACCCCTCTCCTCCACCCCCTCTCCTCCACCCCTCCCCCCTCCCCCAATTTGGAAATGTCATCCCATCACCCATTCCTTCTCTCCAGAGATGCTGCCTGCCCGCTGAGTTAAAGAGTTCCCACTTGCAGCATCAAAACAGGCCAGTAAACACAATACTCATAGATAATATACTAAACAAAGAAAATATATATTAAAAAATCCAGTATTATTGCAAAAATCCCAAAGTCCTTAGTGCAACCAAGGCAGTTTGTAGTTCATAGTTTAGTTAGCATTTGTAGCGTTCAAGAGCCCGATGGTTGTTGGGAAGAAGCTGTTCTTGAACCTGGAGGTCATGGTTTTCAGATTCTTATACCTTCTGCTCAGCAGGAATGAAATGAGAGCATGGCCAGGGTAGTGTGGGTCCATGACAATGCTGGCTGCCTTTTTGAGGCAGCACCTCCTATAGAACCCTTTGATTCAGTAAAGTTCAGTAAAGAGATCGGGAATCTGGCATCATGGCTTGAGAATAAAACCCAGCCTTTAACATCCGCATAATGAAAGAGTTGGTGTTGTCCTACGGATCAGGGGTGCAGGAGAGGTGAACACAACCCTGTCTTCTTCAACAGCACTGGTAGAGATGGCTTCTGGACGTGACTGGCAAACCTCAGATTAGGCTGTCATGAAGTGTCATAAAATGTTCTCACGCTGTTCCTCAATACTGGTTTGTCTTAAGGTAGTGAGCTCAGTCCCAAATACACAAAATCTATATATAAACTTCAAGCAATTTTTTCTTTTCAACCCACTCTGTCACCTTATCAATAACTTTTACTTTGTTACAGAATTTGTCTTTAAAAAGTCTAAGTAACTGATATTTCTGTCCCTGATTATTGTTTCTAAAAAGAGTTCCCACGGTAGACTCACGAGTCACAAAGGTAAACGCACGGGCCACTACGTTCTTACAACGAGTTTAAAATGTTTCAAATTTTAACCTCAAGAGTACATTTTACTCGTGGAAAACTTTAAACATGTTTGAACTTTTGCAAGAGTTAACAAGTTTCACGGGTACCTGCCGTTAGCGCCACGAGTCGCTAAGTTGCGTCCACGAGTTCCGACGTTCCCGCTACGTTAATCGTACGCGATTACCACGAGTTAAATTTGTTTTAAACTCGGGGTACCTCGTGGGTCAGCTCGCACAGTGTAACAGGGGTTTACGGGTGATTGCTAGTCGGCACAGACTCGGTGGGCCGAAGGGCCCGTTTCCATGCTGTGTCTCTAAAACTAAAAATCAAAACTACACCACTAGAGCAAGCCAGTGTGGAGTTGCAGAATGTAAGAATGAAATGAGAGAAACATCCTTTTCAACGTGTATTGCCTAACAATCAGTGATAGTCACAGAGTCGTACATCACGGAAACAGGCATTCGGCCCAACGCATCCACTCCATCTAAGCTAGTCCCTTTTGCCAGCGCCAGGCCTGCAATGCGGGTCATCACAGGGACGCTGAAGTCAACGCCTATGCAGTGGCTCCCCGTCCTCTCTCATATCGCCCCTCCCAGCATACGTAGAAGGGAGAGGATGTTGAAAGATTGGTGAACCATCGAGGCAAACCGTGACCTTCCCATCCATGTTGACATGAACAATCTGCCCAACTTACAAAATTCTTAAGGGGTTGGACAGGCTAGATGCAAGAAGATTGTTCCCGATGTTGGGGAAGTCCAGAACAAGGGGTCACAGTTTAAGGATAAGGGGGAAGACTTTTAGGACCGAGATGAGGAAAAAAAAATTCACACAGAGAGTGGTGAATCTGTGTGAACTCTCTGCCACAGAAGATAGATGAGGCAAGTTCAGTGGCTATATTTAAGAGGGAGTTAGATGTGGCCCTTGTGGCTAAAGGGATCAGGGGGTATGGAGAGAAGGCAGGTACAGGATACTGAGTTGGATGATCAGCCATGATCATATTGAATGGCGGTGCAGGCTCGAAGGGCCGAATGGCCTACTCCTGCACCTATTTTCTACGTTTCTATGTTTCTAACATGTGCCTGAAGTCCCGCAAACCCTTCTGGTCTTCCGTCAAATCCCTGGAAGACTTTGACTCCAAGGCTGAGTGGAGCAGAGCCTGGAAAGATGCCAACACCAACAATGGAGAGGTCATCACAGACCCCACAGTGAAACCACCGGGTTTTGACCTCCATCGCAAGCAATGGCCAGCCCTGAACTGAATCCGCGCCCTCCATGCAAGGACAGCCCATCACCTGCATAAGTGGGGGGGGCGGGGGTGACAGACAGCCCTGCTTGTGACTGCGGACATCCAGACCAGACCATCCCACACATGGTCAATGACTGCCCACTGAGGCTTTTCCCTGGGGGGCATCAAAGCCCATCCACCCAGTAACTGATGCCGTCCTGGCCTGGATGTCTCCCCTTGATCTACAACTTCAGGCTGTGCACGCCATACACAAGAAGAAGAAGAAGAAGAAGCACAGGCCCACATCACTCTAAACCTTTGGCGTGTGGGAGGAAACTGGAGCACCGGAGAAAACCGAACACGGTCACTGGGAGAACGTGCAAACTCCGCACAGACAGCCAGGATCGAACCCGGGCCTCTGGCGGTGTGAGGCAGCAGCTCTACCCGCTGCGCCACTGTGCCGACCTGGTCTCACACACACGAGCATCCAAGTGGAAATCCGTTCCGCGGTGTCAAGGCTGAGCAGTGGGAGGGACTAGCTTGTACGGGGCATCTTGGTCGGCGTGAAACAAGATGGGCCGAAGGGCCTGTTTCCGAGCTGTATGAGGCTGTCGCTCTAAATCAGCTCCATTTGAACGGTTGCCCTTGATGTAAGTGTTTCATGTTTAAGCTTCATGCTGTGTCTTGACAACTTCAAAGGGCGATTTAAAAAAATAATTCCTCTATTCTGAAGGCCTTTAGAACCTGTCACCTCTGCCAAAATAATAACATTCAATACAAACTAGGCTAACTACAGGAAAACATAATCATTGGTCACTTTATGCATCAACAAGAGATTCCTCTCGCCTGTTGTGGTGCTGAGAGTTCTACAGAGCATAGATTTAACTATTGAATTGGGAAAGGGCCAGATTATATATATATATATATCGTCGTCGTCGTGGCGATCCCTCGAGGTGGAGGATGATGGTCTACGTTCTGTTGTTTTTATGGACTCTCAGGTGACTTATGTCCAATCTTGGTTTCGAAAGTTCTTCGGCATTCAGGACAGGTAATTCCAGGTGGCAGATCGGGCTTTGGTTGTTGCTGCTTCTCTTTCCGTTTTCTTCTCTTTTCTTCTAACTCTGCGCATCTCTTGGCTTCGAAGGTGGCTGCTCCTTCTTGGACGATGGTTCGCCAGAGTTTCCTGTCCTTGGCGTTGGTTTGCCAATTGTCGATGACGATCTCACATTTCTTCGTGCTGGCTTTTAAGACGTCTTTGAATCTCCTTCTATTTGTCCGCCTCTTTTACGTTTGCCCTCTTTAAGCTGGGAGCAGAAGGTTTGACAATAGACAATAGCCAATAGACAATGGGTGCAGGAGTAGGCCATTCGGCCCTTCGAGCCAGCACCGCCATTCAATGTGATCATGGCTGATCATCCCCAATCAGTACCCCGTTCCTGCCTTCTCCCCATATCTCCTGACTCCGCTATCTTTAAGAGCCCTATCTAGCTCTCTCTGGAAAGCATCCAGAGAACCGGCCTCCACCACCCTCTGAGGCAGAGAATTCCACAGACTCACCACTCTCTGTGAGCTTTGGTAGCCGCTCGTCTTCCATCTGAAATCCCATCAAGAACCAACTAAGATGGGTCGGTCATGTCGTTCGGATGGAAGACGAGCGTCTACCAAAGCAAACCTTCTACCTCCAGTGAATTTGTGGAATTCCCTGCCACCGAGGGCAGTGGAGGCCAAATCACTGGATGGATTTAATAGAGAGTTAGATAGAGCTCTAGGGGCTAGTGGAATCAAGGGATATGAGGAGAAGGCAGGCACGGGTTATTGATTGGGGACGATCAGCCATGATTGCAATGAATGGCAGTGCTGGCTCGAAGGGCCGAATGGACTCCTCCTGCACCTATTTTCTATGTTTCTATGTTTCTAAGGTACGGCTCTTTGGGCGACTACTCACGACCATACAGGCTTCACCCCGTGACATGTCGCCTGTATGGTCGTGAGTCGTCTCCTCAGTCGCCCAAAGAGTTGTACCTTGTTCTGGTCGCCGCTGAATTTTCAACATGTTGAAAGTTTTCGGCGACCTGCAACGACCTATGATGGGTTCCGGCAAGTCGCCGAAAAAGTCGCGTAAGTGGGACAGGCCCATAAAGAACTTAGCTTTAAAACAAAGGCCCAACCCAGAAGTCTTCTACTTCTTCTTGCGTGTGGCGTGCACAGCCTAAAGTTGTAAGACAACTTGTTCTATTTGATCTTCTGTTTCTGCACGCCGGGTTGATTGCATTCGTCGAAACAGGGTGGACCACGTGAAGGTTGCAATCTCCCACCCACTGCTTAAGTCCAAGACACCATACACAGAGGAAATAGCTTATCTACTCTATCCAGATTTACCTTCCTCAATAATATCTTGAAAACTTCACTGAATTCATCCCTTAACCTTCGAAAGTCCAGGGAGTGAACTTCAATAATGAGAAATCGGAATCTATCTCCTGAAGACAATTTATAATTCTGGCAAATTCACCTCCATCCTCTCCATTGAAGATGGTGTTTGAATGGAGCCGGTCTACGTGTGTGTGTGTGAGAGTGTGAGTGTGAGTGTGTGAGTGTGAGTGTGAGTGTGAGTGTGAGTGTGAGTGTGAGTGTGTGTGTGTGTGTGTGCGCGCGCGTGCGCGCGTGTGTGTGTGTGTATGTGTGTGCGTGTGTGGCTGGGGCTCTGGAACTCCGGCCCGGCAGGAGCCGACAGATCCGTTCCCATAGCCGTTCCTCAGTCTCCCCCCCCCCCCCCAAGACCGTGACCTCTGTTGGTCCGGCGAAACGGATAATCCGGCAAGGCTCTGGAACGAGGGGTGTTGGAAAATGGGTGGTGGAATTGTATAGCTAATGCTGACAGTGTAGTGGGTGTAATTCAACCAGGACTATCCAACATGGTTTCCCAAGAGTACCAGGCACATCAGACAGTGAAGAAGGATCTCGACCACAAATTCACCAATTCCTTCTCCCTAGAGATGCTGCTTGGCCCGCTGAGTTACTCCGGCATTTTGTGGCTATCTTCAGTGTAAACCAGTATCTTCTCCGTGGATTGTCACCTTGTCGTGGTGGAGAAGCTTGTGTGGTCCTGAGATCCTGAGAGCGATGCTGTCTGGAGCGATGCTCCTGGTAGGGCCACCCATGGCGGTAAGGTCGAGGGGGAGGTCTCTGACAAAGAGCCAATCCAACCAAGACCTCAACGGTGGAACAGGCGGAGGACGATGGCTGACCTTAGTGGAGCGTCACAACGGCTGGGAAGGCGGATGGATGAAGGCTGCAGCAGAAAAGGGTCTCCGGTCGTCTTGGGCTCCATGCCACTGGATCCTGACCCAGATCTGTCAAGGACCGTGGGGTGGCTGTCTGTGCACCAGCCTCCCCACGTTAAACAAAGTCACGCACAGGCGTCCTCCATGAGAGGACAGTCATACCCGTTTCGAGTGACCGCCGATGATGATGATGAAACCACCATTTGCTTTGAGCACCTCATCTCCTATTCACAATACATTAATAAATTAATATACATTGGCCTTTATTTAAATGCACACGCAAGCCCATAAAACTAACATGCGTGTCCACTTCCACAGCCAATTTGCATTAAGTTTTCCAAGCAATGGCCTTGACTGCTCAGCTGAAACCTTTCAAACTGTTCACTTATTCCATCTCCATATATATGGACTCATAATTTGCTGAAAATTGTCATTAGCTTGAGTGGTCAACCACTCCCTGTTATTCCTTTTTATTAAACAAGGGGTGCGACCTTCCAATTTTCCCCATGGTCTGTCTGCTTGCTTTAAAATCCTGTGGGTTAAACAATGTGATCCTTTGTCTGACCATCAAGAGGAAGAAGGGTCCCGACCCGAGACGTCACCTATCCATGTTCTCCACAGATGCTGCCTGACCCGCTGAGTTACTCCAGCACTCTGTGAAACGTCACCTATACATGTTCTCCACAGATGCTGCCTGACCCGCTGAGTTACTCCGGCACTCTGTGAAACGTTACCTATCCATGTTCTCCACAGATGCTGCCTGACCCGCTGAGTTACTCTGGCACAGTGTACTTCTGTGCTTTGTAAGCTATACGGAACCACACTATAAATGATAAGGTAGACCAAAATTCTGGAAAAACTCAGCGGGTGCGGCAGCATCTATGGAGCGAAGGAAATAGGCAACGTTTCGGCCCGAAACCCTTCCGGGTTTCGGCCCGAAACGTTGCCTATTTCCTTCAGGGTTTCGGCCCGAAAGGTTGCCCATTTCCTTCGCTCCACAGATGCTGCCTGACCCGCTGAGTTACTCCAGCACTCTGTGAAACGTCACCTATCCATGTTCTCCACAGATGCTGCCTGACCCGCTGAGTTACTCCAGCACTCTGTGAAACGTCACCTATCCATGTTCTCCACAGATGCTGCCTGACCTGAGATGCTGTCTTTCACACAGAGAGTTGTGAGTCTGTGGAATTCTCTGCCTCAGAGGGCGGTGGAGGCCGGTTCTATGGATAGTTCTCTGAAGAAAGCAGAGTCAGGGGATATGGGGAGAAGGCAGGAACGGGGTACTGATTGTGGATGATCAGCCATTATCGCATTGAATGGTGGTGCTGGCTCGAAGGGCCGAATGGCCTACTCCTGCACCTATTGTCTATTGACCCGCTGAGTTACTCCAGCAATCTGTGTCCTTACCTGCAGTATTGTGCCTGGACAGAGCCGTGAGCAATGATTACACTGAACATAGTGGGGGATTGTTCAAACTACTTTGTCAGAGAGAGCCATCAGTTTACATTGGAGCACATTGAAATCAGAGGATGAAGAGTTATGAATAATTATGAAATTAGAACTAATTGCTGGAATCCGATTAAAGGAGGTTGTAACTAAAAGGAAGGGATTCTTCCAGCAGAGTCGCCAGAGAAAATATTAACGTTAGATTACGGCATGGATGCAAAAACTAGTCACTGAAACTTAACTCAAACAAGGTTAGTGACGGTTATTATTGTTAGAGTCACACAGCGGCACGGTGGTGCAGCGGTAGAGTTGCTGCCTCACAGCACCAGAGACCCAGGTTCGATCCTGACCACGGGTGCTGTCCGTACGGAGTTTGTACGTTCTCCCCGTGACCTGTGTGGGTTTTCTCCGCTATCTTCGGTTTCCTCCCACACTCCAAAGACGTGCAGGTTTGTCAGTTAATTGGCTTGGTGTAAATGTAAATTAGAACCAATTAAATATAAATTAGAAGCAATTGCTGGAATCAGATTAAAGGAGGTTGCAACCAAAAGGAAGGAAGTTTAGAGATACAGCACGGAAACAGGCCCTTCGGCCCACCGAGTCCGCGCCGACCAGCGATCCCCACACACTAACACTATCCTACACCCACTAGGGACATTTTTTACATTTACACCAAGCCAATTAACCCACAAACCTGCACGTCTTTGGAGTGCGGGAGGAAACCGAAGATCTCGGAGAAAACTCACGCAGGTCACGGGGAGAAGGTACAAACTCCGTACAGGCAGCACCCGTAGTGGGGATCGAACCCGGGTCCCCGGCGCTGCATTTGCTGTAAGGCAGCAACTCTACCGCTGCGCCACCGTGACCGCCCAAGTGTTTAGTATAGTTTCACATACCTGCCATTTCTCCGCTTTTCCTCGCATTCTCACCATTATCCATTTTTTGGTATTCCTCACCACTCTTTTTCTTAGCAGTAAAATGAAATTATTACTATTGTTTTTGTTATCCCTTTTATTTTTCTAATATCGGTTTCCTGCAGTCTCGACCCGAAACGTCGCCTATTCCTTCGCTCCATAGATGCTGCCTCACCCGCTGGGTTTCACCAGCATTTCTGTCTACCTTCGATTTTTCCAGCATCTGCAGTTCTTTCTTAAACGATACTTTAAGGCCAATGTCTGCTTTCTACGTTGCAAGAAGAAAACTAGAAACCGAAGCGGCACGGTGGCACAGCGGGTAGAACCGCTGCCTCACAGCGCCAGAGACTCGGGTTCGATCCTGACCTCGGGTGCTGTCTGTGTGGAGTTTGTGCACGTTCTCCCTGTGACCGCGTGGGTTTCCTCCAGGTGCTCCGGTTTCCTCCCACATCCCAAAGGCGTGCGGGTTGGTAGGTTAACCGGCCCTCTGTAAATTGCCCCCTAGTGGCTGAGAAAGTGAGATAGCCTAGAACTAGTGTGAACAAGGGGTTGGACAGGCTAGATGCAGGAAGATTGTTCCCGATGTTGGGGAAGTCCAGGACAAGGGGTCACAGTTTAAGGATAAGGGGGAAATCTTTTAGGACCGAGATGAGAAAACATTTTTTTTTCACACACACAAAGAGTGGTTAATCTCTGGAATTCTCTGCCACAGAAGGTAGTTGAGGCCAGTTCATTGGCTATATTTAAGAGGGAGTTAGATGTGGCCCTTGTGGCTAAAGGGATCAGGGGGTATGGAGAGAAGGCAGGTACGGGATACTGAGTTGGATGATCAGCCATGATCATATTGAATGGCGGTGCAGGCTCGAAGGGCCGAATGGCCTACTCCTGCACCTATTTTCTATGTTTCTATGAAACCCTTCTTCAGAGTGAAAAGTCGTTGTTGCGTGCTCTCCAGTCAGTGGAAAGACGATCAATATCCACTGATGATCAGCTTTTGTGGACTATTGTGGCCTCCGCCTTTCCTTGGCTCGGATTAGTTATTTTTATACCTTTTTTGTACCTTTTCATACTTCTAATCTCCCTCTCCCTGACTCTCAGTCTGAAGAAGGGTCTCGACCCGAAACGTCACCCCTCCTTTCTATCCAGAGATGCTGCCTGTCCCGCTGAGTTACTCCAGCACTCTGTGTCTATCTTTGGTGTAAACGAGCATCTGCAGTTCCTTCCTAAACAAAACAATGATTTGTTGGAAGAGTCTGTGAATAATTTGTACCTGTATCAGTGGACTGGAGGTTAATAATCCACCATCCTGCTTGTTTGTTATATTTTCCACCACTTTGAAGAATATGTACAACATTTTTTTCATTTTTTGTTCTTTTTCATTAAGTTTCACAATGTTCTTTCCTCTAATGTCTACGGCTGAAGGTTATTGATTGCAACTCATAGAGTCATCGAGTGACACAGCGTGGAAACAGGCCCTTCAGCCCAACTTGCCCACACCGGCCAACATGTCCCATTTACACTAGTCCCCCCTGACTGCGTTTCGTCCAGATCCCTCCAAATCTGTCCTATCCATGTACCTGTCTAACTGTCTCTTAAACGTTGGGATAGTCCCAGCCTCAACTACCTCCTCAGGCAGCTTGTTCCATAAACCCACCACCCTCTGTACCCCTCAGATTCCTATTAAACTCTTCAATAATCTTGCCCTACAGTGGCCCTTTGGGGAATATAACCTAGTTCAGGTGAGATTTATTTACATTAACTCATTGACTTATAGCGGAGTCAGGGGATATGGGGAGAAGGCAGGAACAGGGTACTGATTGGGGATGATCAGCCATGATCACATTGAATGGTAGTGCTGGCTCGAAGGGCCGAATGGCCTACTCCTGCACCTGTTGTCTATTGTCTATTGCCTTTCTATATTCTCCATTAACAAACCCGTCTGCTTTACATCAGCCAATCTCCATCTCAGCCCATCGCACAAGGTTACGAACCAGAAAATAAGACTGTACTGGATTATATTCTCTCAAAGACAAGTTAGTACTCAATCTTCGTACAGCAGCTATTGGATTAAGAAGACACAAAAAGCTGGAGTAACTCAGCGGGACAGGCAGCATCTCTGGAGAGAAGGAATAGGTGATGCTTCGGGTCATCACTCAAAACGTCACCTATTCCTTCTCTCCAGAGATGCTGCCTGTCCCGCTGAGTTACTCCAGCTTTTTGTGTCTACCTTCGGTTTAAACCAGCATCTGCACTTCCTTCCTACGCTACTATGGGATTACTGTGGACATACTAAATGTTGACACTGCCCAGTCCGTCACTGACCTCCCCACCATCGAAGGGATCTACAGGAGGGGCTTCTTCAGAAAGGCAGCCGACATCATCAGGGACCTTGGCCACGCTCTCATCTCGCTGCTACCAACGGGAAGAAGGTACAGGAGCCTGAAAACCGTGGCCTCCAGGTTCAAGAACAGCTTCTTCCCAACAACCATCAGCCTCCTGAACACTGCACAACACTGACCTCAACTACGAACCAAGGACTTGTCTTTGGTTGCCATACGGACTTCAGGTTTTGTTTTGCACAGGATACTAATGTATCTTGCTATTGAGGGAGTCCAGTGTAGGTTGACAAGGTTAATTCCTGGGATGGACTGTCTTATGCTTCTTCTTCTTCTTGCGTATGGCGTGCACAGCCTAAAGTTGTAGGACAACTTGTTCTATTTG
Organism: Malacoraja senta; assembly: GCA_038087875.1. Lineage (NCBI taxonomy): Eukaryota > Metazoa > Chordata > Chondrichthyes > Rajiformes > Rajidae > Malacoraja > Malacoraja senta. The sequence continues at coordinate 80,666,810 of CM075981.1, read as the reverse complement.
ATCTTATTTGATTGTGCACGCCAGGTTGATTGCATTTGTCGAAACAGGGCAGACCTCGTGATGGTTGCAATCTCCCACCCCTGTCTTATGCTGAGAGAATGGAGCGGCTGGGCTTGTATACTCTGGAATTTAGAAGGATGAGAGGATATCTTGTTGAAACATATCAGATTATTAAGGGTTTGGACACGCTAGAGGCAGGAAACATGTTCCCGATGTTGGGGGAGTCCAGAACCAGGGGCCACAGTTTAAGAATAAGGAGTAAGCCATTTAGAACGGAGACGATGAAACACTTTTTCACACAGAGAGTGGTGAGTCTGTGGAATTCTCTGCCTCAGAGGGCGGTGGAGGCCGGTTCTCTGGATGCTTTTCAAGAGAGAGCTAGATAGGGCTCTTAAAGATAGCGGAGTCAGGGGATATGGGGAGAAGGCAGGAACGGGGTACTGATTGTGGATGATCAGCCATGATCACATTGAATGGCGGTGCTGGATCGAAGGGGCCATTTGGCCTACTCCTGCACCTATTGTCTATTGTCTATTGACGTTTGGTTTATTGTCCATGCACTGTGCTTACAGTGTTCACAGGTCTGTTGTGCTGCTGCAAGTAAGAATTCCATTGTTCTGTTTTCAGAACATATTAAACACTCTTCATTCTTAATGATCTCTGAAATACCCAACCATTTGATACTGCCAGATATAACTTGTGAGCTGTAATTTAGACTGGACTGATTTAAAAGTCACCAGTGGAAAATTAGATTGAAGATTAGACTTATTCATGTCTCGTGTACCGAGATACATTTAAAAGCGTTGGTTTGCATGCTATCAGTTCACCAAATGTAAATACAGTCAAGGCCAAACTCAAATACAACAGGTAGAGCAAAGGGGAAGATACAGAGTGCAGAATATAGTTCTCAGCATTGTAGCGCATCAGTTCCACAGACAAAGTCCAATGTCCGCAATGGGGTAGAGGTGAATCGGACAGTACCCTCGCTTATGGAAGGGCCGTTCAGTAGCCTGATAACAGAGGGGAAGAAGCTGTTCCTGAGTCTGGTGGTGCGGGCTTTCACGCTTCTGTACCTTCTGCCGGACAGGAGCGGGGAGAAGAAGGAATGACCGGGGTGGGACAGGGACAAGTCTTTGATGATGTCGGCTGCTTTTCTGATGGAGTCAATGGTGGGGAGTGTGGTCTGTGTGTGGGACTGGGCTACATCCACAATGGTGGGGAGTGTGGTGTGTGTGACTTTACGGACTTACGCCTTTGGTTATTAATTCCAGATATTACACGTGAAACAGAAATGCTGTGGACTGAATTAAATCACTCTCTACATTGCAAATATTCACATCAGCTATCGTAATGGGGCATCTTCAATAAGGAGGCAATGCATTAGGACATTTGCAGGAGAACATTGTCGTGGATCGGACTACGCGTCTAGTGTTTCAGTATCATTTCAGTGAATTAACTGGAGAAGCTTTCAAGTATAAGGGTAAGAAGTATCCAAACAAATAGAATGTTCACAAACAGCTATCAAAAGGGTCCTTCAAAGAATCTCTTCAATTGCATTGAAACGGCAAAATCCAGATATGAAATCAGTCGAGAGATTTTTTATATGCCGCAAAATTTCCTTTCATTTTCTCAGGACCAATATTTTAATCTGAGTTCAGATCATCCCATTGCACATCAATAAAGCTCTTATTAAAGACCTGAGGATTAGAATTAGTCATTGCCTGTTTATTGCAATGGAAATAAGTAACTCTTATGACTTCAAACAATAACAGTGGCGCAGCGGTAGAGTTGCTGCCTCACAGCGCCAGAGACCCGGGTTCGATCCCGACTACGGGTGCTGTCTGTACGGAGTTTGCACGTTCTCCCCGTGACCCGCGTGGGCTTTCTCCGAGATCTTTCGGTTTCCTCCCACACTCCAAAGACGTGCAGGTTTGTAGGCTAATCGGCTTGGTATAAATGTGTAAATTGTCCCTAGTGTGTGTGTAGGATAGTGTTAGCGTGCGGGGATCGCTGGGCGGCTGGTACTCGGTGGGCCGAAGGGCCTGTTTCCGTGCTGTATCTCTGAACTAACCTAAACTGAAGATGCTGCCTGACCCACTAAGTTACTCCAGCACTTTGTGTCTTTCTTTAGTATAAACTAGCATCTTCAATTCTTTGTTTCTACATCTGTTTCTGTGCTGTATCTCTTAACTAAACTAAATATTGTATCTTCTTTTTAATTCTTTCAATTTCATACTCTTGTTAGAAATTATATTCTTGACGTGAATCTGTGCTTCCTTGCTAACACAGTACATATAGCAGGCATACACAATGGATAGAATCTTGGGGAGTAATGGAAACACTACTGTAGTTCTTAGGCCCCCTTCGGTCATGGCTGACCACGGGTGTCTCCAGGGTTGGAGGACGCCCGTGCGTGACTTTGTTTAACGTGGGAAGACTGGTGCACAGACAGCCACCCCACGTGGGGTCCTTGACAGATCTGGGTCAGGATCCAGTGGCATGGAGTCCAAGACGACCGGAGACCCTTTTCTGCTGCAGCCTTCATCCATCCGCCTTCCCAGCCGTTGTGACGCTCCACTAAGGTCAGCCATCGTCCTCCACCTGTTCCACCGTTGAGGTCTTGGTTGGATTGGCTCTTTGTCAGAGACCTCCCCCTCGACCATACCGCCATGGGTGGCCCTACCAGGAGCATAGCTCCAGACAGCATCGCTCTCAGGATCTCAGGTCCACACAAGCTTCTCCACCACCACAAGGTGACAATCCACGGAGAAGATACACCTCACATACATGTACAGTAACTCGGTATTTGTGTCAATATTCATACTCCACACAGTTCAAAAACCTCTTCTCAGCCTCTCCGTGAATCTTTCCATTCTCTTTGTACTCATGAACTCATTTAATTGCCTTTTGAAACCATCAAACTTATCGGTCAACTTGTAGACTCAGTCTGCAGTAAAGAAAGTAGACTCAATGCTAGCGTTTATTTCAAGAGGGCTTGTATACAAAAACAGGGATGTAATGTTGAGGCTCTATGAGGCGCTGGTTAGGCCACATTTGGAATCTTGTGAACAATTTTGGGCACCATATCTGAGGAAGGATGTACTGGCTCTGGAGAGGGTCCAGAGGAGGTTTACAAGAACCATCCCAGGAACCTACGATGAGCGTTTGACGACACTGGGCCTGTACTCGCTGGTGTTTAGAAGAATAATAATAATAATAATACATTTATTTATATAGCACATTTTCCAATTGATTTGAATCAAAAGCCAAAGTGCTTCACAGTTAACTAACCATACAAATAATAAAAAGAGGTAGAAAAAATGACACAACACACTATAAGATATTTTACACAAACACGAACATCCCCCTGCAGTAGAATCTACACTCTCCACTGTGAGGGAAGGCACTAAAATGTCCAGTCCTCCTCCTCCTCCTCGTCCACCCGAGGTCGTGGCCAGTTTGAGGCCACCGCAGCCAGTTGCCGCAACGGCAGCTCGATGTTGTTTGCCCACCGGCATCAGGTGGAAAAGTCCTCAGCAGCTTGGAAATGTCTGTAGCGGCCGCTCCTTCCCCGGAGACTGCGACGCCCGTGGACTTCAGGCCGCGCCGGTTGGAGCTTGGACTCCGCGGTGCTTCCGATCCAGCGGCGGGACGCCCTCAAACCGCAGACCGCAGACCGCGGACCGCAGACCGCGGCTGCCCGATGTTGGTGGTCGGCGGCCACAGCACTCCGGAGCGGCGACCCGGCAAGGCATCGCCCGCTCCTTGTTGGTGTCCCAGCGCTGCGCCGCCGAAGCTGTGGTCCCGGCAGGAACGCCGCTCCAGCCCGATGGAAGGCCGCATGGGGAGATCGGAGATGCGATTCGGAGGAAAACCGCATCTCCGACCAGGTAGGACTGGGGTTAAAAGTTCCCCCCCCCAGCCCCCACCCCCCACATAGAAAGAATAGACTCCAAAAAACAAAAACAAAAACAACAAAAAAAGCCTTACAAGGAGACTTCATTGTAAGGCTTGGATGGGGTGGATATGGAGAGGACAAGAGGCCCTCTGAGTGTGGTCCACCCCTAGTGTGGTCCATTTCAAGTGTAGTCCTCTCCTAGTGTGGTCTTCTCCTAGTGTGGTCCAACCACATATTTGCATAGGGCTCCAGAGGAGATCTGGGTGCAGATAAGAGGAAGATAGATTTCTATTTCAGGAGCAATTTGGTCAGCATTTTTCTCTGGATGCACAATGAATGTGCATGATACCAGAGGGTGGGGTCTGAACATCAGAAAAATGGGTGGTAGGGTCAACTTCAACATAATGGCATGATGACATTTTACAATCATTCGGCCCATCAAGTCTACTCCGCCATTCAATCGTGGCTGATCGATCTCTCCCTCAACCCCATTCTGCCTTCTCCCCATAACCCCTGACTCCGTTACAAATCAAGAATCTATCAATCTCCACTTTAAAAATATCCATTGACGGCCTCCACAGCCTTCTGTGGCAATGAATTCCACAGATTCACCACCCTCTGACTAAAGAAATTCCTCCTCATCTCCTTCCTAAAGGAATGTCTTTTAATTCTGAGGCTGTGACCTCTGGTCCTGGACTCTCCCACTAGTGGAAGCATCCTCTCCACATCCACTCTATCCAAGTCTTTCACTATTCCGTCAGTTTCAATGAGCCCCCCCCCCCTCATCCTTCTCAACTTAGAATATGCAGAGAGACACAAAATGAAACATGGCAGTGGTCATGGGTCTGGATTAAAACGTGGTCATCGAGTCGGAGAGCAGGTGGAATCTCAGAGGGGGAGCAGTGAGTGATTTAAACCAGCATCTGCAGTTCTATCCCACACACTTAGAATACGCAGATACACTTATCCAAAGCCTGGAATGTCATCGACCAGAATATCTCAGGTGGACAAAAATGCTGGAGAAACTCAGTGGGTGAGGCAGCATCTATGGAACAAAGGAAATAGGCAACGTTTCGGGTCGAGACCCTTCTTCAGACTGATGCGGGGGTGGGAAGAAGAAAGGAAGAGGCGGAGACAGTGGGCTGTGGGAGAGCTGGGAAGGGGAGGGGAAAGAGGGAGAAAGCGGGGACTACCTGAAATTGGAGAAGTCAATGTTGGGTGTAAACTGCCCAAGCGAAATATGAGGTGCTGCTCGTCCAATTTACGGTGGGACTCACTCTGGCCAGGACAGAAAGGTCGGATTTGGAATGGGAGGGGGAGTTGAAGTGCTGAGCCACCGGGAGATCAGGTTGGTGATTGCGGACCGAGCATAAGCAACTTTCTTCTTGCTTGCTTCATTGTGACATTCTAAACCTACCAAATTACCGAGAGTTCGAAGGGTCAGTTGTCTCAATTAATTTATTTGAGCACCATTGCAAATACTGCAGTCAATTGCCTGATCTGCAAATGTGTCCTCTGTCACAGGAATACATAATAACTGCAGTCAAAATGCAAATTTCTCCGCAAAGTGGAACTAATTAAGTCATTCAAACAACTTCTCAAAGAAAATATTCTTCAAGCATTTTACCCTCAGGTAAGGCCAAATACCTAAAATAATATTTGCAACATAATAGGGACTGCTCTAAAGACATTTCTGAGTACACCAACAAACATCACATTTTCCATGTCTTCAGGCACCCATTAGTATTTTTTCAAAGGTCTCATATTCTAACAAAAATCTACAGCGAACGCGATGTTATATTTCATGGCCATGAAACCATTATGAGGTTAGATGCCGCGGCATTGAGAAATCTGCTAAATATCCAACAGTGTACCAATTATGTTTTTGTGGAGCTAATTAGAAAAGTAATGAGATTGCAGAAAAGAGCTGGGTTTCAACCCTGGAGACATGAGAAACTGCAGATGCTGGAATCCCGAGCAAAAGACATCAGTGACCCACTTGCCTCCCGATCAACTCCAGCCTTTGTCACTTACTCCGCCCATCTGCCAATCAAACCCCTCCCCCCCCTTCACCTGTATCCACCTGTCACTTAGAGTGAACAAGTCAGACACAGCCACACAAGGCCCTTCGACACAACTTGTCCACGCCGACCAACATGAATGAATGAATGAATTTTCCTTTATTGTCATTCAGACCTTTCGGTCTGAACGAAATTCCGTGCCCTGCAGTCATACATATAATAAAATAACAAAAACACACAATAAACACAAATTTAACATCCACCATAGTGAGTTCACCAGGCACCTCCTCACTGTGATGGAAGGCAAAGGTCTTATAGTCTTTGTCTCTTCCCTCCTTGTTCTCCCTCTACACTAGTCCCATCTGCATGCCCCATCTACACTAGTCCCACCTGCTTGTGTCTGGCACATAGCCCTCTCACTCTATCATGTCCATGTACCTGTCTGAATATTACAGCGCCAGAGACCCAGGTTCGAACATGACTACAGGTGCTGTCTGTACGGAGTTTGTGCGTTCTCCCCGTGACCCGCGTGGGTTTTCTCCAGGTGCTCTGGCTTCCTCCCACACTCCAAAGACGTGCAGGTTTGTAGATTAATTGGCTTTGGTAAAATTATAAGATTGTCTCTGGTGTGTAGGGTAGTGCTTGTGTATGGGTGATCGATGGGCGGCATGGACTAAGTGGGCCGAAGGGCCTGTTTCCACACTGTATCTCTAAAGTCTAAAGATAACCGATTTGATTGTAACCTTAGCCCCACGTTCTTGTTCATCTGTTTAGTCTCCCGCTCACTAAAAAAATATCTGCCTTAACTTTTATAAAGACTCTGCTTCCGCTGAGCAAGAGAGTTGTAAAGACTCGCAAACTGCTGAGAGACAAAATAGAAATCACTTCACTTTTGACCCCTTGTTTTTTAAAGTGACTCACTAGTTCTGGATTCTCCCACAAGAGGAAACATCATAGAATATAGAACAGCACAGTGGGAATGGGGTAGAGGTGAATCAGACAGTACCCAGCTGATGGAACCACCATACAGAAGCCTGATACCAGAGAGCAATAAGCCCTGGATAGGATAGGTTTAGAGGGGTAAGGGTCAAACATGGGCAGGTGGGACTAGTCAACATAGTCTACATGGGCAAGTTTAGTTTAGTTTAAGAAGGAACTGCAGATGCTGGAAAATCGAAGGTAGACAAAAGTGCTGGAGAAACTCAGCAGGTGCAGCAGCATCTATTGAGCGAAGGAAATAGGCAAAGTTTCAGGCCGAAACCCTGAAGGAAATAGACAACGTTTGGCCGAAACGTTGCCTATTTCCTTCGCTCCATAGATGCTGCTGCACCCGTTGAGTTTCTTCCAGCACTTTTGTCTACCTTAGTTTTAGTTTAGTTTAGTTAAGTTAAGTTAAGTTAAGTTAAGTCAAGTTAAGTTAAGTTTAGTGCAGAACCAGGGGCCACAGTTTAAGAATAAGGGGTAAGCCATTTAGAACGGAGATGAGGAAACACTTTTCACACAGAGAGTTGTGAGTCTGTGGAATTCTCTGCCTCAGAGGCCGGTGGAGGCCGGTTCTCTGGATACTTTCAAGAGAGAGCTAGATAGGGCCCTTAAAGATAGCGGAGTCAGGGGATATGGGGAGAAGGCAGGAACGGGGTACTGATTGTGATGATCAGCCATGATCACATTGAATGGCGGTGCTGGCTCTAAGGACCGAATGGCTACTCCTGCACCTATTGTCTATAGTCAGTTGACTATTTAGTTTAGTTTAGTTTATTGTCACGTGTACTAAGAATTAGTGAAAGATTACGGAGATTCGGCATGTCAAAGAGGATTCTCTTGAACTTCTACAGGTGCACAGTAGAGAGCATACTGACCGGTTGCATCGTGGCCTGGTTCAGCAACTTGAACGTCCAGGGAGCGGAAAAGACTGCAAAAAAGTGGTGACCACTGCCCAGTCCATCACCGGCTCTGACCTCCCCACCATCAAAGGGATCTATCACAGTCGCTGCCTCAAAAAGGCAGCCAACATCATCAGAGACCCACACCATCCTGGTCACACACTCATCTCACCGTGTGAATTTCAGACAGCGCTCCTCCGGCTTGCCCTGGCCCCCGCCTTTGCGATGTGTGTGTGTGTGTGTGTGTGTGTGTGTGTGTGTGTGTGTGTGTGTGTGTGTGTGTGTGTGTGTGTGTGTGTGTGTGTGTGTGTGTGTGGTGTGTGTGTGTGTGTGCGCGCGCGCGCGCGTGCGTGCGTGCGTGCGTGCGTGCGTGCGTGCGTGCGTGCGTGCGTGTGTGTGTGTGTGTGTGTGTGTCCACTCTGACAGTCGCCGTTCCAGTTCGCGGTTTTTCAGGCGAGTGCCGTGAGCTTGACAGTCCCCGGCAGTCCGCTGAAGAATCGCCCAAGTGGGACAGGCCCTTAAAGAGTACAACGTTTGGCACAAGATAAAGTCCAGCAGAGTTCAAGTAAAAATAGTCCGAGGGTCTCCAACGAGGTAGATGGGAGATCAGGACCGCTCTCTAGTTGGTGAGAGGACGGTTCAGTTGCCTGATAACAGCTGGGAAGAAACTGCCCCTGAATCTGGAGGTGTGTGTTTTCACACTTCTGTACCTCTTGCCCGATGGAAGAGGGGAGAAGAGGGAGTGACCGGGGTGGGAATTGGACCAAAGGTCCTGTTTCTACGCTGTGTGGCTCTGAGCTGTTTCCGAGTCTGGAGAACTCATACGGACAAGCCTGGGGAAGTAACTATAAATAAGGCCAGACAATAAAACGTTTGTTAAAAATAACCTTGCTGTCCCCTCCACTGGTTTCCCATGGTCAGGCTGCAAACAAGAACTGCAAATCAATGTGACAGAGTTTTTAAGGTTGAGGGGGGACTTCATTGAAACTTACAGAATAACGAAAGGCCTGGATAGAGTGGGGGTAGACAAAAGTGCTGGAGAAACTCAGCGGGTGCAGCAGCATCTATGGAGCGAAGGAAATAGGCAACGTTTCCGGCCGAAACCCTTCTTCAGATAGAGTGGATGTGGAGAGGATGTTTCCACTGGTGGGAGAGTCTAGGACCAGAGGTCACAGCCTCAGAATTAAAGGCGCTCTTTTAGAACGGAGGTGAGGAGGAACTTCTTCAGTCAGAGGGTGGTGAATCTGTGGAACTCGTTGCCCACAGAGGGCTGTGGAGGCCAAGTAAGTGGATATTTTTTAGCAGAGATAGACAAGTTCTTGATTAGAACGGGTGTCAAGGGTTATGGGGAGAAGGCAGGAGAATGGGATTAGGAGGCAGAGATCAGCCATGATTGAATGGCGGAGTGGCCTCGATGGGCCGAATGGCCTAATTCTACTCCTATACCGTGTGTGAACTTGTGAACTCTGGTTCCATGAAGCGTCGATGTGTTCCCACAGCCAGAGGGACAACAACATCAATGTCTTCACTGAAGGACCATCTGCCACCTCCCTCAACTTTCATCCAAACACCTTAGGGTGGTGATGGTTGAACACAGCAGACATGGTGAGTCATAGAGCCATGGAAACAGGCCCTTCGGCCCAACTTGTCCACACCGACCAACATGTCCCAGCTACACTTGTCACACCTGCCTGCGCTTGGTCCATAACCCTCCAAACCTGTCCTATCCATGTACCTGTCTAACTGTTTCTTAAATGTTGTGATAGTCTGTGACTCAACTACCTCCTCTGGCAGCTCGTTCCATACACCCACCATCCTTTGTGTTAAAAAAGTTACCCCTCAGGTTCCTATTAAATCTTTCCCCCCTCATCTTAAACCTATGTCCTCTGGTTTTCGATTCCCCAACTCTGGGCAAGAGACTCTGTGCGTCTACCCGATCTATTCCTCTCATGATTTTGTACACCTCTATAAGATCACCCCTCATCCCTCATCCCCACCCTGCCCTGGACATCTTCTTTATACTTTGCCTCTCTCACCTTATAGCTGAGAGTGGCGCAGCGGTAGAGTTGCTGCCTTGCAGCGAATGCAGCGCCGGAGACCTGGGTTTGATCCCGGCTACGGGTGCCGTCTGTACGGAGTTTGTATGTTATCCCCGTGACCTGCGTGGGTTTTCTCCGAGATCTTCGGTTTCCTCCCGCACTCCAAAGACGTGCAGGTTTGTAGGTTGATTGGCTAGGTGTAAATGTAAAAATTGTCCCTAGTGGGTGGGTATAGTGTTAGTGTGCGGGGATCGCTGGTCGGCGCGGACCCGGTGTTTCCGCGCTGTATCTCTAATCTAAACTAAAAAAACTAAACTTTGCTCTCTGATGTTGGACATTTCCACCCTGGGGAAAATGGTTCTGACTCTGTGACTTCACGATGGAAAATGGACCTGGCTGAGCTATTTATGCTGTAATCACTCTGGAAGGTACTGGATGCAGTTACACCCCCCCCCCCCCCCCCCCACCATTGACATTCAAGTGAACAAGGCTAGATCTCGTATCCATCCCTCTTTCCCCACCTGAAATTACAGTAAGTCTGAAGAAGGGTCTCGACCCGAGAACGTCACCCATTCCTTCTCTCCAGAGATGCTGCCTGCCCATAGACACAAGATTACTCCAACATCTTGCGTCTATCTCTGAAACTAAGGTAATCTGCTTTGACATTCTCTGCCTCAGAGGGCGGTGGAGGCCAGTTCTCTGGATGCTTTCAAGAGAGGGCTCTTAAAGATAGGGTTAGGGTGAAAACGTTTTTTGTAAGACTGAGGTGAGAAAAAACCTTTTCACCCAGAGAGTTGTGAATTTATGGAATTCCCTGCCACAGAGGGCAGTGGAGGCCAAGTCACTGGATGGATTTAAGAGAGAGTTAGATAGAGCTCTAGGGGCTTGTTGGAGTCAAGGGATATGGTGAGAAGGCAGGCACGGGTTATTGATTGGGGACAATCAGCCATGATTACAATGAATGGCGGTGCTGACTCGAAGGGCCGAATGGCCTCCTCCTGCACCTATTTTCTATGTTTCCATGTTTCTAATAGCAGAGTCAGGGTATATGGGAGAAGGCAGGAACGGGGTACTGATTGTGGATGATCAGCCATGATCACATTGAATGGCGGTGCTGGCTGGAAGGGCCGAATGGCCTACTCCTGCACCTATTGTCTGTTGTGTATTACAGCTAGTGGCTCTCCCATACATGAAGTGCTAACAACAATGTCAATTAGCTTTCCGAGTTCAGGACAAATTGCTGGTATTCTATTAGAATCCAAGCACAATAATTAGATAATGCAGACTATGAAATTGGCCCTGTGGCAGCGACGCTGAGAAAATCTAATCATTTGCTTCAATCCCCATACATTAACGAGAGCCTCCTCTCACTATCAATTTAGGAAAATTGAAAGCTTAATACAATGCAAGTCGCAGAATTTTCAGGACGAAAGTGTTTAAATGATTGTACTAAAAATAAAAAACAAATCACATCCAAAGTAATTTCTCAAGATGGCACAGAAACAACAGGATGTGAAATATCCTGGCTTCTCCACATTAGCTTTGAAATTTCCGATTTGCGAAATGTTTCGATTCTTGCCAAAATATATTTTTTTCCCATTGGTCTTATAGCCGTTCAATTAATTCTGCTTAATGTTCATCTCCGGAGGCAACAGTCCAGGAAGGTCATAACCACAGTCGCACGTCCGTCCTTTTGAAAATCTAACGCCTTCATTTTTCCGCATTGTCAATGGTCCCGTGACGTGATAATTCTATTGCTTTTTAAAATGTCTATTTCTCTCTCTCTTCCCACGTAATTATGTTAATTCTTCAGCCCACGACCACCGTATTATTCAAATCTATTCTTTGGCTTCTAATTTAGGATGCACATTGAAATGGGCTGCTTATGGCTTGTTGGTCCGTTTCAATCCCTCAAGGTCAATTTTCTATTAAGTTAGACTTGTGCGGCACGGTGGCACAGCGGTAGAGTTGCTGCCTTACAGCGCTTGCAGCCCCGGAGACCCAAGTTCGATCCCGGCTACGGGCGCTGTCTGTACGGAGTTTGCACGTTCTCCCCGTGACCTGCGTGGGTTTTCTCCGAGATCTTCCTCCCACACTCCAAAGACGTGCAGGTTTGTAGGTTAATTAGCTTGGTGCATGTGTAAATTGCCCCTTGTTTTGAGATACAGTGCGGAAACAGGCCCTTCGGCCCACCGGGTCTGCGCCGACCAGCGATCCCCGCACACTAACACCACCCTGCACCCACTAGGGACAAGTTGTACATCTTTACATCGAGGAAACTGAAGATCTCGGAGAAAACCCACGGGGAGAACGTACAAACTCCGTACAGACAGCAGCCGTAGTCGGGATCGAACCCGGGTCTCCGGCGCTGTGCGGCAGCAACTCTATCGCTGCGCCACCGTGCCACCCACATCGCCCTCTGGGCCTGAGTGCCTTTCCCCGTCGCCAGACTGAGGAAGAGTGTGGACCTGTCTCCCCACTTTCCCTACGCCAGGAGCTCTGTGACTTCCCCTTGTTCTTGTCCACTGAAATATTCCTCCCAACACCATCAAGGGTGATGCTCGGTGGGGTCCGGGGGCTGACCTCTACAGTGGGCGAGGCCAGGCTCCAATCCTCAGACACCTCCTCGTACCTAGTCAACAACCATGAGTCGAACACCAGTCATTCATCAGTCTGAAGAAGGGGCCCGCCTAGTATTGGATCAACGCAGTTCTTCCCTGGGATATCGAAGGTAGACAAAAGTACTGGAGAAACTCAGCGGGTGCAGCAACATCTATGGAGTGAAGGAAATATTACCTGGGATATAGTGAATCTGCAGGGGAAAGTAACTTAATTTATAAATTAATACAGTAATGGTAGGCCAGTGGGTCAGGCAGCATCTCTGCACAACATGGATAGGTCACGTTTCAGGTCAAGACTCTTCTTCAGACTCAAGTCATCCTGAAGAAGGATCTCGAAATGAAACGTCACCTATCCATGTCCTCCAGAGATGCTGCCTGACCCGCTGAGTTACTCCAGCACTCTGTGTTCTACACAAGATTCCAACACCTGCAGTTCCCTGTCTCTATCATATTATTCACATCAGCTTTACAGCAAAAACAAATCAAGGCAGAAATAATATGAAGGAGTACTGCAATGAAAGGCTAGGATAGAGTGGATGTGGAGAGGATGTTTCCACTAGTGGGAGAGTCTAGGACCAGAGGTCATAGCCTTAGAATTACAGGATGCTCCTTTAAGGTGGAGATGAGGAGGAATTAATTTAGCCAGAGGGTGGTGAATCTGTGGAATTTATTGCCACAGAAGGCTGTGGAGGACATCAGTGGATATTTTTAAGGCAGAGATAGATAGATTCTTGATTAGTATGGGTGTCAGGGGTTATGGGGAGAAGGCAGGAGAATGGGGTTAGGAGGGAGAGATAGATCACCCATGATTGAATGGCGGAGTAGACCTGATGGGCCGAATGGCCTAATTTTGCTCCTATCACTTATGACCTTATGAATTCAATTCAGCTTCTTACTGATACATCTATCCGTCTCCTCTGGAAAACAGGGCCGCGATATGTAGCGGTCGAGGTAAGATTGGCAATAGCTGCAGACAAAGATCGTGTTGGCATTACAATTCTCCCGTAACCATTGTCCTTATGCCATGAAGTGTAAAGTAGCAGAAACAGGATAGATAAAGGTCGGAAAAGACTTCTGCCATTAAGGCAGCATCTATGGTGCGAAGGAATGGGTGACGTTTCAGGTCGAGACCCCTTCCAGAAACTCAGCGGGTGAGGCAGCATCTATGGAGCGAAGGAATAGGTGACGTTTCGGGTCCAGAACCCTTCCAGAAACTCAGCGGGTGAGGCAGCATCTATGGAGCGAAGGAATAGGTGACGTTTCAGGTCGAGACCCTTCCAGAAACTCAGCGGGTGAGGCAGCATCTATGGAGCGAAGGAATAGGTGACGTTTTGGGTCGAGACCCTTCCAGAAACTCAGCGGGTGAGGTAACATCTATGGAGCGAAGCAATAGGTGGCGTTTCGGGTCGAGACCCTTCCGGGTCTCGACCCGAAACGTCACCTATTCCTTCGCTCCATAGATGCTGCCTCACCCGCTGAGTTTCTCCAGCATTTTTATCTCCCTTCAATTTTTCCAGCATCTGCAGTTCATTCTTAAACACTGCAATTAAGACAATATGCCACAAAGCTCACAAACTTTCATAATGAGGTTTTTTACAGTTTAGTTTAGAGATGCAGCATGGAAGCAGCCCACCGAGTCCAAGCCGACCATCGACCACCCGTTCATACTAGTTCTATGTTATCCCACTTTCTCATCCACTCCCCAAACACTAGGGACAATTTGCAGAGGCCAGGACTATCGTTACTGGCTTTACCTTGCACTAACTGTTAAGGGCCTGTCCCACGAGAATGCGACCGCATGCGGCAAGCGCGACCAAACCGGAAGCGGGGGCCGCGCGGAGGTCGAGTGAGTGACGTGAAGTTCGAGCGAAGACGCTGCGTACGGCGTCGAGACGCTGCGCACGCCCGCCGAGGCGCTGCATACGGCGTCGAGGCGGCTGCGCGGAATTTTTGAACAGTGTCAGTTTTTCAGAGCCCCGCGCGATGTCGGGACCAGCTCCGCACAACTCCGTACGGCTCCGGCGATCGAAGTGGGATCGGCCCCGCGAGGCCGTACGGCTCAAGCGACCATGTTAGGTCGCGCTTGCCGCATGGAGTCGCATGCCCGTGGGACAGGCCCTTTATTCCCTTATCATGTATCCGTACACTGTGGACGGCTCGATTGTAATCACGTATTGTCTTTCCGCTGACTGGCTAGCACGCAACAGAAGCCTTTCACCGTACCTCGGCGCACGTGACAATAAACTATCAAACTCAAACTTACAAAACCCCACGTCTTTGGGGTGTGGGAGGAAACCCTGAGCACCCGGAGAAAACCCACGCGGTCACAGGGAGAACTTGCAAACTCCACACAGACAGCACCCGAGGTCAGGATCGAACCCAGGTCTCTGGCGCTGTGACGCAGTAAGTCCACGAGGTTTATAATTGAAGGCCCTGTTTAAATACTTTCAATAGACTAAACCTTGAGATTTAAGTTCTGAAATGGACCATTAGATTCACATTTCTCTTGCTAACAGGATAAACGGCAACTTTCTTGCCGTGTGAATAATTTGTGAAAAGAATGAAGCAGAAATATTATTGGCGTTAAAGATTCATTACTTTGAACCAAAATTCTAATTCTATCCAAATTGGTCAATGCATACTGGATAGGGAGACAGTTAACAAGCTGCTTTATACCATGTTCCAGCTGTGTCCAGAGATTAGGTCAGTCTGAAGAAGGGTCTCGACCCCAAACGTCGCCTATTTCCTTCGCTCCATGGATGCTGCCTCACCCGCTGAGTTTCTCCAGCATTTTTGTCTACCTTCGGTTAGTTTAGTTTAGTTTAGAGATACAGCGCGGAAACAGGCCCTTCGGCCCTCCGAGTCCGCGCCGACCAGCGATCCCCGCACACTAACACTATCCTACACATACTAGGAACAATTTACACTTGTACCAAGCCAATCAACCTACAAACCTGAGGAAGAAGATTGGACTTTTTTGCCTTCCATCACAGTGAGGAATGTGGGGAATCTGCTGTGGTGGATGTTTATGTTAATTTTTATGTAGTTGAGTGTCTTGTTGCTTTTTTTTCCATATGGCTGTGTGGTAATTCGCATATCACTGTGCCTTAAGTGGTACACGTGACAATAAAAGACCTTTGAAAACTTTGAACCCAAAAACCTGCACGTCTTTGGAGTGTGGGAGGAAACCGAAGATCTCGGAGAAAACCCACGCAGGTCACGGGGAGAACGTACAAACTCCGTACAGACAGCTGCCGTAGTCGGGATGGAACCCGGGTCTCCGGCGCTGCAAGCGCTGTAAGGCAGCAACTCTACCGCTGCGCCACCGTGCCGCCCAAGATGTTGGTGATGTTATACAAGACCTGGTGAATTGCTTTCATGCAGACCAAGAACATGCGATGAACTTGCACATTAGATCGGTGTCAAAATTGATTCGGAAAGGAGGATATTAAAAAGATTGGTGGACACTGCCCGGTCCATCACGGGTACTGACCTCCCCACCATCGAAGGGATCTACAGGAGTCGCTGCCTCACAAAGGCAGCCGGCATCATCAGAGACCCACACCACCCTGGCCACGCTCTCATCTCGCTGCTACCATGGGGGAGAAGGTACAGGAGCCTGAAAACCGTCACCTCCAGGTTCAAGAACAGCTTCTTCCCAACAACCATCAGGCTCTTGAACACTGCACAACACTGACCTCAGCAACTGTGATTGATTGAAAGATACAGCATTGCTACAGGCCCTTCGGCCCATCGAGTAGTCACTGACCATCGATCACCCATAGTTCTATGTTATCCCACTTTTGCATCCATCCCCGACATAAGTTCGTTGGTCCATAAGTTCTAGGAGTAGAATTTGGCCATTCGGCCCATCAAGTCTACTCTGCCATTCAGTCATGGCTGATCTATCTCTCCCTCTCAACCCCATTCTCCATCATTGTCTGGTTTGGCAAACTGTACACTGCAAGGGCCAGGAAGCGAGCGGGTAAGATCATCTCTGACCCCTCTCACCCTGGCCACAAACTCTTTAAATCACTTCCCTCTGGAAGGCGACTCCGGATTGTCAAAGCTGCCACAGCCAGACATAAAAACAGCTTTTTTCCACGAGTAGTTGCTCTACTCAATAACCAACAATCTGTAGCCTCCTTTTGCTCTGGTATTTTATTCAATTCACGTGTTTAAACTGTAATGTTTTAATATTAATGTTTAATGTTTTATATGTCATTCTTAATTGTTACTGTATGTCGTGTTGTTACTTGCGAGCGGAGCACCAAGGCAAATTCCTTGTATGTGAACATACTTGGCCAATAAACTTATTCATTCATTCATTCATTGTCCTGCCTTCTCCCCATAACTCCTGACATTGTTACTGATCGCGGTGTCAGTGGATATGGGGAGAAGGCAGGAACGGGGTACTGATTGGGGATGATCAGCCATGATCACATTGAATGGCGGTGCTGGCTCGAAGGGCCGAATGGCCTACTCCTGCACCTATTGTCTATTGTCTATTGTTCAAATCAAAGATGTCGACATGACATTCAATGTCATCAAAGGTGAATGTGAAATTAAAATCAAGTTTAAACACAATGTTAGTTTTTACATTGCAGAGATGTCAAGCAAAGCCCTAACTTCCATAAGTGACCCCAATAGTTTGGTTTGGAGATACATAGATACATAGATACATAGAAAATAGGTGCAAGAGTAGGCCATTCGGCCCTTCGAGCCTGCACCGCCATTCAATATGATCATGGCTGATCATCCAACTCAGTATCCCGTACCTACCTTCTCTCCATACCCCCTGATCCCTTTAGCCACAAGGGCCACATCTAACTCCCTCTTAAATATAGCCAATGAACTGGCCTCAACTACCCTCTGTGGCAGAGAGTTCCAGAGATTCACCACTCTCTGTGTGAAAAAGTTTTTCCTCATCTCGGTCTTAAAGGATTTCCCCCTTATCCTTAAGCTGTGACCCCTTGTCCTGGACTTCCCCAACATCGGGAACAATCTTCCTGCATCTAGCCTGTCCAACCCCATAAGAATTTTGTACGTTTCTATAAGATCCCCTCTCAATCTCCTAAATTCTAGCGAGTGTAAGCCGAGTCTATCCAGTCTTTCTTCATATGAAAGTCCTGACATCCCAGGAATCAGTCTGGTGAACCTTCTCTGCACTCCCTCTATGGCTATAATGTCCTTCCTCAGATACAGCACGGCAACAGGCCCTTCGGCCCACCGGGGTCCAGGCCGACCATCAATCACCCGTTCACACTAGTTCCATGTTATCCCACTATCCCATCAACTCCCTACTCACTAGGGGGGGGGGGGGGCAGTTTTACAGAGGGCCAGTTAACCTACAAACCCGCACGTCCTTGAGATGTGGGAGGAAACCGGTGCACCCGGAGGGAACCCACGTGGTCACAGGGGAGAACGTACAAACTCCGCACAGACAGCAGCCGATGGCAGGATTGAACCCGGGGTCTCTGGCGCTGTGAGGCAGCGGCACTATCCCGCTGCGCCACCGTGCCGTCCTTTAGGCGCGAAGAGAAAAAAAACACTGAACCCCCCCCCCCCACCGTAGATTTTTTTTAAACCAGTGCAATGCGCAGAATGATGGAAATAAACGCATGTGACTCTGCCCTCTAGTGATGGGACTCATACATTGGAGGGTCGGCTCACATCTTGGATTGTCAATGGTAGACAAAAATGCTGGAGAAACTCAGCGGGTGCAGCAGCATCTATGGAGCGAAGGAAATAGGCAACGTTTCGGGCCGAAACCCGGAAGGGTTTCGGCCCGAAACGTTGCCTATTTCCTATTTCGTTGCCTATTTCCTTCGCTCCATAGATGCTGCCTCACCCGCTGAGTTTCTCCAGCATTTTTGTTTATTTCGTTGCCTATTTCCTATTTCGTTGCCTATTTCCTTCGCTCCATAGATGCTGCCGCACCCGCTGAGTTTCTCCAGCACTTTTTGTCTACCTTCGATTTTCCAGCATCTGCAGTTCCTTCTTAAGCTCTCTATCTAGGGCATAGTCCTGACATTTCCAACCTACCTCATTGCACTTTTATGAGGTGCATTTCCTCCAATTTCCGGTGTTGCTCGCTGTGGCCGTGGAGGAGGCCCAGGACAGAGAGGTCAGATACGGAATGGGAGGGGGGGTGGAGTTGAAGCGCTGAGCCACCGGGAGGTCAGGTAGGTTATTGCGGACCGAGCGGAGGTGTTGGGCGAAACGATCGCCGAGCCTCCGCTTGGTCTCACCGATGTAGATTGTCAATTGCTTGCTTCTAACTCGTAGAAACATTAGTAAATAGGCCATTCGGCCCTTCGAGCCAGCACCGCCATTCAATGTGATCATGGCTGATCACCCAAAATCAGTACCCCGTTCCTGCTTTCTCCTCATACACCTGGATTCCGTTAGCCCTAAGAGTTAAATCTAACTCTTTAGTTTAGTTTAGAGATACAGTGCGGAAATAGGCCCTTCGGCCAACGATCCCCGCACATTAACACTATCCCACACCCACTAGGGACAATTTTACACATTTACACCAAGCCAATTAACCTACAAACCTGCACGTCTTTGGAGTGTGGGAGGAAACCGAAGATCTCGGAGGAAAACCCACGCAGGTCACGGGGAGAACGTACAAACTCCGTACAGACGGCACCCTGTAGTCGGGATCGAACCGGGGTCTCTGGCGCTGCAAGCGCTGTAAGGCAGCAATTCGACTGCTGCACCACCTTGTATTCTTTCTTGAATACATCCAGTGAATCGGCCTCCACTACCTCCTGTGGCAGAGAATCCCACAGATGCACAACTCCCTGGTCTCAACTCCAATCTTCTGGGCAAGATGCTGTCTCTGTCTGTCTACATTCAACCAGCTCACAAAAAAACATCAAGGCATCACGAGAGTTCAATAGTTGTCGATGGAGAAAGTATGGTTCCTGTGAATGGATTAGTGTAGGAAGGAACAGCAGATGCTGCCCAACTCAATGGATATATTCAAGGCGGAGATCGATAGATTCTCATGGAGGGGGGGGGACTCTAGTTTTACAATCCTCTGCCAGGGGATATCTGGTGAAGGCGATGCGTACACGGCAGCCAGCCAACAGTCGCTTAATTTTTTCTTTTTTTTTTCACTTTTAATTTAATTTTAATTTCAAGTTTTTGCATAACTTGTTGTGTGTTGTGACTGTCGGCAGACAGATTCCCCTGCGGGGATGAATAAAGTTCTATCGTGCCGTATCGTATCGATGAGGTCCTCTCCGGACGTCTCCATGGCGACGACCCAGGCCCCAGCCGCGGCCTCTGTTTACCCAGGAACATAATTAATCATTTCCTCTTATATAATTCTTCCATTCTTTTTTTTTTAATTTTCACCACTTGTTCGGGGAGTTAAACCCCTGTCCCACGGTACGAGTTCATTCCAAGAGCTCTCCCGAGTTTGCCCTGATTCGAACTCGGAGATTTACGGTAATGGCCGCTCGTCGGTACTCGGGGCTCTCGTGGACATTTTTCAACGTGTTGAAAAATCTTCACGAGTCTTCCCGTGCTTACCTGCCGTTAGCGAGTCTTCCCGAGTACCTGCCGTTAGCGCTAAGAGACGTCCCCGAGCTCCGACGTACCCGCTACGTTCATTCTCCGTCCTTACCACGAGTTTGATTTTTTTTTAAACTCGGGAGAGCTCTTGGAATGAACTTGTACAGTGGGACAGGGCCGTTACTGTGTTACTTACTTGCTGGCTATTCCCTCAATAACACATCCATTCTGTTATACTTTCATTTATTTATCATCATGTTATGATAATATTCATTCACCTGTCCAGTAAGTCCACGAATCACTTCCATAATTGTAATGGTCCTTCACAAATCTGTTCATTTTTACCATCCTCGATTATGCCATCATTTAACCTTAATAACATCATTCATTCATCTTTCATTCATTCAATCATCCACTCAGTTATATTGCTGCTAACTCTAGTAATGGCTTCAAATGTTCATTCATTTACTGAGTCACTATCTTTTCATTCGCTCGTTCAATCCTTGAGATGAATATTTTTACGTTCCGTACATGAATTGGTACCACCAGTCACTTATTTCCAGTGAAGTTATCGTTTTTCCATCCACTCAATTCGATCATCACCCATCCTTCCCATTGCCCAATCGCTCAGTCAGGGAAGGCTGCAATAACTGACCCAGTAATTCAGACGGTCGGACTCCACATCGGGGAATCGGAAGCTGTAAGTTTAGTTAACATAGAAACATAGAAAATAGGTGCAGGTGTGTAGGCCATTCGGCCCTTCGAGCCAGCACCGCCATTCAATATGATCATGGCTGATCATCCACAATCAGTACCCCGTTCCTGCTTTCTCCCCACATCCCTTGATTCCGTTGGCCCTAAGAGCTAAATCTAACTCTCTCTTGAAAACATCCAGTGTATCGGCCTCCACTGCCTTCTGTGGCAGAGACTTCCACAGATTCACAACTCTCTGGGTGAAAAAGTTTTTCCTCATTTCAGTCCTAAATGCCCTACGCCTTATTCTAAAGAAAGAACTGCAGATGCTGGAAAAATCGAAGGTAGATAAGAATGCTGGAGTAACTGAGCGGGTGAGGCTGCATCTATGGAGCGAAGGAATAGGAAACGTCGCCTATTCCTTCCCTCCATAGATGCTGCCTCTCCCGCTCAGTTCCTCCAGCATTATAGTCTACCCCTTATTCTTAAACTGTGACCTCTGGTCCTGGACTCCGCCAACATCGGGAGCATTTTTGCTGCAGTTTAGTTTAGTTTGGAGATGCAGCGTGGAAACAGGCCCCATCAGCTCCACAAGTCCCCACCAACCAGCAATCACCCGTATACTAATTCTACCCGTTTATATCAACGGGTCGATGGTTGAAAGGGTCAAGAGCTTCAAATTCCTGGGCGTGCACATCTCTGAAGATCTTTCCTGGTCCGAGAACACTGATGCCATTATTAAGAAAGCACATCAGCGCCTCTACTTCCTGAGAAGATTACGGAGAGTCGGTTTGTCAAGGAGGACTCTCTCTAACTTCTACAGGTGCACAGTAGAGAGCATGCTGACCGGTTGCATCGTGGCTTGGTTCGGCAACTTGAGCGCCCTGGAGAGGAAAAGACTACAAAAAGTAGTAAACACTGCCCAGTCCATCATCGGCTCTGACCTCCCTTCCATCGAGGGGATCTATCGCAGTCGCTGCCTCAAAAAGGCTGGCAGCATCATCAAGGACCCACACCATCCTGGCCACACACTCATCTCCCTACTACCTTCAGGTAGAAGGTACAGGAGCCTGAAGACTGCAACGACCAGGTTCAGGAACAGCTACTTCCCCACAGCCATCAGGCTATTAAACCTGGCTCGGACATAACACTGAACTTTACTAGCCAATACTGTTATTTGCACTTTATCAGTATATTGACCATTGTGTATATATTTATAGAATGCCTTGTAGTAAATGCCTACTATGTTCTGTTGTGTTCAAGCAAAGCAAGAATTTCATTGTCCTACCAGGGACACATGACAATAAACTCACTTGACACTTGACTTACCCTACACACGAGGGACAATTTACAGAAGCCAATTGACCTACAAACCCGCACGTCTTTGGGATTTGGGAGGAAACCAGAGCACTCAGAAGAAACTCACGTGATCACAGGGAGAACGTGTAAACTCCACAAAGACAGCACACAAGGTCAGGATCGAACCCGTTTCTCTGGCGCTATAAGGCAGCAGATCTACCCACCGCGCCACTGTGCCGCCGTGTAGATGCAGTACCAATGGCTACAAGTTTAAGAAGGAACTGCAGATGCTGTAAAATCGAAGGGAGACAAAAATGCTGGAGAAACTCAGCGGGTGGGGCAGCATCTATGGAGCGAAGGAATAGGTGACGTTTCAGGTCAAGACCCTTCTTCAGAGTGATGTGGGGGTGGGGGGGGAGAGAATAAGAAAGGAAGAGGCGGAGACAGTGGGCTGTGGGGGAGCTGGGAAGGGGAGGGGAAGGAGGGAGAAAGCAGGGACTACCTGAAATTGGAGGTCAGTGTTCATACCGCTGGGGTGTAAACTACCCAAGCGAAATATGAGGTGCTACTATAATATAATGTTACTGCATGCCAATCTCTCTCGGAACGATTATGGATAGAATTCCTGCCCTTCACAGCTAAAGGATAAGGAGAATTACATTCTTCTGTACTCACGGAGTTTAGCAGAATGAGGGGGGACCTCGTTGAAACTTACAGAATAGTGAAAGGCTTGAATCGAGTGGATGTGGAGAGGATGTTTCCACTGGTGGGAGAGTCTAGGACCAGAGGTCACAGCCTCAGAATTAAAGAACGATCTTTTAGGAGGGAGATGAGGAGAAATTTCTTCAGTCACAGGGTGGTGAATCTGTGGAATTCTTTGCCACAGAAGGCTGTGGAGGCCAAGTCAGTGGATATATTGAAGGCAATGTTACTGTAGATATATTCTTGATTAGTGTCAGAGGTTATGGGGGAGGAGGCAGGAGAATGGGGTTAGGAGGGAGAGATAGATCAGCCGTGATTGAATGGCATATTCTTGATGGGCCGAATGGCCTAATTCTACTCCTGTCACATGATCTTATGATAAGGAAAATGACGTCTTGTGGTGTTTCACAAAGATGATTGGATTTTCTAAATCTATTTGCATCTTTGCAAGGATTTTGCACAACAGCAAAGCCGCCCAAAGCCCTGTCAACAGAGAGTACGATCCCACAGAAGAGAAAACACACCGATTAGTGGAGTTATGTTTCTGCAAACAAGCTTGTTCTCCAGGATAATGTTTCAGTAACCGATATTGCCTGCCGTACCGGCAATGGGCTCCAGGGGGTGACAAATGCCCATTTATCACCAAACTCTGGCCAATGACGATGTGTTTGAGACTACATGTCCGGTGTGTAAGAATATCCAGATGGAACTATTAATGCAGCTGCAGAAATTCCCACATTTGGTAGAAACCAAGGGCAGTCACGGTGGCGCAGCGGTAGAGTTCCTGCCTTACAGCGAATGCAGCGCTGGACACCCGGGTTCGATCCCGACTACGGGTGCTGTCTGTACGGAGTTTGCACGTTCTCCCCGTGACCTGCGCGGGTTTTCTCCGAGATCATCGGTTTCCTCCCCACACTCCAAAGACGTGCAGGTTTGCAGGTTAATTGGCTTTGTATAAATGTGAGAATTATCCCTAGTGGGTGTAGGATGGTGTTAATGTGCGGGGATCGTGGTCGGCACGGACTCGGAGGGCCGAAGGGCCAGTTTCAAAGCTGCATCACTAAAGTTTAAAGGAAAGTCTAAACTTAAATATTAACAACTTTGGAAGCTTTTTATACTTAAGTTAACAAAATTCTTGTTATTGCAACTAAATTGAATTGTTAACTCAACTTAAAATGATCTTAACAAAATTCTTTGCCTTGCATACAATCTGGCAAAATCCTACCCCTATAATATGATTTTACCAGATTGCATGCAAAACAAAGCATTTCACCGTCCTAGTTACGTGACAATAACGTATCATAGAATTCATTGAAGATAGACTGATATCACCTGGAGAAAACCCACTTGGTCACAGGGGGGAACAGGCAAACTCCGTACAGACAGCAGCCATAGTCAGGATCGAACCCGTGTCTCTGCAGTTTAGTTTAGTTTAGTTTATAGATACAGCGCGGAAACAGGCCCTTCGGCCCACCGGGTCCGCGCCGACCAGCGATCCCCGCACACTAACACCATCCTACACCCTCTAGGGACAATTTTTTATATTTATACCAAGCCAATTAACCTACTAACCTGCACGTCTTTGGAGTGTGGGGGGGGAAACCGAAGATCTCGGAGAAAACCCACGCGGGTCACGGCGAGAACGTACAAACTCCGTTCAGACAGCACCTGCAGTCGGATAGTCTGAAGAAGGGTCTCGATCCGAAACATCACCCATTCCTTCCCCCCTGAGATGCTGCCTGTCCCGCTGAGTTACTCCAGCATTTTGTGTCTACCGTCGATGTAAACCAGCGTCCGCAGTTCCTTCCTGCACTTGAAACCAAATGGTCTTAACAAAATTCTAACGGGGTACTGATTTTAGATGATCAGCCATGAATGGGGCGGTGCTGGCCCGAAGGGTCGAATGGCCTTCTCCTCCACCTATTTTTCTACGTTTCTTTGAAATCACAAAAGTTGTTCTGAATCTCGAGTTTGATTGAATTCCCAGGGCCAGTAAATAAAAACTCTGCGGTCGGGACATGTCAGAAACACCAGCAGCAAAAATGAAACATATCCGATCTCAAAGTAGAAACTGCCATTGTGGAATAGTGGTTCTCTCAATCAACACCGGGCAGATGAAGACAAGTTCACATTTCATGTCCGGATGCGGTGTCCGGCCTGTCAGCCTTGTGTCATCGTCAACGAAGCCTACGTCAAACAGCGCAGCTCGTCGACAGAAGGTCACTGACTAGAATTTTGCCTGGTTGGCCCCATATCTGAGGAAGGATGTGCTGGCTCTGGAGGTAGGGTCCAGAGGAGGTTTACAAGAATGATCCCAGGGATGATTGGAGGCAGACAGACATGCTGGAGAAACTCAGCGGGTGAGGCAGCGTCTATGGAGCGAAGGAATAGGTGACGTTTCGGGTCGAGACCCTACAGGGTTAAGAAAGAACTGCAGATGCTGGAAAAATCGAAGGTAGAAAAAAAACTGATGGAGAAACTCAGCGGGTGAGGCAGCATCTATGGAGCGAAGGAATAGGTGCTGAAACGTCGCCTATTCCTCCGCTTCATAGATGCTGCCTCACCCGCTGAGTTTCCGGGTCTCGACCCGAAACGTCACCTATTCCTTCGCTCCATAGATGCTGCCTCACCCGCTAGAGTTTAGGATGAGGGAGAGTCTAGGGCCAGAGGGCACAGACACAGAATAAAAGGATGTACTGTACCTTTGGAAAGGAGATGAGGAGAAATCTATTTAGTCAGAGGGTGGTGAATCTGTGGAATTCATTGCCATAGATGGCGGTGGACTCTGTGAAACGTCACCTATCCATGTTCTCCACAGATGCTGCCTGACCCGCTGAGTTACTCCAGCACTCTGTGAAACGTCACCTATCCATGTTCTCCACAGATGCTGCCTGACCCGCTGAGTTACTCCAGCACTCTGTGAAAACGTCACCTATCCATGTTCTCCACAGATGCTGCCTGACCCGCTGAGTTACTCCAGCACTCTGTGAAACGTCACCTATCCATGTTCTCCACAGATGCTGCCTGACCCGCTGAGTTACTCCAGCACTCTGTGAAACGTCACCTATCCATGTTCTCCACAGATGCTGCCTGACCCGCTGAGTTACTCCAGCACTCTGTGAAACGTCACCTATCCATGTTCCGGCAGCATCTATGGAGCGAAGGAAATAGGCAACGTTTCGGCCCGAAACCCTTCCGGGTTTCGGCCTGAAACGTTGCCTATTTCCTTCAGGGTTTCGGCCCGAAAGGTTGCCCATTTCCTTCGCTCCACAGATGCTGCCTGACCCGCTGAGTTACTCCAGCACTGTGTGAAACGTCACCTATCCATGTTCTCCACACAGATGCTGCCTGACCCGCTGAGTTACTCCAGCACTCTGCGTCTTTTCTTCCAACCTACCTTGTTGTAACATTCACACATTTTGTTTTTTTCAAATTGCACTTTCTCCGCAACTCAGTTTATTCCCCTCCCTCGTGTGCCATGATCTGCCTGGCTCGCATGCAACACCGAGCTTTTCACTGTATCTTGGGTGCACGTGACAACGTTTAACAGGCCGTAAGTTTGAAGACAATTCTCTAAGATGCCTCCACTATTGATCCCACGGTTGAATCTGACTTCTGGCATTTACCTTGTTAATCTGCTTGTCATCGTTTGCTGACAGACCCAGAGCAGAAACATCCAAGAGCTAACTCCAAGGTCATGCTCAATCCTGCAATCTGAATTAGCAGAACATCGATACTAATTTTGCTGTCGTCTGCATGGTAAGAGTGGGATATTATTTGGAGGTTTAACTTTGCAAATGGGAGCGTGCCCTGTAAGGAGCGCGACTTTATAGATCAGGAAAAATCCACAGAATTACTGAAACGCAAGTCACGATTGAAAGGCCAGTCGCAGCAAAAAGAAAATGTACTGAAGGAAATCAAAAAGAACCACCTTGGAGCGTGGAGTCTGAAGAAGGGTCTCGACCCGAAACGTCGCCCATTCCTTCTCTCCAGAGATGCTGCCTGTCCCGAAGTGTCTACCTTCAAACTGAACTAAACATTTTTTTTAAAACACGAGTTTTCAAATGCTGTCATAGATAAAATCATTCTCACTCTTTAGAGGGAGACAAAAATGCTGGAGAAACTCAGCAGGTGAGGCAGCATCTATGGAGCAAAGGAATAGGCGACGTTTTGGGTCGAGACCCTTCTTCAGACATATTGTTTTGTGTGCTATCCAATCTGATCGTATAACACCTCACATAAATACAGTCAAGTCAAACCCCAGCTTATGGAAGGGCCGTTCAGAAGCCGGATAACAGAGGGGAAGAAGCTGTTCCTGAGTCTGGTGGTGCGCGCTTTCAAGCTTCTGTACCTTCTGCCGGACGGGAGCGGGGAGAAGAAGGAATGGCCGGGGTGGGACAGGGACAAGTCTTTGATTATAGAACTGCAGATGCTGGTTTACACCAAAGATAGACACAAAGTGCTGGAGTAACTGAGCAGGCTGGAGATAAAGGATGGGTAACGCTTCAGGGCGGGATCCATCTTGACACTGAAAGGGGGAGGTGGGGGAAGAAATGGGGGGAGGTGGGGGGAGGTGCGGGGGTGGGGGTGGGGTGGGGGTGTTGGGTAAGGGGAGGTGAAGAGCTGGAGGTGAGTAAAGACCGGACCAACCAGGGTCAGCCACAAATATCTTTGATGATGTTGGCGGATTGCCCGAGGCTGTGTGAAGTGTAGATGGAGTCAATGGTTGTGAGTCTGTGGAATTCTACGCCTCAGAGGGCGGTGGAGGCCGGTTCTCTGGATGCTTTCAAGAGAGAGCTAGATGAGGCTCTTAAAGATAGCGGAGTCAGGTGATATGGGGAGAAGGCAGGAACGGTGTACTGATTGGGGATGATCAGCCATGATTACATTGAATGGCGGTGCTGGCTGGAAGGGCCGAATGGCCTACTCCTGCACCTATTGTCTATTGTCTATTAAACTTGGCCCCTCTCAACAAAGCGATGCTCTCTTGTCCTTAATCTTCCCACCCTGGGAAATAGATTGTGTCCAGACACGTTGGATTTGTGGGCTAATTGGCTTCGGTGATCGCTGGTCGGCGCGGACTCAGTTTCCATGCAGTGTCTCTAAAGTCTAAAATAAAGTGGGCGGTGGTAAACTGCGAGGTGAATGATCTTCCCACATGTTGTCTCTCTTTATTTCACCGATACATCTGTCAGGACTAATCTTCTCTGAAAGCTCGGAGACTCCTGCTGGCCTGGGCGTAGCAGGCTGGAAATGACTGGGCTCCAATGTCAATACTACTCCTAAAACGCTTCTGTTTGACTTGAATTGCCCGGGGCGGCCCTGCTTATAATAACCACTGAATCGGCAGCGAATGCACGAAGCCACAATTTTAAATCCTTTTGACAAGTCAAGTGTCAAGAGTGTTTTATTGTCAGTAGGTAGACAAAAAAATGCTGGAGAAACTCAGCGGGTGCAGCAGCATCTGTGGAGCGAAGGAAATAGGCAACGTTTCGGGCCGAAACCCTGAAGGAAATAGGCAACGTTTCGGGCCGAAACCCGGAAGGGGTTTCGGCCCGAAACGTTGCCTATTTCCTTCGCTCCATAGATGCTGCTGCACCCACTGAGTTTCTCCAGCATTTTTGTCCACCTTCGATTTTCCAGCATCTGCAGTTCCTTCTTAAACACAAGTGTTTTATTGTCATATGTGACAAAAACGGAGCAATTACATTCTCACAAGCTCACAAGATATAGGAATAGGAATTAGGCCATTCGGCCCATCGAGTCCACTCCGTCATTCAATCATGGCTGATCTCCAGCCCCCTAATCCCATTTTCCTGCCTTCTCCCCATAACCCTTGACACCCGTTCCAAATCAAGAATTTGCCTATCTCTGCCTTAAAAAATATCCACTGGACCTAGACTCTCCCACCAGTGGAAACATCCTCTCCACGTCCACTCCTATCCAGGCCTTTCACTATTCTGTACGTTTCAATGAGGTCCCCCTCAACCTTCTAACTCCAGCGAGTACAGGCCCAGTGCTGTCAAACGCTCATCGTACGCTAACCCACTCATTCCTGGATCGTTCTTGTAAACCCTCCTCTGGACCTCTCAGAGCCGGCACATCTTCCTCAGATATGGCCCACATTTGCTGACGGGACTCCAAATGTGGCCCAGACCAGCGCCTTATAGAGCCTCAGCATTACATCCCTGTTTTTGTATTCCGGTCCTCTTAATATAAATGCTAGCATGAAATAGCCTTCCCTTACTACCGATTCGACTTGCAAATTAACTTTTTGGGAGTCCCGCACCAGCACTTCCCAAGTCCCTTTGCACCTCCGATTTCTGGATTCTCTCCCCATTTAGAAAATAATCAACGCCTTTTATTCTTATTACCAAAATGCATGACTCCGCACTTTGCTATACTGAATTCCATCTGCCACTTGTGTGCCCACTCTCTTCCAACCTGTCCAAGTCCTTCTGCAGAAACCTCACCCGCTGAGTTACTCCAGCACTCTGTGAAACGTCACCTTCCGTGTTCCACACAGATGCTGCCCGACCCGCTGAGTTACTCCAGCACTCTGTGTCTTTTCTTCCAACCTACCTTGTTGTAACATTCACACTGCAGACACACACAATACACAATAGAAATTTAACACAAACAGGTGCTAGTTTAAACCCAAGATAGACACAAAAAGCTGGAGTAACTCAGCGGGTCAGGCAGCATCTGTGGAGAACATGGATAGGTGACGTTTCACAGAGTGCTGGAGTAACTCAGCGGGTCAAGCAGCATCTGTGGAGCGAAGGAAATGGGCAACCTTTTGGGCCGAAACCCTGAAGGAAATAGGCAACGTTTCGGGCCGAAACCCGGAAGGGTTTCCGGGCCGAAACGTTGCCTATTTCCTTCGCTCCATAGATGCTGCCGGAACATGGATAGGTGACGTTTCACAGAGTGCTGGAGTAACTCAGCGGGTCAGGCAGCATCTGTGGAGAACATGGATAGGTGACGTTTCACAGAGTGCTGGAGTAACTCAGCGGGTCAGGCAGCATCTGTGGAGAACATGGATAGGTGACGTTTCACAGAGTGCTGGAGTAACTCAGCGGGTCAGGCAGCATCTGTGGAGAACATGGATAGGTGACGTTTCACAGAGTGCTGGAGTAACTCAGCGGGTCAGGCAGCATCTGTGGAGGAACATGGATAGGTGACGTTTCACAGAGTGCTGGAGTAACTCAGCGGGTCAGGCAGCATCTGTGGAGAACATGGATAGGTGACGTTTCACAGAGTAACGCTGGAGTAACTCAGCAGGTCAGGCAGCATCTGTGGAGAACATGGATGGGTGAAACAGGAAGAGATTTAGTCAGCTTTAATGTGTTCATGTCATAGGTGCAGAATGAGGCCATTTGGCCCATTGAGTTTACTCTACCATTCAATCGTGGCTGATCTATCTTTCCCTCTCATGTGTATTCTCCTGCCTTCTCCCCATAACCTTTGACACCCGTACTAATAAAAAAAATCTGTCATATTACACTTTAAAAATACCCATTGACTTGGCCTCCACCGCCGTCTGTGGCAATTAATTCCTCAGATTCACCACCCTCTGATTAAAGAAATTCCTCCTCATCCCCTTTCTAAAGGTGCATCCTTTAATTTTGAGACTGTGACCTCTGGTCTTAGACTCTCCCACCAGTGGAAACATCCTCTCCACATCCACTCTATCTGGGCCTTTCACTATTGGGTCAGTTTCAACAAGGTCCCCCCCCTCATCAAAGGCAAACGGTCTATGTTTCTAAAGGTGACAAAGAACAACTAAGAACTGGGAAGAATGTCCTTAAAAACACTTCAGCAGAAATATTCATCTCCAATACAAAACTCTCTGGGCTTCAAGACTCACAATAAAGAATTATAAGCTGAACAACCAAATAAAGAAAATTAATTTTAGCTTTAAGTTTTATTTGTTTTAGTTTCTTTATTATCATGTGTCCCGAGGTACAGTTCAGTTTAGTTTAGTTTAGAGATGCAGCATGGAAACAGGCCCTTCGGCCCACCGAGCCCGCACCGACCAGCGATCCCCGCACATTAACACTACTCCCACTAAAATGAAAATCCCCGAGAAAATCAATACAGGTCACGGGGAGAACGTGCAAACTCCGTACAGACAGCACCCGTAGTCAGGATCGAACCCGGGTCTCCGCCGCTGTGAGGCAGGGACTCTACCGCTGCGCCACCTTTTTTGTTTTTTAAGCTTTTGTTGCGTGCTAACCAGTCAGCGGAAAGACAATGCTGGATTACAATCGAGTCGTTCACACCGTACAAATAAACGATAAGGGGATAACATTTAGTGCAAGATAAAGTCCGATCAAAGATAGTCCAATCTGCTGTAAAGTCTTAAAGTAACACGTGATTTTGGACACGTTGCCCCTTTGGGTTGTGATGTATCGTCAAAACTATCCAGGTTATTGACCAGTTCAGCAAAATCTAAAATGGATCGCGTTCACCAGACTAATAATTGATGCTCTCGCTTAGAATTAAAAAGGTCAAGATTACCATTCTTGTCGATTGGGTGATATGTGTTCTGAATCTGTACGCCACCTCCCGAACCTTCAATGACTACGCATCCC
This sequence comes from Malacoraja senta, assembly GCA_038087875.1. Classification (NCBI taxonomy): domain Eukaryota; kingdom Metazoa; phylum Chordata; class Chondrichthyes; order Rajiformes; family Rajidae; genus Malacoraja; species Malacoraja senta. Next base: position 80,635,530 of record CM075981.1, on the reverse strand, counting down.
TTTGCTTCACCGCTTGCTTGGGTTGAGATACCTCAGGACACCTGGAGACCTGTGGAACGTCAGAAGATCACAAGGTCATAAGTGATAGGAGTTGAATAAGGCCATTCGGCCCATCAAGTCAAAAAACGCCATTCAATCATGGCTGATCTATCTCCCCCCCCCCTCCCCCCCTTTCTCCTGGCTTCTCCACATAACCTCTGACACCCGTACGTATCACGAACACAACGGGTGCTAAGTCAACGAGCCAGTTTTTAAGTCATTGTAAAGATCGACACAAGCAACTCTAA
>CM075981.1:80583891-80635043 GCA_038087875.1 Malacoraja senta | reverse complement strand
GTTTCAATGAGGTCCCCCCTCAACCTTCTAAACTCCAGCGAGTACAGGCCCAGTGCTGTCAAACGCTCATCGTACGCTAACCCACTCATTCCTGGGATCGTTCTTGTAAACCTCCTCTGGACCCTCTCCAGAGCCGGCACATCCTTCCTCAGATATGGGGCCCACATTTGCTGACGGGACTCCAAATGTGGCCCGACCAGCGCCTTATAGAGCCTCAGCATTACATCCCTGTTTTTGTATTCCGGTCCTCTTAATATAAATGCTAGCATTGAAATAGCCTTCCTTACTACCGATTCGACTTGCAAATTAACTTTTTGGGAGTCCCGCACCAGCACTTCCCAAGTCCCTTTGCACCTCCGATTTCTGGATTCTCTCCCCATTTAGAAAATAATCAACGCCTTTTATTCTTATTACCAAAATGCATGACTCCGCACTTTGCTATACTGAATTCCATCTGCCACTTGTGTGCCCACTCTCTTCCAACCTGTCCAAGTCCTTCTGCAGAATCCTCACCCGCTGAGTTACTCCAGCACTCTGTGAAACGTCACCTATCCGTGTTCCACACAGATGCTGCCCGACCCGCTGAGTTACTCCAGCACTCTGTGTCTTTTCTTCCAACCTACCTTGTTGTAACATTCACACTGCAGAACACACAATACACAATAGAATTTAACACAAACAGGTGCTAGTTTAAACCCAAGATAGACACAAAAAGCTGGAGTAACTCAGCGGGTCAGGCAGCATCTGTGGAGAACATGGATAGGTGACGTTTCACAGAGTGCTGGAGTAACTCAGCGGGTCAAGCAGCATCTGTGGAGCGAAGGAAATGGGCAACCTTTTGGGCCGAAACCCTGAAGGTAACATTCACACTGCAGAACACACAATACACAATAGAATTTAACACAAACAGGTGCTAGTTTAAACCCAAGATAGACACAAAAAGCTGGAGTAACTCAGCGGGTCAGGCAGCATCTGTGGAGAACATGGATAGGTGACGTTTCACAGAGTGCTGGAGTAACTCAGCGGGTCAGGCAGCATCTGTGGAGAACATGGATAGGTGACGTTTCACAGAGTGCTGGAGTAACTCAGCGGGTCAGGCAGCATCTGTGGAGAACATGGATAGGTGACGTTTCACAGAGTAACGCTGGAGTAACTCAGCAGGTCAGGCAGCATCTGTGGAGAACATGGATGGGTGAAACAGGAAGAGATTTAGTCAGCTTTAATGTGTTCATGTCATAGGTGCAGAATGAGGCCATTTGGCCCATTGAGTTTACTCTACCATTCAATCGTGGCTGATCTATCTTTCCCTCTCATCTGTATTCTCCTGCCTTCTCCCCATAACCTTTGACACCCGTACTAATAAAAAAAATCTGTCATATTACACTTTAAAAATACCCATTGACTTGGCCTCCACCGCCGTCTGTGGCAATTAATTCCTCAGATTCACCACCCTCTGATTAAAGAAATTCCTCCTCATCCCCTTTCTAAAGGTGCATCCTTTAATTTTGAGACTGTGACCTCTGGTCTTAGACTCTCCCACCAGTGGAAACATCCTCTCCACATCCACTCTATCTGGGCCTTTCACTATTGGGTCAGTTTCAACAAGGTCCCCCCCCTCATCAAAGGCAAACGGTCTATGTTTCTAAAGGTGACAAAGAACAACTAAGAACTGGGAAGAATGTCCTTAAAAACACTTCAGCAGAAATATTCATCTCCAATACAAAACTCTCTGGGCTTCAAGACTCACAATAAAGAATTATAAGCTGAACAACCAAATAAAGAAAATTAATTTTAGCTTTAAGTTTTATTTGTTTTAGTTTCTTTATTATCATGTGTCCCGAGGTACAGTTCAGTTTAGTTTAGTTTAGAGATGCAGCATGGAAACAGGCCCTTCGGCCCACCGAGCCCGCACCGACCAGCGATCCCCGCACATTAACACTACTCCCACTAAAATGAAAATCCCCGAGAAAATCAATACAGGTCACGGGGAGAACGTGCAAACTCCGTACAGACAGCACCCGTAGTCAGGATCGAACCCGGGTCTCCGCCGCTGTGAGGCAGGGACTCTACCGCTGCGCCACCTTTTTTGTTTTTTAAGCTTTTGTTGCGTGCTAACCAGTCAGCGGAAAGACAATGCTGGATTACAATCGAGTCGTTCACACCGTACAAATAAACGATAAGGGGATAACATTTAGTGCAAGATAAAGTCCGATCAAAGATAGTCCAATCTGCTGTAAAGTCTTAAAGTAACACGTGATTTTGGACACGTTGCCCCTTTGGGTTGTGATGTATCGTCAAAACTATCCAGGTTATTGACCAGTTCAGCAAAATCTAAAATGGATCGCGTTCACCAGACTAATAATTGATGCTCTCGGCTTAGAATTAAAAAGGTCAAGATTACCATTCTTGTCGATTGGGTGATATGTGTTCTGAATCTGTACGCCTCCTCCGACCCTGCCAATGACTACGGATCCCTTTGCTCCACCGCTTGCTTGGGTTGAGATACCTCAGGACACCTGGAGACCTGTGGAACGTCAGAAGATCACAAGGTCATAAGTGATAGGAGTTGAATAAGGCCATTCGGCCCATCAAGTCAAAAAACGCCATTCAATCATGGCTGATCTATCTCCCCCCCCCCTCCCCCCCTTTCTCCTGGCTTCTCCACATAACCTCTGACACCCGTACGTATCACGAACACAACGGGTGCTAAGTCAACGAGCCAGTTTTAAGTCATTGTAAAGATCGACACAAGCAACTCTACCGCAGCACCACCATGCCATGACATGTGTCTGAGATTTAAGGCATTGGGCGGCACGGTGGCACAGCGGTAGAATTGCTGCCTCAGTGCCAAAGACCCGGGTTCGTTCCTGACTACGGGCGCTGTCTGCACGGAGTTTGTACGTTCTCCCCGTGACCTGCGTGGGTTTTCTCCGGAAGCTCTGATTTCCTCCCCACACTCCAAAGACGTGCAGGTTTGCAGGTGAATTGTCTTGGTATAAGTGTACATTGTCCCTAGTGTGTGTAGGATAGTGTTTAGACAATAGACAATAGACAATAGGTGCAGAAGTAGGCCATTTGGCCCTTCGAACCAGCACCACCATTCAATGTGATCATGGCTGATCATCCCCAATCAGTACCCCGTTCCTGCCTTCTCCCCATATCCCCAGACTCCGCTATTTGTAAGAGGCCTATCTAGCTCTCTCTTGAAAGCATCCAGAGAACCTGCCTCCACCGCCCTCTGAGGCAGAGAATTCCACACTCACAACTCTCTGTGAGAAAAAGTGTTTCCTCATCTCCGTTCTAAATGGCTTACCCCTTATTCTTAAACTGTAGCCCCTGGTTCTGGACTCCCCCAACATCGGGAACATGTTTCCTGCCTCTAGCGTGTCCAAGCCCTTAATAATCTGATATGTCTCAATGAGATTCCCTCTCATCCTTCTAAACTCCAGAGTGTACAAGCCCAGCTGCTCCATTCTCTCAGCATATGACAGTCCCGCCATCCTGGGAATTAACCTTGTAAACCTACGCTGCACTCCCTCAATAGCAAGAATGTCCTTCCTCAAATTAGGGGACCAAAACTGCACACAATACTCCAGGTGTGGTCTCACTAGGGCTCTGTACAACTGCAGAAGGACATCTTTGCTCCTATATTCGACTCCTCTTAGGGCCTGTCCCACTTGCCGATTTTTTCGGCAACTGCTAGCATCATTGACTGACGTATCAGGTCACCAAAAACTTAGCGGCCTGATGCGGTGTGACGTGGCGTGATGACTTCTGACCTCTATTATCTTCTGTTTTTTCAAGCATAACAACATTTTTTTTGTCGCCACTGGGTTTTGAAAAGTTCAAAATCTTTTGGCGACATTGATATGACGCCGGCAGTCGCCGAAAAAATCGGCAAGTGGGACAGGCCCTTCTGTGTGCGGGGGGATCGCTGGTCAGCGTGGACTCGGTGGGCCTGCTTCTTCACTGTATCTCAAAACTAAACTAAACGAAACTAAATGTTGCTCAGATTCCAGCATCTGCAGCCCCTAGTGCTTCTCTGGTGATTTTGAGATTCATCCTTCAAAACTCCTGACTAATTAATAGTGGATGCTTGGAATTAAGGAAGAGCGTTTGGACGTTACTAATAACCTCACAGAGAGATCTGTCTTCAGTAATATTGATTTCCATGTCATTTCCCTTGGCGGTGAGATTTCACATTTACAACATCACGTTTGCAGTAAGATCTAGCGAATACAGCACACATTGAAATCCCCCGCCATCATAACCTGTTTTATCATTTTGACTCTTGTCTCATTCATGACATAATCAGTAGGTTTCACCATCTGCGTGACCCGCTGTCACCGAGCCCACAGCCCGCAATGGACCACTGTTGGCACGGTGACGCAGCGGTAGAGTTGCTGCCTCAGAGACACGGGTTTGATCCTGACTACGGGTGCTTGAGAAAAGAACTGCAGATGCTGGAAAAATCGAAGGTCGACAAAAATGCTGGAGAAACTCAGTGGGACAGGCAGCATCTCTGGAGAGAAGGAATGGGCGACATTTCGGGTCGAGACCCTTCTTCTCGCTGTCCCGCTGAGTTACTCCAGCAGTTTGTGCCTACCTTTGATTTAAACCGACATCTGCAGTTATTTCCTACACAATGAATGAAAGTTATTGGTTGTGGACGATCAGCCATGATCACATTAAATGGTGGCGCTGGCTCGAAGGGCCAAATGGCCTCCTCCTGCACCTATTGTCTATGCTTCTATGTATCTATATGCAATGAATGTGCAAATGTTTCATTCACTGTTCTTCACTCCCCTACATCATCGCCTACATCTCTGCCTTTCCCTTTTTCCTAACTAGTCTGAAGAAGGGTCTCGACCCAAAACGTCACCTATTCCTTCGCTCCATAGATGCTGCCTCACCCGCTGAGTTTCTCCAGCATTTTTATCTACCTGAGGGGGGGAGGAGGAGGGGGGAGGGGGAGGGGGAGGGGGGGTGGGAGAGGGGGGGAGGGGGAGGGGGAGGGGGAGTGGGAGGTGGATGGGGATGGGGAAGAGGAGGGGGAGGGGGAGGGGGAGGGAGAAATAGGTGCAAGTCCAGGTGGGGCACAGGGAAGGGGAGAGAGAGAAGAAAGGGGGAGGAATGAAGGGGGGGGACGAGGGGGAGAAAGGGGAGGGGGAGGAGGGTTGTTAGAAGTTGCCTAAAATTGGAGATTTCAATGTTATTACTTAATGTTCACTGTCTCTGGCTTTTTCTTGCCGGTGAGGAATAATTAGTCACGTTTTCAAAGATATTTCAGTGGAAAGAAAGATTTCACACTTATTTGTTTCAATTTGCATGTTCAACGAGTCAAGAGCAAGGAAACATGTCTAATAATGGTTCACGTAATGATTCATTTCAAGAGGCTTGCTTCGACAACAGTTTGTGATTAATGAAGTTACACAGTGGAAAAACAAATCATTTTTCACTGATTAAAACATGATTAGATCAGATTTCAAGGTTATTGTTTTTGAATGCTGTGAAGAAAATTCCTCCTTATTGTTTTAGAACAGAACCTGATGTTCAAGTAAAAAAATATATTTACTACAATCTATGGTAGAGTTGCTGCCTCACAAGCGCCAGAGACCCGGGTTCGATCCCGACTACGGGTGCTGTCTGTACGGTACAGAGTTTGTACGTTCTCCCCGTGACCTGCGTGGGTTTTCTCCGAGATCTGCGGTTTCCTCCCACACTCCAGAGACGTGCAGGTTTGTAGGTTAATTGGCTTGGTGTAAATGTGTAAATTGTCCCTAGTTTAGAGATACAGATACAATGCGGAAACAGGCCCTTCGGCCCACTGGGTCTGCCCCAACTAGCGATCCCCGGACATTAACACTATCCTACAACCCCTAGGGACAATTTTTACATTTACGAAGCCAAATAACCTGCAAACCTGTACCTGGGACATATGACAATAAAACACTCTTGACTCTTGTGTGCAGAGTGCTCAGCGTTAAGGGCCTGTCATTTGCGCGTCACGCAGATGGCGCGCGAAGATTTTGTACATCCCAAAATCCTGTGACGGCCGCGCGTCACTGCCTACGTCATCACGCACCATGCGCGCATCACGTGCATGTCACGACACGCGGGTCTTGCCTCGTGACGCGTAAATGATGTCGCGTAAATTACGCGCAAATGACGGCCAAGTGGGACAGGCCCTTCACGTTACAAGGTCCAAATGAGCTAACAGGAATGTAGGTTAATTGTCTTGGAATAAGTGTAAATAGTAAGATTAAACGAGAACTTACCAGTTTGAAGTTTGATCTGTATTTTATGAGGAGTTACGATGAGGGATTACGTGAAGAACCCGCTCAGTGCGCAGGCGCGGCATACTTCCAAGCAGCGGTGTGGAATCACAGATAGACACAGTTATTTGAAGTAAACATAGTAAAGAAAAGGAGACATCGTTATTAGTTTGATCCATATAATGAGGGTGGGAGCGGAGGGCACGTAATCCCTCATCGTAACTCCTCATAAAATACAGATCAAACTTCAAACTGGTAAGTTCTCGTTTAATCTTACTATTTTACTTCGGAGTCACGTGAGTGACTACGTGAAGACTTCAAAGCTCTGTGATTTCAAGCCGTGTAACAGTTTTATTTCACTCACTGCCGAAGTTCTTGAGGGAGGAAGTGTTATTGTAATCAACCAATGAATCTGTTTTTCTAGAAACAAAAAGTATTTATTAACAATAACAAAATTAAATAGCTCCCCCGGGCTTAAATTAAATATTTGCAGCTTGTAATATTTTCTCTGCAAATAAATCAGGTTTCATCAACGGCTTATTATAAAAAGTTCTGAATGTCGTTTCCCTCGACCATCCTGCTGTATTCAGAATATGGTCAACCGGTACGTCCATTCTGTCGGCCGTTGATGTAGATGCTGCCCTAGTGGAATGAGATTTAAATGTATTAGTATCTATTCCGGCAGCCTTCAGTACCTGTTTGAGCCATCTTGAAATGGTTTGGCTCGTTACCCGGCCATGAGGTTTCTTGTGGCTGACCCATAAGGCTTTTTCACTCCCTCTGATATTGTGGGTTGTGTCTATGTAATGTTGTAGATGGGTCACGACACACAACCGTGGCTCTTGTGGGTAGGCCCGGAATACCACCAGTGGATTAGCTGTTCCTGGCCTGCTTTGCTTCACCAGACCCTGTATGATGAATGTGATCTGATCTGGGGTGGTCACCATGTTGTCCAGCCTTAACTTGTGTAGTGACTGGACCCTCTGAGCGGATACGAGTGCCATCAACATGAGTGTCTTTAGTGTAGATTGCTCGAGGCTGAGGGATCTGGCAGGTGGCCATCCCCTGAGGTATGTCAGGACCACACTGATATCCCAAATATGGGTATTCCTGGGTTTAGGGGCTTGATATCATAAATGCCCTTCATCAGTTTTACCACCAGTGGATGGGATCCCATTGCCTGTTGTCCTGCTGGTTTGAGATAAGCAGAAAGAGCACTTCGCGCTGTGTTGATGGCACTGTAACTGATCCCTTCATCATGGTGTAGATGGGCCAGGAATTCCAGTACGTTGGTGGCTGTGGCTGTTGCATACGTTGTCCCTGTTTCCCGGCAGTACTTCTCCCATTTTTTAATGCTGATTAAGTACTGCCTCTTGGTGGATGTTCGAAGGGATGCCGACATGGTGGTGATGGTTCGTTCGAACAATCCCAATTCCAGGTAAGGTCTATTCAAAACCTGCAACCCAGGAGTTTAATTTTCTCATGGCATGGGTGGCTTATGCCTGATACTGGGTGAGTTAATAATCCTGGATCACTGGGAAAGACCATTGGTGACTCAACCACCATGTCATGTAGAACCGGGAACCATGGCTGTGTAGGCCAGTCGGGCACCATCAAAATTCCAGAAGCGGAGTCCATCTGTATTTTGCGAAGTACCCGACTGATGAGGCAGAAGGGAGTGGTGAATCTCTGGAACTCTCTGCCACAGAGGGTAGTTGAGGCCAGTTCATTGGCTATATTTAAGAGGGAGTTAGATGTGGCCCTTGTGGCTAAAGGGATCAGGGGGTATGGAGAGAAGGCAGGTACGGGATACTGAGTTGGATGATCAGCCATGATCATATTGAATGGCGGTGCAGGCTCGAAGGGCCGAATGGCCTACTCCTGCACCTATTTTCTATGTATCTATGTATCTATGAAAGCATAGAAGAAGAAATTTCCCCAATCCAGCATGAAGGCATCTACCGCTGCTGCCTCTGGGTCTGGTTCCCAAGCGACATACATAGGTAACTGGTGATTTAGTCTTGATGCTAATAAATCGATATCTGGCGTTCCATATTGCTTAATAACTTTAGCAAATACTTTAGGGTTTAACATCCATTCGATGTTATCATTGAATTTGCGTGACCTGGTGTCTGCCACTGTGTTCAGCTTACCTGGTAGATATGTAGCTGATAGCCAAATATGTCTTTCGACACACCATTGCCAAATCACATTGACCAATTTGTCGCATGATAATGATTTTATGCCGCCCATATGGTTAATATAAGCCACCACCGTAGTATTATCAATCTGTAACCGAACATGCAAGTGCTGCATATTAGATACATATGCTTTTAAACCATAAAAGGCGCCCAACATCTCTAGATAGTTAATGCCCAGTGTAAGTAGTAATGATGACTCTTGGTTAGTCCATCTACCACCTGTGCTGGATATGGAGTTAGTTGTTCCCCAGCCTTGAGCACTGGCATCTGTTTGAAGAACTAAAGTAGGGTTAGTGATGATGATAGAGCCGAAACTATGCCAAACATTTTCTGCCCACCACTGTAGCTCTGATATTGCTTCAGTGGGTAATTTCATGACACAATCAAAGTGACCTGTATGTTGTTTTAGTGCCTGTACCTTTGTTCTTTGTAAATTTTGATAGTGCAAAGGTCCGAATTGTGTAGCCGGAAATGCTGCTACCATTTTCCCAATCAATCTTGCTACTTGTCGAATAGTTGGTCGTTTGTTGACCATTAAATTGTAGCATGATTGTGCTAATGCAACCATTTTTTCCTTTGGCAAGGTAACAGTCATATGGACTGAGTTAATTGTGAAGCCCAGGTAGTCCATGATAGTGGATGGCTTCAACTTAGATTTATCTGGATGTAGGACGAACCCCAGAGTTTCGAGGAGCTGTTTTGTAGCTGATACTGCTGCCACAGCCAATTCCATCGTTTTCCCTACTATCAGAATATCATCCAGGTATGTCATGACAATATGTTTTTGTTTTCTTAGTTTTGCCATGGCTATTTTCAATATTTTGGTGAATAATCTTGGGGCTGAAGTTAGCCCATTGGGCAATGCTTTGTACTGCCACAGCTGCCCCAACCAGATAAATTTTAGGTATCTGCGATGATCCTTGTGTATGGGTATTAGATAGTAAGCATCTTTAAGATCAATGCTTGCCATGAAGTATCCTTTGGAAATCAGTTGTTTGGCAGTAACAAATGTCTCCATTTTGAAATGTATATACTTAACAAACTTATTTAGTGATGTTAAGTCAATGATGATGCGACATCCACCATCTTTTTGGGTTTTAGTGAATATATTTGATACAAATTCCAAAGGTTCATGTTTGGTCTTTCCGATGACCCCCTTTTTGATAAGTCTCACCAGTTCAGCTTGTCCCTCACGTTTCTCTTTGACGGAGGGAGAAAATACCCTTTGGGGCCAATGTTGAACTGGCGGCGATTTTTCTGACATGAACTGAATTTTATATCCACTAATGCTATTGAGTATATACTTGTCACTCGTGACAGTACCCCATGCTTCTTTAAACAAGTGTAATCTCCCCCCTGTTAGTAAAGCACCCTTATTCTCTATATGCTGGCAGGAACCAGACCCACCTACCTCCATGGTTATTGGCGTTTCTTTTGTTTCCTCATGTTCTTGTAGGCTCTGTTTGTCTGACGTGCTGGCGATGTTGGGGGGTGGCGCATTTTCCATGGGGTCCGCTCTGGGCCCTGATCTAAAAAAGATCTTTGGGGATAAAATGCGGTCCCCGAGCTTTCACCAGTCCCATATTGAGGACGTCGACTGGTGGATGCCGTGGGGTGCTGCCGCTTGGGTATTGTAGGCCTTGGTTTGCTCGTCCCGGGGCCTGCCCTCATGAGGCCGAAAGTTGTCGCTGCTTCCTCCATGTCCCTCAGTTTTTTGTTGAGGTCTTTCCCAAATAATAGAGCGTCCGTCTCTGCAGCTGGGGCTCTGCACAACCCGGCAAATTTGGGATTGAGGGCAGGTCTTATGCTTTCCCGCCGGAGATTATTGATCTCAAATTGTGTGTTGCACATCAGTGCCAGCACATCCTGCTGGCACGTATCCATCTCCATGCTTTCCACAGAACGAGCAAAGGCTGTGATGGCCGACGTCAGGAGCCTTAGGATCCGCTGTAGCTTTAATTCATGGTTACGAATGTGTGACCCCACGTGCCCCCAGATCTGGCTGTTCATACTCTTCACTCTGAGGGCCTCACAGTTCTCTGGTGCTGTGTAGAGTTCGAGCGCCTCAAGAAGTACCTTCTCCTGCAAGGGCTTATTTGAAAGATGATTGATGCTGGCCGCCATTTTTGGTTCCAGCGGTCTTCCAGCACGTGGGGTTGCTACATAGCGGTCCACCACACCCAGCAGCTCTTCCTGCTCCTGCACCCCTTGCATACTGCCGAACTCGTCCGCCAGCCCCTGTTCCAGACCAGCCCAACCCTGGTCACCAATGCTAGCCTCCAGTAATGAGGGAGCAGAGGGCAGTGCACAAGACACTGTGGAGGAGGTGCCTGACCTTCCTCCGCGAGAACGCTCTTTCTGCGTATCCCGCTGGAGCATCTGCTCCAAGAGCTGTTGTAAGCTCAGGCGGCTGTCTCCTCCGTGTAGGTGGAGACATGTCCCCATCCGACGAATCGGAAATTACCGGCCGGTTAGTTTTCCTCGTGGATTTTATCCCTGTCCGCTGTTCAGGCATTAGCGGGACTGGGCTTGGCTCGGTCTCGGGGATAGCGGAGCGCTCTATGAGCGGTCCTGCCGCCTGTTGCTGCCCCCCTGAGATTGAACGCTCCTCTGGTGGAGTTGAGCTGGGGGCAGTTCTCTTCGAGAGTCTTTTCCTGAGTGTACTTATTGTTATAAGTACACACCACACAACTCTCCTTCCCGTTAGACTTCCACTACGTCTGTATACTTACCTAACGGTCCGTTTTTTAAACTGCAGCCGAAGAGCCTAACTCCAGCGGCCGCCGCTGTTGCACTGCTGGCGTTAATGCCGCGCCTGCGCACTGAGCGGGTTCTTCACGTAGTCACTCACGTGACTCCGAAGTAAAATTGTCCCTGGTGTGTGTTTAGGATAGTGTTAGTTTGCGGGGGTCGTTGGTCAGTGGGACGAAGGGCCTGTTTCCGCGCTGTATCTCTAAAACAAACTAAGATTTTGGAATAAAACACAAAGTTGTGTAGTAACTCTTCTTCTTCTTGCGTGCACAGCCTAAAGTTGGAAGACAACTTGTTCTGTTTGTGCCCGCCAGGTTGATTGCATTTGTTGAAACAGGGTGGACCACGTGAAGGTTGCAATCTCCCACCCCTGTAGTAACTCGACGGGTCAGGCAGCAAATGTGGAGGACATGGATGGGTGATGTTTCAGGTCAGGAGTCTTCTTCAGACTGATGGAGTGGGGGGAGGGGGGACGGAGAAAATTGGAAGGGAAGTGTGGGCTGGACAAAGCCTGATGAGTGATAGGTGGATACAGGTGAGGGGGGCTTGGTTGGCAGAAGGGCGGACAAAGACTAGAGACGAAAGGGGGACAAAAGGGAGTCAGAAATGGAGAGAAGATTTTGTTTAATAAATCACGAGAGGAATAGATTGGGTAGAAAGCACAGTCTCTTGCCCAGATTAGGTGAATCGGGGACCAGAGGGCATAGGTTTAAAGTGGGGGGGGGGGGGAAAGATTTAATAGGAACCTGAGGGGTAACTTTTTTACACAAAGGGTGGTGGGTGTATGGAACAAATTGCCAGAGGAGGTAGTTGAGGCAAGAAACATTCAGACAGGTACATGGATAGGACAGGTTTAGAGGGATATGGGCCCATCGCGGGTAGGTGGGACTAGTGTAGATGGGACATAGTTGGCCGGTGTGGGCAAGTTGGGCAGAAGGGCCTGTTTCCATGCTGTAAGACTCTGTGCTTCTGACTAATGTAATGCTGGAGGGGGGGATATGGGTGCAAGAGGACGATGGGGACGGGTGGGGAGGGGAGGAGGGGGTTGGGGTGAATTGGCCTCTGTAAATTGCAGCATCTGTGTCAATCTCTGCCTTAAAAATACCCGTTGACTTGGCCCCCACAGCCGCCTGTGGCCATGAACTCCACAGATTCACCACCCTCTGTCTAAAGAAATCCCTCCTCATCTCCTTTTTAAAGTTACGTACTTATATTCTGAAACCACTGTATGTCTTCTGGTTCTAGACTCCACCACTATGTTTAGGTACAGACTCTAGAGATACAGCGCGGAAACAGGCCCTTCAGCCCATCGAGTCTGCACCGACCAGCGATCCCCGCACACTAACACTATCCTACACACACTGGGGACAATTTACAATTATACCAAAGCCAATTAACCTACAAACCTGGAGTGTGGGAGGAAACCGGAGCACCCGGAGAAAACCCACGCAGGTCACGGGGAGAACGTACAAACTCCGTACAGACAGCACCCGTAGTCAGGATCGAACCCGGGTCTCTACCGCTGCGCCACCATGCCACCCTCAGGTTCAGGTTTAATATTGTCACGTGAACCGAGTTACTCCAGCACTTTAGGCAAGTTGGGCTGAAGAGCTGGCTGTTTCCATGCTGTAAGACTCTATAAATTTCAGACCCTCGCGACTCTGGAGATGCGGTAAAACTCCTTGCAAAATATACCGTCTGCACAGAAGATGGAAGCCAGTGAATCATGGACCTTTGCTGTTGCAATCGTGTGTGTAGATATCTCCAACGCCGTGACTCAAAGCTCAAATGACACCAAACAATTGACAATTCTTATAATTTGAAGAAGGAATAGGCGACGTTTCGGGTCGAGACCGTTCCGGAAACTCAGCGGGTGAGGCAGCATCTATGGAGCGAAGGAATAGGCGACGTTTCGGCTCGAGACCCTTCCGGAAACTCAGCGGGTGAGGCAGCATCTATGGAGCGAAGGAATAGGTGACGTTTCGGCTCGAGACCCTTCCGGAAACTCAGCGGGTGAGGCAGCATCTATGGAGCGAAGGAATAGGTGACGTTTCGGCTCGAGACCCTTCCGGAAACTCAGCGGGTGAGGCAGCATCTATGGAGCGAAGGAATAGGTGACGTTTCGGCTCGAGACCCTTCCGGAAACTCAGCGGGTGAGGCAGCATCTATGGAGCGAAGGAATAGGTGACGTTTCGGGTCGTGACCCTTCCGGAAACGTCACCTATTTCCTTCGCTCCACAGATGCTGCCTCACCCGCTGAGTTTCTCCAGCATTTTTGTCGACCTTGTCCCCTTGTTTGAATCTTCCCTACTCTCAATGGGAAAAGCTTATCCACGTCAACTCTGTCTATCCCTCTCATCATTTTAAAGACCTCTATCAAGTCCCCCCTTAACCTTCTGCGCCCCAAAGAATAAAGACCTAACTTGTTCAACCTTTCTCTGTAACTTAGTTGCTGAAACCCAGGCAACATTCTAGTAAATCTCTTCTGTACTCTCTCTACTTTGTTGACAAATGGAGCGAAGGAATAGGTGACGTTTCGGCTCGAGACCCTTCCGGAAACTCAGCGGGTGAGGCAGCATCTATGGAGCGAAGGAATAGGTGACGTTTCGGGTCGAGACCCTTCCGGAAACGTCACCTATTTCCTTCGCTCCACAGATGCTGCCTCACCCGCTGAGTTTCTCCAGCATTTTTGTCGACCTTGGATTTTTCCACCACTTAAACAATTCCTATAAACATTAGTTTAATGAAATCCAATAAGGCTGTGAATATTCAGATTGTTGTTGAATCCAAGTAATTTTCAGTTCCCTTAAGTGAGTATCAAAAGATAACGATGACTTTGGTGCTGAAGGGAGTTTGCACACTTGCCCAGATCACATTTGGAGTCCACTTTGCTTTCCAATTGTCATAAATGATCATCCCCTCCCACTATATATAAAACAGCAGGAACACCTGGGAAATTTTATCGCCGGCCACCAGGACATCTGTGCTGGTTTTCAACGAGTCATTAAGATGGTATTTAACTGCACTTCATTAGTGTGAGTGGCTTTGTTAACCCTGATGATCACAAGACTGCAACAAGCCTCCTCCTCATGGCTGATGAGATGCTGATGAAACAAATATAAAGGGAGAATTGCCGTGAAGTCACGAGTTGCCCGTTTGCTCTGGGACATCGCAAAGCATTCAGGCGGCCATGTTCAGGCGGCTGTGACGTTAGTCCTCAGACTTTCGAGATACAGTGCGGAAGCAATCCCTAACGACTCCACAGTCAAAAAGGCACAACAGAGGATGTACTTCCTGCGGCAGCTGAGGAAGCACAATCTGCCGCAGGCAATGATGGTCCAATTCTACACGGCCATCGTAGAGTCTGTCCTCACCTTCTCCATCAGGACTTTCATATGAAGAAAGACTGGATAGACTCGGCGTGTACTCGCTAGAATTTAGAAGATTGAGGGGGGATCTTATAGAAACTTACAACAATTTTTTAAGGGGTTGGACAGGCTAGATGTAGGAAGATTGTTCCCGATGTTGGGGAAGTCCAGGACAAGGGTCACAGTTTAAGGATAAGGGGGAAATCCTTTAAGACCGAGATGAGAAAAACATTTTTCACACAGAGAGTGGTGAATCTGTGGAATTCTCTGCCACAGAAGGTAGTTGAGGCCAGTTCATTGGCTATATTTAAGAGGGAGTTAGATGTGGCCCTTGTGGCTAAAGGGATCAGGGGGTATGGAGAGAAGGCAGGTACGGGATACTGAGTTGGATGATCAGCCATGATCATATTGAATGGCGGTGCTGGCTCGAAGGGCCGAATGGCCTACTCCTGC
Organism: Malacoraja senta; assembly: GCA_038087875.1. Lineage (NCBI taxonomy): Eukaryota > Metazoa > Chordata > Chondrichthyes > Rajiformes > Rajidae > Malacoraja > Malacoraja senta. The sequence goes on along the minus strand of CM075981.1, from coordinate 80,619,995 downwards.
ACCTATTGTCTATGTTTCTATGTTTCTATGTTTCTATCTACCCGATCTATTCCTCTCGTGATCTTATACACCTCTATAACCATATAACCATATAACCATATAACCATATAACCATATAACAATTACAGCTCGGAAACAGGCTACCACTCTCTGAGTAAAGAAGTTCCCCCTCATGTTACCCCTAAACGTCTGTCCCTTAATTCTCAAGTCATGTCCCCTTGTTTGAATCTTCCCTACTCTCAATGGGAAAAGCTTATCCACGTCCACTCTGTCTAACCCGCTCATAATTTTAAAGACCTCTATCAAGTCCCCTCTTAACCTTCTGCGCTCCAAAGAATAAAGATCTAACTTGTTCAACCTTTCTCTGGAACTTAGTTGCTGAAACCCAGGCAACATTCTAGTAAATTTCCTCTGTACTCTCTCTACTTTGTTGACATCTTTCCTATAATTTGGCGACCAAAATTGTACTCCATACTCCAGAATTGGCCTCACCAATGCCTTGTACAATTTTAACATGACATCCCAACTTCTATATTCAATGCTCTGATTTATAAAGGCCAGCACACCAAAAGCTTTCTTTACCACCCTATCTACATGAGATTCCACCTTCGGGGAACTATGCACAGTTATTCCTAGATCCCTCTGTTCAACTGCATTCCTCAATTCGCTACCATTTACCATGTACGTCCTATTTTGATTTGTCCGGCCAAGATGTAGCACCTCACATTTATCAGCATTAAACTGACGAGGGGTATAAGATCACCCCTCGTCCTCCTGCGCTCCAAGGAATAGAGACCCAGCCTACCCAACCTCTCCCTGTAGCTCACACCCTCTAGTCCTGGCAACATCCTCGGAAGTCTTCTCGGCACCCTTCCCATCTTGACAATTCGATCATGGCTGATCTATTTTTCCCCATTTTTTAACCCCATTTTCCTGCATTCTCGCCCAAGGTGTTAGATTCGACTTGGTCTTTGACTGGTCAAACAATTCCCACCCTCCCTCATTACATCGGGCATCGTCTGCCGTTTCGAAAGCACGCACGAGCATCTCCCACCCTCCCTTCCGTCTGGCCGTTCCACCCTACAACTTCTAGGAGTGCCACTGCCAATGTTACCAGGACTTGAGATCAAGACTCAGCACTTAGATGGCGTAGGGAAACCAACCATGATGCAAAGACAGTCACCTGGGACCAACGTTCGTCTCATCGTTCCTTCTTCACGCTGTAAACTCTGAACAATTTGTACTTTAGTTTAGTTTAGTTCAGAGATACAGCGCGGAAACAGGTCCTTCGGCCCATCGAGTCCGCACCGGCACCACACCCACCTGAAAAAAAATTGCCCCGCACATCTCCTTTAATTTTTACCCCTCTCACCTTAACATCTGGACAGGTACATGGATAAGACAGGCTTAGAGGGATATGGGCCAAATGCAGGCAGGCGGGACTAGTGTAGATGGGGCATGTTGGTCGGCGCGGGCAAGTTGGGCTGAAGGGCCTGTTTCCACGCTGCGCGACTCTGGTTCGTGAATTTGTCGCCATCTTTGGTCGGATGTACAACTCACCTCACCCTCCTCTTGAAGTCTCCAAGTCACCTCCAATGGCCCTGTATTTGGCCATTTCAAATGAAATCCAGCAGGAAACATGTTCCCGATGTTGGGGGAGTCCAGAACCAGGGGCCACAGTTTAAGAATATGGGGTAAGCCATTTAGAACGGAGACGAGGAAACACTCTTTCACACAGAGAGTGGTGAGTCTGTGGAATTCTCTGCCTCAGAGGGTGGTGGAGGCAGGTTCTCCGGATACTTTCAAGAGAGAGCTAGATAGGGCTCTTAAAAATAGCGGAGTCAGGGGATATGGGGAGAAGGCAGGAACGGGGTGCTGATTGGGGATGATCAGCCATGATCACATTGAATGGCGGTGCTGGCTCGAAGGGCCGAATGGCCTACTCCTGCACCTATTGTCTATTGTCTATTGTTATTGCACATGGAAACACAAAAGGAAAGTTGGGCTCAAGTTGGGCCTATGCCTTTGTGTTAAAAGCTTGCCCTGTGCATCCATCCCCTTTACACACCGCTCACCTCACCTCAAAGCTGGGCCCTATAGACCTTGGATCTCAACAAAGCTCACATCTGCATTTGGAGCTGATTGCATTTTAATTAAATTCACTGCCGGCTTCACCCAACTCATCCACTCGAAATCCGTTCCAATGTTTATGCATAGCTCGAAATGTGATTTATCATGTAAATGCTAAATTTTAAATTACACTTCTTTAAATCTTCGCAAGGGGCAAAATATCATCCAAGTGATTATAATACAAATGGGAAATTAATCTGGAAAGCAGTCGCATTAAACAGTCACTTTGAATGTAGGGAGATCTATGAAATTGTTGACATTTGGTTGCCAACGCAATAGATGACTTAAACTAACAAGGAGTGATATTCCTTAATGAACAGGAAGTGTAAGCTTGCGCGATTGATACAAGCCGGCTTCCTGAATCAGTTATGATTCATTAACCTTACAGTCACTAAATTCAGACGAAGGTTTATATTCGCTCCAACCATGCGGTGATTGATATTATGGTAAATTAATATTGCAATTAATACTTCATTTCTGTGTGAATTTTGTTCCCAGTTATTTGAAAGGGAGAATTATTTCAGGACATTGCAGAGCAGTTTCGTTTAGTTTTGTTTGGAGATACAGTGCGGAAACAGGCCCTCCAGCCCACCGACCAGCGATCCCCGCACATTAACACTTATCCTACACACAGGCATAATTTTACATTTATACCAAAGCCAATTAACCTACAAACCTGTACGTCTTTGGAGTGCGGGAGGAAACCGAAGATCTCGGAGGAAAACCCACGCAGGTCACGGGAGGAACGTACAAACTCCGCACAGACAGCGCCCGGTAGTCAGGATCGAACCCGGGTCTGCGGCGCTGTAAATGCTGTAAGGCAGCAACTCTACCGCTGTGCCACCGTGCTGCTGGTTTAGTGAAATGAGGATCAGCTTGGAGGACAAACGCACCAACATCAGCGTTTTGGAGGAAGCCAACATGACCAGCACAATAAGGCAGCACCAACTTGGATGGACTGGCCATGTCATCCGCATGTCCAACACACGTCTCCCTAAATAAATCCTCTACTCTCAATTGAAGGAAGGTCGGCGGGCCAAACAAACGCTTCAAGGACAACATCAAGAACAGTCTGAAGAAATTCCACATCACATCGAGCAACTGGGAGCACATTGCACTGGACAGGAGCTCCTGGAGGAAATCCGTGCAGGGAGGAGCTGCACATCACAAAATGGAACTACGCCGTGTCGCAGAGACAAAGCGACAGCATCGTAAGGAGAGAGAGAGAAGGGGGCTCGACAACTACCAACCACCGCCAGTCTCCACTGCCCACGTTGCACCAAGGTGTGTGGATCGCGGATCGGCCTCTACAGACCCACAAGTAGACGAGCCCGATGGAGAGGAGAGGACAGTCATACTCGTTTCCAGTGACCGCCGATGATGATGAGTTGCATCCTAGTACACCGACGAAACCGAGTAGCTCCATTGAAATTATCGTCACTGTTACAACGTCGGAACCACAGCGTTCAATGTGTCCACAGAAAAACTCTCCACTCAGCAAGGTAGTACTGACCTAGGAGAGGCCAGGACATACGCTTGAGGATGAAGAAGGGTCTCGACCCGATGACATTTGGAAAATGAGGACAAATTGGCACAGGTAGACAATAATGCTGGAGAAACTCAGCGGGTGAGGCAGCATCTATGGAGCGAAGGAATAGGTGATGTTTCGGGTCTAAACGTCATCTATTCCTTCGCTCCATAGATGCTGCCTCACCCGCTGAGTTTCTCTGTTTCTATCTTTTAAGGAATGGGTGGAGTATCGGGTCGAGACCCTTCAAAACAAATGCTTTCCTCAAATATGTTAGCTTCAGTTCTCCCTCGCAGTTTATAGAGACGCCTTCAGTGAACGGATCCTACTGCCCTCTCTGTGTGGCCCAGATTAAATTGGGATCTTTATTGAAAGCAGTTAGTTATCGATGCGGATGACAGCTGGCATTAAGACATTCGTTGCATCTCCTGGTTCCAGCGGAGAATTTGCCTCCATGGCAAGAAATCATCCAACAATGTCAGAATTTCTAAGCAATAGACAAAAGACAATAGGTGCAGGAGGAGGCCATTCGGCCCTTCGAGCCAGCACCGCCATTCAATGTGATCATGGCTGATCATCCCCAATCAATACCGCGTTCCTGCCTTCTCCCCATATCCCCTGACTCCGCTATCTTTAAGAGCCCTATCTAGATCTCTCTTGAAAATATCAAGCGCTTTTTTTTTTTCGGTGACTGCCGGCACCCACCAAAGTCACCGGAAATTTTCAAAATGTTGAAAATCCAGGGGCGACTAGAAAAAGGTACGACCCTTTTGGGCGACTACTCACGACCATACAGGCATCTCGTGGCCACACAGTCTACCTGAGGAGCACCTTCAGCAACAGACTGGTTCTACCAAGATGCAGCACAGAACGCCACAGGAGATCCTTCTTCCCCTGTGGCTCTCAAACTGTACAACTCCTCCCCCTTCTGTCGTGGGGTAGACTGACCCCCTCCACCTCCCCAATCTTCCCTCATCCCAAAACATGGACTTTCCACTCAACACTTTCATGTTTCATGTATCTTGTTGTGTTTTATGACAGAAACAGGCCCTTCGGCCCAACTTACCCATTCCAACCAACACACCCCATCTACACTAGTCCCACCTGCCTGTGTCTGGCCCATATTTTTTCCTATACATGTACCCGGGCCACAAAGTATTTGAAACATTGTGTTTACTACCTGTCTCAACTACCGCCTCTGGCAGCTCATTCCATACACCCACCACCCTCTGTGTGGAAAAGTTGCTCCTCAAGTTCCTGTTCCATCTTTCCCCTCTCACCTTAAAGCAGAGAGGCACAAGGAACCACAGCTGCTGGGATCCTGAGCAACACTCAAAGTGCTGGAGGAACTCAATGGGTCAGGCAGCATCTGCGGAGAGAATGAAGAAGGGTCTCGACCTGAAACGTCGCCTGTCATAAGATCGTAGGTGATAGGGGTAGAATTAGGCCATTCGGCCCATCAAGTCTACTCCTCCATTCAATCATGGCTGATCTATCTCTCCCTCCTAACCCCATTCTCCTGCCTTCTTCCCTTAACCCCCCAACACCCGCACTAATCAAGAATCTATCTCTCTCTACCTTAAAGATATCCACTGACTTGTCCTCCACAGGTGGTGCCCGACCACTGATTTCCTGCAGCATTGTGCTTTGTTGTACATCTAAAGCCAGCCATGGTAAAATGCAACATCAGGGCTTGGCATGTCACGGGAACACAAGTGCCTCATTTAATCTGGACATAAAATATCACCAGGAAAACTACATATTTTATCTAATACATTTGTCCTTCAGAAGCATATCAGGCTGAATTAGCCACAATAATAATTCATTTAGCAAAGCATCCAAACTGACGAAAGATCAATGGAAACTAAGGAATCATGAAGTCATCGTCAGTCTAGGACCAGAGGTCACAGCCTCAGAATTAATGGCAGTTCCTTTAGGACAGAGATGAGGAGGAATTTCTTTCGTCAGAGGGTGGTGAATCTGTGGAGGCTGCAGAGGACAAGTCAGTGGATATTTTTAAAGCAGAGATAGATGGATTCGTGATTAGTACGGGTCTCAGAGGCTACTGGGAGAAGGCAGGAGAATAGGGTTAGGAGGGAGAGATAGATAACCATATAACCATATAACCATTACAGCACGGAAACAGGCCATCTCGGCCCTTCAAGTCCGTGCCCAACACTTTTTTTCTTTTTTTTCCCCCTTCTTTCTCCTTACTCCCCCCTAGTCCCATCTACCTGCACTCAGACCATAACCGTCCATTCCTTTCCCGTCCATATACCCATCCAATCTATTTTTAAAGGATAAAATCGAACCTGCCATCACCACTTCCACTGGAAGCTCATTCCACACAGCTACCACTCTCCGAGTAAAGAAGTTCCCCCTCATGTTACCCCTAAAGTTCTGTCCCTTAATTCTCAAGTCATGTCCCCTTGTTTGAATCTTCCCTACTCTCAATGGGAAAAGCTTATCCACGTCAACTCTGTCTAACCCGCTCATCATTTTAAAGACCTCTATCCCCTCTTAACCTTCTGCACTCCAAAGAATAAAGACCTAACTTCAAAGAATAAAGACCAAGATCACCCATGATTGAATGCCACACTAGACTTGATGGGCCGAATGGCCTAACTCTGCTCCTATCACTCACAAACGTATGAGTGGAGGTATTACAGCAGCTTTCGAGGAAAAGCGAAATAACGTGTCTCGTTTGGAGCGACAACTCAGGCCAGTGGTGGAGATTATCCAGCTATGAAATATGAAATTGCATTTTCACTTATGGCCCTGAGACCATGTGTGTAAAAAAGCCCATAGCTTGAAATATGTATCGGGACGAGCTTACAATGCAAAGCCAGAACAATTCACTAGGGTCCCATTCCCATGAAAAATGTTGAAAAGGAAATCTCAAACACTTAGCAGGTGAAGAAATATTAATAAGCAGCGAATGAAACCAACATGTTGAAATATTAAGTGTTTTTTGATATTTCAACAAGCCAGGGGTTCTTTGATTTCATAAAGCAATGTTGCTTTCATGCCCTGAAATTAGACAAACGAGCCCACTGTATGCAAATTGGCTGTTAATTAAGCAGAAATATTTTCAAGGAAAATTATTTTTTTTTCAATTTCCTTTGTTCGTCATCTGCAACGACAATAACGAAGATATGTAAATGAAAGCTTCCATTTAAAATGTGTAGAGGGGAATTGTAGGGCTGTACGGCGCGGAAACAGGCCCTTCGGCCCACCGAGTCTGCGCCGACCACACATCATGACTACCCGACACACTCCAGGGACAATGTTAAGAAAGAACTGCAGATGCTGGAAAAATCGAAGGTAGACAAAAATGCTGGAGAAACTCAGCGGGTGAGGCAGCATCTATGGAGCGACGGAATAGGTGACGTTTCGGATCGAAACCCTCGGCCTGAAGAAGGGACTCGACCCGAAACGTCACCCATTCCTTCACTCGACGGGTGCTGCCTCACCCGCTGATTTTCTCCAGCATTTCTGTCTACCGTGCACTAGACATTACTGCTTTTATCCTGTACCTATGCATTATGCACGGATTGATTGGATCACGAATAGTCTTTTCGCTGTTTAAGAAGGAACTGCAGATGCTGGAAAATCGAAGGTAGACAAAAATGCTGGAGAAACTCAGCGGGTGCAGCAGCATCTATGGAGCGAAGGAAATAGGCAAAGTTTCAGGCCGAAACCCTGAAGGAAATAGACAACGTTTCGGGCCGAAACCCGGAAGGGTTTTGGCCCGAAACGTTGCCTATTTCCTTCGCTCCATAGATGCTGCTGCACCCGCTGAGTTTCTCCAGCACTTTTGTCTACCTAGTCTTTTCGCTGACTGGATAGCACGATGGGCAGCATCTATGGAGTGAAGGAATAGGCGACGTTTCGGGTCGAGACCCTTCTTCAGACTGATGTGGGGGTGGTGGAGGCGGGAAGAAGAAAGGAAGAGGCGGAGACAGTGGGCTGCGGGAGAGCTGGGAAGGGGAGGGGAAGGAGGGAGAAAGCAGGGACTACCTGAAATTGGAGAAGTCATTGTTCATACCGCTGGGGTGTAAACTACCCACGCGAAATACAATTTTAAAGTTTTTTTATACCGAAGCCAATTAACCTACAAACCTGTGCGTCTTTAGAGTGTGGGAGGAAACTGAAAATCCCGCAGTCACGGGGAGAAAGTGCAAACTCCGTACAGACAAGCACACCCATAGTCGGGATCGAACCCGGGACTCTGGGGCTGTAAAGCAACAACTCTACCCGCTACACCACCGTGCCGCCCTGCTGTACTTGGTGGCAAATGCCCTATTTGCCAGCATTTGGCCGACTGCACTCTAAATAGTTCCTTCCCAAATATCTCTCTCCAAAAGGGTTTTCAACCATGGGCTTTCTGTAAACTGGTGACTGTGGCCAGTTTCAGTGGAGGATGTTGCCGTTCAACCTGACTGCATCAGTGTGAGCGTTGATTTCCCTAATTTCAAGTAACCCCTGCATTCCCTCTTCCCACCACCCCACCCCACCCCACCCCACCCCACCCCACCCCACCCACCCTCTCCCCACCCCACCCCACCCCACCCTCACCCCCCTCACCCCACCTCACCCTCACCCCACACCACCCTCACCCCACCCCACCTCACCCCACCCCACCCCACCCTCACCCCCTCACCCCACCATCACCCCACACCACCCTCACCCCCTCACCCCACCATCACCCCACACCACCCTCACCCCACCCCACCCTCACCCCACCCCAACCCACCCTCACCCCACCCCACCCTCACCCCACCCCAACCCACCCTCACCCCACCCCACCCCACACCACCCCACCCTCACCCCCTCACCCCACCATCACCCCACACCACCCTCACCCCACCCCACCCTCACCCCACCCATATTGTCCTACCAGTTCCACTGTTGGCATCTCTATCCCCATCACTATCACCTCTTCCCACAGCCAACAATGGACCATTGTGGGCTCCACCTTTCCTTGGTCACCTGTTGCCGGCCATGCTTTGTTCTGGCCTTTTCCTACATCCAGTTCCCTCCCCTCTACTTTCACTCTGAAGAAGAGTCCCGACCCGAAACGTCACCTATCCATGTTCTCCACAGATGCTGCCTGACCCACTGAGTTACTCCAGCACTCTGTGAAACGTCACCTATCCATGTTCTCCACAGATGCTGCCTGACCCACTGAGTTACTCCAGCACTCTGTGAAACGTCACCTATCCATGTCCTCCACAGATGCTGCCTGACCCGCTGAGTTACTCCAGTACTCTGTGAAACGTCACCTATCCATGTTCTCCACAGATGCTGCCTGACCCGCTGAGTTACTCCAGCGTTACTCTGTGAAACGTCACCTATCCATGTTCCGGCAGCATCTATGGAGCGAAGGAAATAGGCAACGTTTCGGCCCGAAACCCTTCCGGGTTTCGGCCCGAAACGTTGCCTATTTCCTTCAGGGTTTCGGCCCGAAAGGTTGCCCATTTCCTTCGCTCCACAGATGCTGCTGCACCCGCTGAGTTACTCCAGCACTCTGTGAAACGTCACCTATCCATGTTCTCCACAGATGCTGCCTGACCCGCTGAGTTACTCCAGCACTCTGTGTCTATCCTTGCAAAATAAAGATCAATGTTTGGAGTGTGCATGCCTCAAAAGAATTTTAAAAACCTGCATCTGTAAAGAGTCGTTCATAGGTATTAGTTGTCCCAAAGCAATGTACAGTCAATGAAGCATTTTTGAAATGCACTCATTGTAATTAAATAATGCATAAACTGGTCACCTTCAACAATCTGCCTGAAACAGGTACGTAATAACTAATAATGCAATCGTCAGATAATCAGCTTTTTAAAGATTTTTGGCACAACATCACAGAGAACTGTGCTTGAAAGCGCCTAGCTTGCTAAGTGAAGCACTAACGGTCTTGGGATTAGTAACTGACAAAAATAGATATGGGCCTGTCCCACTTAGGCGATTTTTTGGGCGACTGCCACGGAATTTTCAACATGTTGGAACATTTTCGGCGACAGTGGCGACAATGTTTGCGGTGGTAGGTGTTGCCGCCAGGTTTCGTCGGTGAATTCCATTAAAATTATTCCCTGGCAGACGCCTAAAGTGTCGCCTAAAGGGCCTGCCGCAATGGCCGATTTTTTTCGCCGACTGCCGGCATCATTGACTGACGTATCGTGTCACCGAAAAATACGCGTCGTGATGACGTATGTCGCGGCGGTGACGATGTATCGACGCGCGGTGTTTCCTCAAGTGTCAAAACATTTGGATATTGACATGTTCAAAATCTCTTGGCGACACTGACATGACGCCAGCACTCGGCGAAAAAATGGCCAAGTGGGACTGGCCCTTAGGTAGGACAGGCCCATTAGTGTCACTGCACAGTGATGTAGTTTTTGGAGACAACGTGAACTTTTCTAATCTGACACTGATCGACATTTTGAGTGCACCCATCATTGCTTCTGTGTGATTCACTGACCACAACTAATCTAATTCCTTGGACATTCTGCTGCATTTCAGGATGCGCTTGTTTTTCATAATCTAGTTACATAGTCTTCATAACCTGGTCATCATCGAATCAATGTTAAAATTAAATAGTATGATTATCACTTTTCTTCAAGTCATTATAAATAGCCCCACCCATATAACCATATAACCATATAACCATAACAGCACGGAAACAGGCCATCTCGGCCCTTCAAGTCCGTGCCCAACATTTTTTTAATTAAAAATAAATATTTCCCCCTAGTCCCATCTACCTGCACTCAGACCATAACCCTCCATTCCTTTCCCGTCCATATACCCATCCAATCTATTTTTAAAGGATAACATCGAACCAGCCTCCACCACTTCCACTGGAAGCTCATTCCACACAGCTACCACTCTCTGAGTTAAGAAGTTCCCCCTCATGTTACCCCTAAACTTCTGTCCCTTAATTCTCAAGTCATGTCCCCTTGTTTGACTCTTCCCTACTCTCAATGGGAAAAGCTTATCCACGTCCACTCTGTCTAACCCGCTCATAATTTTAAAGACCTCTATCAAGTCCCCTCTTAACCTTCTGTGCTCCAAAGAATAAAGACCTAACTTGTTCAACCTTTCTCTGTAACTTAGTTGCTGAAACCCAGGCAACATTCTAGTAAATCTCCTCTGTACTCTCTCTATTTTGTTGACATCCTTCCTATAATTAGGCGACCAAAATTGTACTCCATACTCCAGAATTGGCCTCACCAATGCCTTGTACAATTTTAACATTACATCCCAACTTCTATATTCAATGCTCTGATTTATAAAGGCCAGCACCCCAAAAGCTTTCTTTACCACCCTATCTACATGAGATTCCACCTTCAGGGAACTATGCACAGTTATTCCTATATCCCTCTGTTCAACTGCATTCCTCAATTCGCTACCATTTACCGTGTACGTCCTATTTTGATTTGTCCTGCCGAGATGCAGCACCTCACATTTGTCAGCATTAAACTCCATCTGCCATCTTTCAGCCCACTCTTCCAAATGGCCTAAATCTCTCTGTAGACTTTGAAAATCTACTTCATTATCCACAACACCACCTATCTTAGTATCATCTGCATACTTACTAATCCAATTTTCCACACCTTCATCCAGATCATTGATGTACATGACAAACAACAGTGCACCCAACACAGACCCCTGAGGCACCCCACTAGTCACCGGCCTCCAACCTGACAAACAGCCATCCACCATTACTCTCTGGCATCTCCACTGTTGAATCCAGCCACTGTTGAATCCATCTTGCTACTCCACCATTAATACCCAACAATTGAATCTTCTTAACCAACCTTCCATGAGGAACCTTGTCAAAGGCCTTACTGAAGTCCATATAGACAACATTTATAGACACCCATTGCTTTTGAACCAATCTTTTTCCCCCAAACATTCAACCAAGTTTGAAATCTGGACTCACAAGGAACTGCAGATGCCGGAAGCTTGTGAAGACCACAGAGTGCTGGAGGAACTCAGCGGGTCAGGCAGTATCTGTGGAAAGCGGGGTAGGGCGACGTTTCCAGTCGGGACCCATCTTCAGACTGACGGAGTGGGGGGGGGGAGGCTGGGTGGGGGGGGGGAGAGAAAGCTGGAAATGAGAGGTGGGAGCCGGACAGAGCAAGTGATAGGTGGATACAGGTGAGAGGGGGGTTTAGTCAAGTCAAGTCAAGTCACTTTTTATTTCTATAGCACATTTACAAAACAACTCTCGTTGGCCAAAGTGCTTTACATTGGTGGAGATACTAACGTTATACAACAGTGGTTCATAGATTAAGTACATACATAAATACATACATATAGCCCTCCCTCAGAGGACGTCAAGAAAGGCTTGAGAGTAAAGATGAGTTTTAAGTCTCGACTTAAAGGAGTCGATGGAGGGGGCAGTTCTGATGGGAAGGGGGATGCTGTTCCACAGTCTATGAGCTGCAACCGCAAAGGCACGGTCGGTCGCCCCTGAGCTTATGCCTAGACCGCGGGATGGTCACTAACCCCAAGTCGGCCGATCTGAGGGACCTGATGATTGGCAGATTGGCAGATGGGTGGAGTAAGCGACAAAGGCTGGAGGTGCAAAGGACGCAACAGGGGGTCGGATCAGGAGTGAAATGGAGGGAAACGGAAAGGCGGTGGGAGGAATACAGGTGACCTCAGTAAACATGACAACAATATGCCTCGGCCAATGCCAAATAACTTGATTCAAGAGAACAACACTGAAGACTTCATCCGGATAATGTCACTAGTTCTATGTTATCCCACTTTCCCATCCACACCCTACACATAAGATCATAAGATCATGTGATAGGAGCAGAATTAGGCCATTCGGCCCATCAAGTCTACTCCACCATTCAATTATGGCTGATCTGTCTCTTCCTCCTAACCCCATTCTCCTGCCTTCTCCCCATAACCTCTGACACCCGTACTAATCAAGAATCTATCTATCTCTGCCATAAATATATCCACTGACTTGGCCTCCACAGCCTTCTGTGGCAAAGAATTCCACAGATTCACCACCCTCTGACTAAAGAAATTCCTCCTCATCTCCTTCGCAAAAGAACGTCCTTTAATTCTGAGGCTGTGACCTCTAGTCCTAGACTCCACCACTAGTGGAAACATCCTCTCCACATCCACTCTATCCAGGCCTTCTGTACGTTCTATTCGGTACATTTCGATGAGGTTGCCCCCATCCCCCCTCATTCTTCCAAATGAGGCCCAGTTCCATCAAAACGCTCATCATATGTTGACCCACTCATTCCTGGACCATTCTTGTAAACCTCCTCTGGATCCTCACCAGAGCCAGCAGATCCTTCAGTGGGCCGAAGGGCCTGTTTCCTGGAGGGCTGTATTGCTAAACTAATCTATGTATCTGTTCTGCTCTGGAGTGAAGTGAAATAAGACGTCACCACCATGGCAGTAGGGGCAATTCACAGAGGGGTCATTAACTTACAAACCTGTTCGCTTTTGTGGTGTGGGAGGAAACCGGAGCACCCGGAGGAAACCCACGCGGTCACGGGGAGAACATGCAAACTCCACACAGACAGCACCCGAGGTCAGGTTCGAACCCGGGTTTCCGGCGCTGTGAGTCAGCAGCTCTACCCGCTGCCCCGCCGTGCATTTAGTATCATTTTGACGTCTTGTTCTCTGGGCCAAAGCATGTGATCAAAACAGTGAAATGGCTGAAGCAACGAAAATTATTGGTCATCCATTATGTCCAACAATCAGGCAGTGAATTGGGATCTGACACCTTCCCTCATTATAGTAACATCAACGCCACAAACTGCACAGATCTGTTCTCAGATAATAACCTCTAATTTCCTTGGAGCACACGAGGCTGAGGGGGTTATCTAATGGAGGTGAATAAAATCATGATGTGGTGAATGGGCAGAGACTTTCGTTCAGATTAGAGGATGAGGAAGTGGGGGACTGAGGTTTGGGTTAAGAGGGGCGAGGTTTAATAGGAAGTCAAGGGGGAACTTTTCCACTGAGAGGGTGTTGTATGGAATGAGCTGTCGTTGTTTGGGAGGTGTTTGGGGCAGGTACTGTTAGGGATTTGGACCGACACTCAGGCGCGGAAATCGCTATCAAACGTGGGGGGGACGCAATTTCTTGACGGCTGCGCGCACACACACACACGCACACGTGCGCATGCGCACACACACACATACGCGAGGCTTCGGCCGTGGGCCCTGTGGACGGTAACATCGGGAGCTGACCTGGTTGGTGACCAACTCCGAACTCCAGCAACAGCGGGTTCGTCCGCCCCGAATCGTGGGGCTTGTACCGGCCCGTTCGCGGGGCCTTTCATCAGCCAGGCGGGGGCTTCAACATCGGGAGCCTCGATCGCCTCGATGCAGCAGTTTGATTTTAAGCCGCGCCGGGCGCTGTAAGGCCCAGCGGACGGGCCGATTCAGCCCTTAGAAAGCGTCTGATAAAGTCCAGATTACAACACAGAGGGGGGATTGTCCCCCACCTCTCAAAGCGGGGGGGGGCGTGTCCCCCCCGTCCCACCCAGGATTTCCGCCCATGCCGACACTTGCACAGATACATGGATAGGAGAGGTTTAGAGTGATGGGAGCGGAAGGTGAAGAAATGTGACTAGTGTAGATGGGGCATCCCGCTCATCATTGAAGGCTTGGACGTGTTTCTATGGTGTAAGATTCTGTAGCCCTGACTCTACGACACGGACTGCACCAATGACAAGATTCTCCATTCTGCAAGGTCAGGATCGAACCTGGCTCTCGTCCTTGTTCACTGGATCACATGAAATTCTATTCAAGAGAGAGTTAGATTTAGCTCTTAGGGCTAACGGAATCAAGGGATATGGGGAGAAAGCAGGAACGGGGTACTGATTCTGGATGTATAAGAAGCAACTGCAGATGCTGGAAAAATCGAAGGTAGATAAAAATGCTGGAGAAACTCAGCAGGTGCGGCAGAATCTATGGAGCAATAGACAATAGACAATAGGTGCAGGAGTAGGCCAATCGGCCCTTCGAGCCAGCACCTCCATTCAATGTGATCATGGCTGATCATCCCCAATCAGTACCCCGTTCCTGCCTTCTCCCCATATCCCCTGATTCTGCTATTTTTAAGAGCCCTATCTAGCTCTCTCTTGAAAGCATCCAGAGAACCGGCCTCCACCGCCCTCTGAGGCAGAGAATTGCACAGACTCACCACTCTCTGAGAGAAAAAGTAATGCAAAGGAATAGGCGACGTTTCTGGTCCAGACCATTCAGGAAACCCAGCGGGTGAGGCAGCATCTATGGAGCGAAGGAATAGGTGACGTTTCGCGTGGAGACCCTTCTTCAGATCAGTCTAGCATCTTCAGATCAGTCTAGCTCCGTAGATGCTGCCTCACCCGCTGAGTTTCTCCAGCATTTTACCTACCTACTGATTCTGTATGATCAGCCATGATCATATTAAATGGCGGTGCAGGCTCGAAGGGCCGAATGGCCTACTCTTGCAACTATTTTCTATGTTTCCGTCTTTCTATGTAAGCAGAAACCACGTGATGTGAGTTTGGCTTTGCGCACAAGAAATTGTAAAAAACCTGAAAATCAATACCTTTCATTGCATAAGAGTTATGTCAAACTAATTTGAAATTGTACAACGGTAAATACATTGTGATGAAGCTTGGGCCATTATTGGAGTTAACGAGCATGCTCGCAATTGAATATAAATTACATCAGGCCAGTTAAATGAATAAACATTATTCTGGAGTCATCTCTGTAATTTCTATCATCAAAATATAGTTGGTATTTGTTTTTCTTTGATGACCTGCTCCACAAGATGAATGCTAGTGTGAATGATATACTGTGAACTCACATTGGAGTGATACAGTGTCAGCCCATCTTGCCCACACCGGCCAACATGCCCCATCTACACTAGTCCCACCTGCCTGCGTTTGGCCCATATCCCTCCAAACCTGTCCTGTCCATGTACCTGTTTGTTAAACATGATAGTACCTGCCTCAAGGACCTCCTCTGGCTGGCAGCTCGTTCAATACACCTACCAGCCTTTGTGCAAAAAGGTTTCCTATTAAATCTTTAGATCCGCCATGATTGAATGGCGGAGTAGACTTGATGGGCCGAATGGCCTAATTCTACTTCTATTAAGTTCAAGTTCAAGTGAGTTTATTGTCATGTGTCCCTGATAGGACAATGAAATTCTTGCTTTGCTTCAGCACAACAGAACATAGTAGGCATTGACTACAAGGCATTCTATAAATATATACACACATGAATCAATATACTGATAAAGTGCAAATAAGTGCAAATATTACTTACAACCTTGTGACCTAAACTATCTCCTCTGCCTGCAAGTGATCCATTATTATCTGAATGGTGTCAGTGGAAAAGGGAAAAGGGGAAGTACAACGGGATCTGGGAGTCCTGGTTCATCAGTCACTGAAAGTAGGCATGCAGGTACAGCAGGCAGTGAAGAAAGCGAATGGCATGTTGGCCTTCATAAAACGAGGAGTTGAGTATAGGAGCAAAGAGGTCCTCCTGCAGTTTACAGGGCTCTAGTGAGACCACACCTGGAGTGTTGTGTGCAGTTTTGGTCTCCAAACTTGAGGAAGGACATTCTTGCTATTGAGGGAGTGCAGCGTAGGTTCACGAGGTTAATTCCCGGGATGGCGGGACTGTCATATGTTGATAGATTGGAGCGGCTGGGCTTGTCTGCTCTGGAATTTAGAGGGATGAGAGGATATCTTATTGAAACATATAAGATTATTAAAGGTTTGGCCACACTAGAGGCAGGAAATATGTTCCCAATATTGGGGGAGTCCAGAACCAGGGGCCATAATTTAAGAATAAGTGGTAAGCCATTTAGAACGGAGATGAGGAAAAACTTTTTCACACAGAGAGTTGTGAGTCTGTGGAATTCTCTGCTTCAGAGGGCAGTGGAGGCTGTTCTCTGGATGCTTTCAAAAGAGTTAGATAGAGCTCTTAGGGATAGTGGGGATAGAGTCAGGGGATATGGGGAGAAGGCAGGAACAGATTGTGGATGATCAGCCATGATCACATTGAATGGCGGTGCTGGCTCGAAAGGCCGAATGGCCTGCTCCTGCACCTAATGTCTATTGTCTACTGTCATTCCCTGCGTACACGTATGCCTGTCCAAAAGCCTCATAAACGCCACTATCGAGTCTGCCTCCGCCACCACCTCTCTGGCAGCGCAGCCCAGGCGCCCCACCACCCCCGGAACAAGAACACGCCCCGCACATATCCTTTAAACTTTGCCCCTCTCGCATGTCACGTGTCACATCGTCATGCTATCTCATCGTCACGTGTGTCTGGGAACACGTGACAATAATAATCGGGACTCAGCATTTCCCATCTCGGAATATCTCTGACGAATGGCCAGAAAAATGCAGAGCTATACTTCAGCCATAAATCAACTCTCGCAGAAACGTTGCCGAAACTCAGAGAAAGTGGCCATGCATATGGAACTCCTTCAATCGATCATCGGTTTCCCTGTCTCCACAAACTTCTGCATACTTATTAGGATGCACACACAAGCCGCACTTAAAAATGAATTTACTGTACGCTGCGTACTAAGAATTATAGGCTTGGGGGACAAAGCAAAATGCACATCTCTGAATAAACCAGGGAAATGTCGACTCAGACTGATTTGTTATTATAGCTCAATTATTGTAAACATGTTCCCGAAGCATGCAGAGTAAATTGCTGTGTTGTCACATGCACCCTCTGATTGATGACCAGTAATATCAAATTATGACCAAAATTGTCCATCTCTGTCTTATTTAAGATCTGATATTCAGATTCATTACTTTTGTGCACGCTCATATGGCTATGGGGTTTGCTGCAGTGATCTTCACCGTGCATTTAAAATCTAATCAAAATAGACTTTCTGGGAATTCTACCCTGGTCGGGTTAATTAAACGTGGGCTTGCCGCGTTTGTTGACATTTAACGGTGGACCACTGAGGTCAGATAAATCCAGGCGTATGTTTTAGGAATTAGACCTGAAGCATGTGCAGTCAAAATGTCGAAACGAGGAACTGCAGATGCTGGTTTACACAAAAGGACACAGTGTGCTGGGAGTAACTCAGCGGGTCAGGCAGCATCTGTGGAGAACATGGATAGGTGACGTTTCTCAGAGTGCTGGAGTAACTCAGCGGGTCAGGCAGCATCTGTGGAGAAATGGATAGGTGACGTTTCCCAGAGTGCTGGAGTAACTCAGCGGGTCAGGCAGCATCTGTGGAGCGAAGGAAATGGGCAACCTTTCGGGCCGAAACCCTGAAGGAAATAGGCAACGTTTCGGGCCGAAACCCGGAAGGGTTTCGGGCCGAAACGTTGCCTATTTCCTTCGCTCCATAGATGCTGCCGGAACATGGATAGGTGACGTTTCACAGAGTGCTGGAGTAACTCAGCGGGTCAGGCAGCATCTGTGGAGGACATGGATAGGTGACGTTTCACAGAGTGCTGGAGTAACTCAGCGGGTCAGGCAGCATCTGTGGGGAACATGGATAGGTGACGTTTCACAGAGTGCTGGAGTAACTCAGCGGGTCAGGCAGCATCTGTGGAGAACATGGATAGGTGACGTTTCACACAGTGCTGGAGTAACTCAGCGGGTCAGGCAGCATCTGTGGAGAACATGGATAGGTGACGTTTCACAGAGTGCTGGAGTAACTCAGCGGGTCAGGCAGCATTTCTGGAGAACATAGATAGGTGACGATTCGGGTGGAGAGAGGGGTGGTGAATCCGTGGAATTCTTTGCCACAGACGGCTGTGGAGGCCAAGTCAGTGGATATATTTAAGGCAGGATAGATAGATTCTTGATTAGTACGAGTGTCAGAGGTTATGGGGAGAAGGCAGGAGAATGGGGTTGGGAGGGAGAGATAGATCAGCCGTGATTGAATGGCGGAGTAGACTTGATGGGCCGAATGGCCTACTTCTCTCCTGTTCCTTATGACCTTATGATCTTATGAATGTAATATACTATCGTTATTGTATATTTATTTCTGTGTTGTTATATTTGTGGGACAGTAAAGCTGCAGCAAGTAAGAATTTTGTTGTACCACCCCTGGAGACCAAAGAACAATGGATAGAAATTAACCTTACAAGTTGAAAGATAAATAACTGCAAATTGGATATAATTCTATTTTTATTTATTGGGCAATTCAAATGCAGATCAATTTTTATTGTTATAGCTTTTCCCTCAGTATCACTCGATAACAATGAACAGCAGAATTCTGCCCATTGTTAGTGATTAGAAAGGATGGCGTTTTGGAAAATGAGGACAAATTGTCACAGGGTAGACAAAAATGCTGGAGAAACTCAGCGGGTGAGGCAGCATCTATGGAGCGAAGGACATAGGCCACCCGGAAGGGTCTCGACCCGAAAACGTCGCCTATTCCTTCGCTCCATAGATGCTGCCTCACCCGCATAGTTTCCGGAAGGGTCTCGACCGAAACGTCACCCATTCCTTCGCTCCATAGATGCTGCCTCACCCGCTGAGTTTCACCAGCATTTTTTTTGTCTCCCTTCGATTTTTCCAGCATCTGCAGTTCTTTCTTAAACAAATTGTCACGTGTCAAACTGCTACAAGACCAAGAACTGATCTAAAATGGAGTCTTTATGTACCGGGAACAAGATCTGAAACACTTCAGATCACAAGTTGGGGCGGCACGGTGGCGCAGCGGTAGAGTTGCTGCCTCACGGCGCCAGAGACACGGGTTCGATCCTGACTACGGCTGCTGTCTGTGCGGAGTTTGTACGTACGTTCTTCCCCGTGACCTGCGTGGGGTTTTCTCCGGGTGCTCCGGTTTCCTCCCACACTCCAAAGACGTGCAGTACAGGTTTGTAGGCTGTGTCAAAGGTTGAGGACCCTTCCGGAAACTCAGCGGGTGAGTCAGCATCTATGGAGCGAAGGAATGGGAGGGAGAGAGAGAGAGAGAGAGAGAGAGAGAGAGAGAGAGAGAGAGAAGAGAGAGAGAAGAGAGAGAGAGAGAGAGAGAGAGAGAGAGAGAGAGAGAGAGAGAGAGGGAGGGAGAGAGAGGGAGGAGGGAGGGGGGGAGGGAGGGAGAGAGGAAGAGATGGAGAGAGGGAGAGAGGGAGAGGGAGAGAGGAAGAGAGGGAGAGAGGGAGAGAGAGAGAGAGAGAGGGGGAGGGAGGGAGGGAGGAGGGAGGGAGGGAGGGAGGGAGGGAGGGAGGGGAGGGAGGAGGGAGAGAGGAAGAGAGGGAGAGAGGGAGAGGGAGGGAGAGAGGGAGAGGGAGAGAGGGAGAGAGAGAAGAAGAGAGAGAGAGAGAGAGAGAGAGAGAGAGAGAGAGAGAGAGAGAGAGAGAGAGAGAGAGAGAGAGAGAGAGAGAGAGAGAGAGAAGAGAGAGAGAGAGAGAGAGAGAGAGAGAGAGAGAGAGAGAAGAGAGAGAGAGAGAGAGAGAGAAAAAGATTTTGAGGGACTATTTTGGCATCAAAACAACCAATATTAATAAGAAAGATTATCCTTCCATTTGATGCACAGAGATCACCTGGGAACAAAGTATTTATAACCCTTGCAGTTATTCATAGACTTCTGGAAAGTGAAGAGAGAATTGCTATTTCTGGGTCCTGGCTCACGTTTGTTAGGCTGACACACTTTGATGGAGATATCCAATGAGTTTTCATTCTTCTTTCACTTACTTGGTGATGAAGCAAGTTATATCGAGTGACACGGTGTGGAAACATGTTGTTTAGGAAATGCTGCCCTAGACGGAGAACACAAATACTTTGAACATATTGTAATTGTCATTGATTTTATTGGCCAAGTATGAAAACAAAACAGGTATGTAAATAATATGAGGTATTTGATTTGCCGTGCAGTCATGCCAACACGCCAACTACATAAATATTTAACATAAACATCCATCACAGCGGCTCGGGGCAGTCGGACCATCCGCAGTCTGGGCGAACGAAGCTCCCGTGGTTGGGGCGGTCGAAGTCCTGCGGGTTGGAGCTCCCGAAGCCGGTCCCTAACCAGGGACCGCGAGCTCCTCGATGTTAAGTCCACAGTGCGGTCTTCTGACATTCCGGGTCTGAGGGAAGGGTCTCAACCTGAAACATCGCCCATTCCTTCTCTTCAGAGAAACTGCCTGTCCCGCTGAGTGACTCCAGTATTTTGTGTCTATTCTTCAACGTATTATGTGTACTTACATAGCCCAGGGCTTGAACATTTAGTTAAACCTTTATTAGAGAGAGGAGCTGCGATCTTATCTCTCTTGCAGCCTAGTGCTCATACAACCTTCTACAGATGCACTGTATAAAGCATAGTTGGGTTGCATCATAGTCTGGTTAAGGAACAGCTCTGGCAAAGACTGCAAAAAATTGCAGAGAATTGTGGATGTAGCCCAGTCCGTCAGTCACACAGACCACACTCCCCACCATTGTAGATGTGGCCCAGTCCGTCACACACAGACCACACTCCCCACCATCGACTTCATCTACACTTCACTGCCTTGGGAAAGCAGCCGACATAATCAAAGACTTGTCCCAGTCCCACCCCGGTCATTCCTTCTCCTTCCCACTCCCATCCAGCAGAAGGTACAGAAGCTCTAGGAAGCTCTAAGCACCACCAGACTCAGGAACAGCTTCTTCCCCTCTGTCATCAGGATGCTCTGGGGGTTCTGAGGTTGGGAGCGATGTTCAATTTCTTAAGGGCCTGTCCCACTTGCGCGTCATTTGCAAGTCATTTACGCGACATCGTTTACGCGCGCTTGGTGCGTGGTGACGTAGGCAGTGACGCGCGGTTTGCGCGCGCCGCCCCAGGATTTCGGGATGTACAAAATCTTTTGCGCGCCATCTGCGTGACGCGCGAATGACGCCCAAGTGGGACAGGCCCTTTATCCTTCTCCGGGGCTGTTCTTCTGCCTTGTAAAACAAGAAAAAAAGAGTCTCCAGAATCAATTTTCTATTAATAAGGAAGAGGTTATTTAGGCAGCATTTGAGCCCAACGAAATTCACCGGTCAGCACCGGCTACAACCTACGAGAAACTTCATCCTCCTCTCTACCCACTAGGACCTCCTGGCGACCCACCTACGGCACAAGAATTCTCGCTACTCTCCATGGCGGCTTCATTATAGTCGCTGCTAATTTTTTTTTAAAAAAATTTTATTACAATATTTTTATTAGAAGCAAACATATTATAAAGTATA
The DNA here is from genome assembly GCA_038087875.1 of Malacoraja senta. Taxonomy (NCBI): domain Eukaryota; kingdom Metazoa; phylum Chordata; class Chondrichthyes; order Rajiformes; family Rajidae; genus Malacoraja; species Malacoraja senta. The sequence goes on along the minus strand of CM075981.1, from coordinate 80,598,170 downwards.
GTAACATATTATAATAGAAAAAAAACTTTTCATATACATCAATCATATATTAATTAAAATTGTCAATTGTCGATTAATTCTGCTTTAGTGTTTTTTTTTTATATAGATAGAAAAAGAGAGATAGAAAGAAAAAAGAATTACAAATATCAAAACAAAATGAGGTGGATGAATTACTTATAATACGTCATTGGAGATAAGTTTGTAGATTATGAAATATAATTTAACATCTAATCCTTCAGTTGGGTTTTCGTGCTGGGCCCATCTATCCCTTCAAATAGTTAATGAATGGAGCCCATATTTTAACAAAAGGTTCTTGTTGTCATTAAGACAAGTCTAATTCTTTCTAGATGTAGGGCTCCGACATTTCCACAATCCACATTTTAATTGTGGGGGTTATAGGGCCTTTCCAAAATTGTAATATTAATTTTTTCCCAGTTATTATACTGTAGTCGAGGAAGTTTCTTTGGTTTGTTGTGAGTGTTAAACTTTGTTCTGATATCCCAAGTATTATTAATTTTGAGTCTGGATCCAATTTAGTATTAACAACTTCAGAAATTATTTCAAAAATATCAGTCCAGAAATATTTAATTTTTATACAATTTGCAAAAGTATGTGTTAAATTGGCCTCTAGATGCAGGCATTTATCACAGATAGGAGAAATATGTGGGAAGATTCTATTTAGTTTTATTTTGGAGTAATGTAATCTGTGTAAGACTTTAAATTGTATTAAAGCATGTCTGGCATTTAACGAGCATTGATGTATATGTTGTAAACTTTCATCCCAAATGTCTTTCGTTATAGGATGACCTAACTCATTTTCCCATGTGTGTCTATATAGTTCCATCGGTGGTACCTCATTGTTTAAGAGGGTGTTATAAATATAAGCTATTAATTTTTCAGTGTTAGGATGCTTATTCAAACATTCATCAAGAATTTCTGGTTCCCTAGTCCTATATACTTGTGTATTAGATTTAACATAATCTCTAATTTGTAGATATCTGAAAAAAATTATTTGAGTGCAGTCCATGATTCTGTTGTAACTCTTGAAATGACAGAAAGATGCCTTTCCTATAAAGATGTCCAATCTTTTTAATTCCATAATTTATCCATTGTATAAAACCTCTATCCAGTATGGATGGCTTGAATAAAGGATTATTTACAATGGGAAGACATAGTGGTATATTATTCAGTTTTAAAGCTTTTTTTAATTGTTTCCAAATTCGTATTCCACTATGTATTATAGGGTTTTCCTTATAGGTTTTTTTATGCAGTTTTGTGGGAGCAAATATAATTGAACCTATTTCAGAAGGTAAACAGTCTTCCTTTACCATCCTTAACCAATCTGGATGTTGATCCATAGATAGATTCTTGATTAGTACGAGTGTCAGAGGTTATGGGGAGAAGGCAGGAGAATGGGGTTGGGAGGGAGAGATAGATCAGCCATGATTGAATGGCGGAGTAGACTTGATGGGCCGAATGGCCTAATTCTCTCCTGTTCCTTATGACCATATGATCTTATGAATGTAATATACTATTCGTTATTGTATATTTATTTCTGTGTTGTTATATTTGTGGGGCAGTAAAGCTACAGCAAGTAAGAATTTTGTTGTACCACCCCTGGAGACCAAAGAACAATGGATAGAAATTAACCTTACAAGTTGAAAGATAAATAACTGCAAATTGGATATAATTCTATTTTTATTTATTGGGCAATTCAAATGCAGATCAATTTTTATTGTTATAGCTTTTCCCTCAGTATCATTCGATAACAATGAACAGCAGAATTCTGCCCATTGTTAGTGATTAGAAAGGATGGCATTTTGGAAAATGAGGACAAATTGTCACAGGGTAGACAAAAATGCTGGAGAAACTCAGCGGGTGAGGCAGCATCTATGGAGCGAAGGAATGCCTTTCCTATAAAGATGTCCAATCTTTTTAATTCCATAATTTTTCCATTGTATAAAACCTCTATCCAATATGGATGGCTTGAATAAAGGATTATTTACAATGGGAAGACATAGTTGCTCTTTGACTTACATAAATGTTTTTTACTTATTCTATGATTCTTATAATCCCAAATAAAGCTTGTAACAATGGAATCGACTTTTTGAAAACGTTTTTTGGGATATATATCGGAATTAATTGAAATAGGTACAGTAGTTGCGGTAAGAAGATCATTTTTATAGCATTAATTCTACCAAGCATTGAAATGGGAATTGTTTTCCAGTACTGAATATTCTTGTGTAATCTATTAAGTAAGGATGGAAAATTTAGTTTAAATAAAGTGGTATATGTCTTAGTTACGTAGATTCCTAAATATTTAAGTTTATCTTTAACTATTTTGAAAGGGGATTGTTGTAATGTATTTAAATTGAATTTTGTTATTGGCATAATTTCACTTTTATTCCAGTTAATTCTATATCCTGAGAACTGATCAAATTGAGTTATTAGATTTAATAGATTTGGAATACTAGTTTCTAACTTTGTAATATATATTAGTACATCATCTGCATATAAGGAAATGTTATTCCTTGTATCTCTAGTGTTGTACCCGTGTATTCCTGGATGGGTTCTAACGCTTTCTGCTAATGGTTCAATTGCAAGAGCAAATAATAGTGGGGATAGTGAGCATCCTTGTCTACAACCTCTAGAAAGATTAAATTTAGCTGATAACATTTGGTTTGTTAATATTCTAGCTGTTGGATTAGAGTATAACAATTTAACCCATGTACAGTACTTCTCTCCCAGTTGAAATGTTTCCATTACCGAAAATAAATATGACCATTCTACCTGGTCAAATGTTTTTTCAGCATCTAACGAAATAATTGCTAGATCTGCATTAGGAATTCTATTTGTATATATAATATTGAATAGTCTTCTCAAATTATAAAATGAGTAACGTTTTGGAATAAAACCTGTTTGGTCGGGGTGTATTAATTTGTTAATCACTAAACTCAATCTATGAGATAGGATTTTGGTTAATATTTTCTGATCAGTATTTAAGAGAGCTATTGCTCTATATCAACCTGGGTCTTCAGGATCCTTATCCGCTTTTGGTATGTATGATTGTAGCTTCATTTAGAGTTCTGTTGAGTGTAAGCGTATTTGTATAGTGTCTGTAGGCGTGGAGAAATCAGATCGTAACATTTTTTATAAAATTCAGAGCTTAGACCATCAGGACCTGCGGCCTTTCCGTTTTTTAAAGATCTAATTGACTCTTCGATGTCTTTTACCGTAATTTCTGCATCTAGTGATTCTCTCTCTTTCTGATCTAAACCTGTAAGGTTACATTTCTGTAGAAATGTTTCCATTCCTGCTGATTGTTCTGTCGTTTTAGATGAGTACAGTTTTTGATAGTATTGTAAAAATCTATCATTAATATCTTTAGGCAGTGTTAATGTTTCTCCCTTGTCTGATCTAATTTTGTAAATTGTTTTTTCCCCGTCCAGTTTACGAAGTTGACGCGCTATTAGTTTTTGTGGTTTATCACCAAATTCAAAGTTTAATTGTTTTGTATGTTGATATAGTTTTATAACTTGGTCTGAGTATATCTTGTTTAACTTATATTTCAGTACTGCAATTTTATTGTGTTTTGCCATAGATGGTGCTATTGCATTTTCTATGTCTAATTGCCTTATTTCCATTTCCAAAGTCTGTTGTTTGGCCCTATTCTCTTTGTTAAGAAATGATTGGGAAGAGATTAATGCTCCTCGCACAAATGCTTTAAATGTTTCCCAAAGAAGGGAGGCAGAGATTCCAGGGCTATCATTAGCCTCAAAAAACATATTAATCTTTTACGAGGTATTCATTACATAGCTTTTCTTTTAAGATTTGGGGGTTAAGTCTCCATTGTGACTGTGTCTCGGTCATTCCGTTTAGTTTAATCATAAATGTTAGTGGAGCATGGTCCGATATTATAATATTATGATATTGTGAATTATAGGTAAATGGGATAAGTTTAGAGTCTACTAAGAAATAGTCTATCCTTGAGTAGGTTTTATGCACTGGTGAGTAAAATGAGTATTCTCGACCAGATGGGTTTTCAATTCTCCAAACATCCTTAATGTTGGTAGTATTAATATATGAATTTAGAAATTCACTTGACTGAGATTTTAATTTTCTTTGAGTTGATGATCTATCCAAGTAAGCATCCAGTGTACAATTTAAGTCTCCACCGATAATTAAGTTATGTTGTTAACATTCCGGGATAATGTTAACTATTCTCTTAAAAAACAGGGGGCTATCAAAATTTGGTCCATACACATTAAGGAGAGTCACTTTTTTTGAGTATAACTCCCCTACTAATACAATATATCTGCCTTCAATATCTTCTATCGTTGATATATGTTTAAAGGGTATACCTTTACGAATAAAATATTGCAACCCCTCTAGATTTATGTGAGAATGAAGAGTGATACGCTTTAGCAATCCATTTGGCTTTCAATCTATGTTGTGCTTCCTTTTTAAGATGTGTTTCCTGGAGAAATATTATACCTGCTTTAAGTGATTTTAAATGAGCTAATACTTTACCTCTCTTGATTGGTTCATTAATTCCCTTAACATTCCAGCTACAGAATTTAATTCCTTCACCCCCAATTTTCCTATTAACGTCTTGCATCTTGTGATTAAAGTGGTCTATGTTAGAGCAGATGGCTCAGCACACCAAACCCCACCTTATACCCAAACATCAGGTAGATGAATTTTAGGTCTCGTCGGTTTTCCATCCGGACATATCTCCCTAAATAAAATATATAATTCCATTCCAAATACAAAATATAATATAACATAAGATAGAAAAGGTAAAAAAATGTTGCATTAGTAACGTGTAAAGAGTAGAAAAAGAAGAAAACTACAACTATGGTTAGTGCAGTTAGTGATAGCCACCCTAGTGTGGCTAAACAACTAAGGACTTCCGTAGCTTTTGGTAAAAAATATATATTACTAGCTCCGTACTTTCCTTAAAAGAAAAGTTTCAATTACAATGAAAACAATTTATGGGGGGGGAGGGAAACAATAGTTATATTCCATAATTGAAATACTTATTAGTCTCCAATTGAAATGTTAGTCTCGTACAGCAAAAAAGAGTAATCATTGTTAAAGAGTAATCAAAGTAAAAACTATCAAAGAAAAAACTTCCTGAATTTTTATTAATAAATTACCTGAAACACTTTACTTATATTTCATAATTCTGAGTTGATCCAGTTAACAATGATTAGTATTGATTAGTATTCATGATTAGTAATAGTTGTTAGAAATTAGTACTAAAATGTACATATATATTAATAGCAAGATAATTGCCCAATTCTTATTGCAGATTATGGACAGTTCTTAAGTATAATAGTTTAAAGTTCCATTTCTTCTCTGCAGGGTAACAATGTCCGATATCTTCAGGTGAATGTTGGGTGTAGAGTATTATTCAATCTTCGGTCTTATTCACGATGCTCTGGGCGAATTCAAGTGCCTCTGTGTGCTTGATGAAGAAATGTTCCTTCCGCTCGTAGGTTACTCTTAATGTTGTAAAGTAAAGTAAAGTAAGTTTATTTATATAGCACTTTTCAATCAAATCACTGAAGCCAAAGTGCTTTACAGAGAGAATTATCCATATAAATGAAAAATAAAAAAGGTAGAATTAAAAAAAAGACAGGACACACAATTAGAGATTCAACACGAACATCCCCCCCACAGCAGAGTCGACACTCTCCACTGTGAGGGAAAGGCACCAAAATGTCCAGTCCCCCTCCTAGTCCACCCGAAGTCGGGGCCAGTTTGAGGCCTCCGCAGCCAGACGCCGCAACGGCAGCCCGATGTTGTAGACCCACCCGCAGGGAAGCTGGAACACCGGCATCGGTTGGAAAGTCCTCAGCGGATTGGAAGTGTCTGGAGCGGCCGCTCCCCGGAGACTGCGACGCCCGTGGACTTCAGGCCGCGCCGGTTGGAGCTTCGACTCTGACTCTGCGGTGTTTTCGATCCAGCGCCGCCCGCCCATGGCGGGATACCCTCAGACCGCAGCCCGCGGCTGCTCGATGTTGGTGGTCGGCGGTCATAGCACTCCGGAGCGGCGACCCGGCAAGGCATCGCCCGCTCTGTGTTGGTGTCCCAGCGCTGTGCCGCCGAAGCTGTGGTCCCGGCAGGAAACGACGCTCCAGCCCGATGGAAGGCCGCATGGGGAGAGCGAAGATGCGATTTGGAGGAAAACCGCATCTCCGACCAGGTAGGACTGGGGTTAAAGCAGTTTCCCCCCACCCCCCACATAGAAAGAATAGACCTCCAAATAAAAATTATAGACAATAAAAAGGGTTAGAAGACGGACTGCAGGCAGGCAGCCCGCACAACCGGCGCCCACTCCTGCACATCCACCATCTTGTGGGATATAACAGTCCATATCTCAAATTGTTTATATTCTTAAGTATTCTTCTTGTTTCTGTAAACAGCGCTCTCTTCTTGGCGACTTCCACAGGATAATCTCTAAATATACTGATCTTGTCTCCTTCAAATACGAGGTTTCTTCTTTGAACAATTATCTTCATCATATCATCCAAAACATGGTCATATTGCACCTTCACTATCAGTTGTCTTGGAGGGGCGCCCTCCCTTGGGCGACGTCTCGATACTCTGTGCGCTCGGGCAAGTAGTGGTGCTTGATCCAATTTCAAGACTTTTTTCAGTAGATCTGCAGCAAATTCACGGGGGTCACGATACCCCTCTCTGCCTTCCTGGACGCCCACGATTCTTAAATTCTGGCGTCTCTGTCGTCCCTCCAAGTCAGTACATTTTTCTGTTATTTGATGTAATAACTTTGATAGGCGTTTGTTCTCGGCAATACGTTTTTTTGTATTTTCGGAGCTCGTCTCAGCAATTTCCTCCAATTCCTTTACAACCTCTTGGTGTTGATTTAATGTCTGGAGGATCGGCTCCAACTTAGAATCAAATCTAGATTCCATCGAATTCAGTTTATCATTTACTTCTTCAATACTTTGTTTCAAATTTTCTTCCATGTCTAACTTCCAATCTTCCAGAACGTCATGTACAGAAGCTGTAACCTCTTCTTTAATTTGTTCTTTAATTTCCTCTTTAAAAGAAATCAGCTCCTGTTTAAGATTTTTAAATTCTTTCATTATATTAGAGATTTCCTGTGTAAGGAAGATTCTTAATTCTTCCACATCTGTCTTTTTCTTCTTTGAGATATCTTCTTGGGATGCTGTTAAAACTGAGGCCGAGGCTTCAGTTGGGCCTACCTCTTTAGCCTTGCCGGTTTTTCTCGACTTGGGAGGAGGAGTATGTTGAGTCGACATGCTGCCGGTGTCGGTGCCGTTTTCTGCAGGTAGGTCCCGTCTTTTTCCCCCGTTTTCAGCGTTTTTTTCCCGGAGCTAGTCGGCGCGGGTCTCTCCTACTCCATAGCGCCACCGGAAGTCCAATTTTTCAACATGTTGAAACATTCGCGGCAACCATAATGAGGCCGCGACTAGTTCCCAGGATGCGGGAACTCCTCACGACCATGAAGGCGACTCCCCGGCAACCACCCGCGAACACGTGGTGACTGCATAATCTCCTGCAGGCCCATTAGGCTAGTCACAAATTGGAGGAACAGCATCTCATATGTCAGCTTATAAACCAGTGGTATGAGATTTGATTTCTCTTACTTCAAGTAGCCCTTGCTTTCCCTCTCTCTCCATCCCTCCCCCACCCAAGTCCCACCTGGTCCCTGTTCTCACCCAGTAAACAGCTAACAATGTCCTGTCTCCTTTATCATCGTTACTTCTTTGCATATCTTTCATTCATTTGTTCTATATCTCTCTACATCACTGTCTATATAAGGTAAACGGCTGCCACAGTGTACGGTAAATCCTTTAGAGAGCGCGGAGGGGGGGGGAGAAGGGGATAGAGGGGATAGAGGGGAAGAGAAGGGGGGGAGAAGGGGAGAGAAGGGGAGAGAAGGTGGGAGAAGGGGAGAGAAGGGAACAGAAGGGGGGAGAAGGGGGAGAGAAGGGGAGAGAAGGGTGGGAGAAGGGGAGAGAAGGGGGAGAGAAGGGGAGAGAAGGGGAGAGAAGGGGAGAGAAGCGGGGAGAGAAGGGGAGAGAAGGGGAGAGAAGGGGGGAGAGAAGGGGAGAGAAGGGGAGAGAAGGGGAGAGAAGGGGGGAGAGAAGGGGAGAGAAGGGGAGAGAAGCGGAGAGAAGGGAGAGAAGGGGGGAGAAGGAATGGAGACACTTTTAAGAAGTTTAATAAAGTTTAGCGGGCATTTTACCTACCGGTCGGTTTTCCTTAGTCCTGAAAACTCCAATGAGCCGATCAAAATGCCCGGTCAGCGAAGGAGATTGCCTACGGCTGCCCTCGACTGCCTGTAACTAAATAGCGACCTCACTCCACTGCACTACGAGTCAAAAAGAACCATGCCGACCAAATTTTACTCGCGGAAAATTTTTCAACATGCTGAAAGATTTCCGTGACCTAGCTGAGTCCGCGAGTATTCGGGAACTTCCCTCGAGCGTGAAGGAGAGTTCCAGCGACCTCATAGGACCTCCTAGGACCACGTGTCGACCATGCTGCGAGTTTGAAGGTCGAAGACACTCTCGCAGATTAGGTCTCCCAAGTGGGACAGCCCCTTTAGTCTCTCTGTCTCTCTGCACTCTTTCCAACTTCATGACATTTTATGATTAAAGCTCTCAGCCGACACAACTTTTTTCCCAATGTGACTTCCCGATAAAGTGCACCTCGCCTATTTTCGTCACGTGCTGCCTCTTCAACGAGAGCGGAACAGTTTTTTAAGTTCAATTTTGTTCATCTGATTGCACTTTTCAATTAGAATCTCATTATGAGATGGAGTGGTCTCTTATTAAGAAAACCCTTCCTCCTTCGCGTTTGATTTTGCCAGTACTTTGCGAGGATAAGATGAAAGATAACAACTCTGCTGCCGATTATCACCGCATGTGATGTTTCAAGGCCATAATTAGCGCAACATCTTTTGAACTACAGTAACGAGCTTTTTTACATCCTCCAAATCCATAATGTTTTTTCTCGGTGGCAAAACTTAGCACATCCAAGTCGGTCTATAATATCAGGGGAGATAAATATGACTTTGGTGACTAGTCACAGGCATAGTCATAGAGTCACACAACACGGAAGGCCCTTCAGTCCAACTCGCCCATGCCGACCAAGACAGTCCATCTAAGCTTGTCCCATCGTGCTATCCAGTCAGCGAAAAGACTAGGTAGACAAAAGTGCTGGAGAAACTTAGCGGGTGCAGCAGCATCTATGGAGCGAAGGAAATAGGCAATGTTTCGGGCCGAACCCCTTCTATTTCCTTCAGGGTTTCGGCCTGAAACTTTGCCTATTTCCTTCGCTCCATAGATGCTGCTGCACCCGCTGAGTTTCTCCAGCACTTTTGTCTACCTTCGATTTTCCAGCATCTGCAGTTCCTTCTTAAACAGCGAAAAGACTATTCGTGATCCAATCAATCCGTGCATAATGCATAGGTACAGGATAAAAGCAGTAATGTCTAATGCACGGTAGACAAAAATGCTGGAGAAACTCAGCGGGTGAGGCAGCACCCGTCGAGCGAAGGAATGGGTGACGTTTCGGGTCGAGTCCCTTCTTCAGGCCGAGGGTTTCGACCCGAAACGTCACCTATTCCATCGCTCCATAGATGCTGCCTCACCCGCTGCGTTTCTCCAGCGTTTTTGTCTACCTTCGTAGCAATGAAGAGGTGGGGGCCTCGTGGACAGCGAGTGCCTCCTGCGAGTGTGGGGACCCAACACAGACAGTGGAGCCCACACATAGACACCAGTTGTCCCCAAACACCGGCCACCGAATGGTGAACGAGGTGTGATTGACCTGGACGATGACACACACGTTGGCCTGGCTCGCCTCAACGGAGCTGCAGGTCTAACAGACACACGACAGAAGAAGAAGTCGACCTTCGATTGTTCCAGCATCTGCAGTTCCTTCTTAAACAATGTTTAGTGCAAGGTCAGGTCCAGTAAATTCCGATTAAGGATAGTGTGGGAAGGAACTGCAGATGCTGGCTTAAACCGAAGATAGACACAAAAAGCTGGAGTAATTCAGTGGGACAGGCAGCGTCTCTGGAGAAAAGGAATAGGTGAGGTTTTGGGCCTAGCTTATAATTCTAAATCTCTGGAATAGCTCCTTTCTCTTCTTCCTCTACTTCTTGCGTACGGCGTGCACAGCCTAAAGTTGTAGGACAACTTGTTCTATTTGATCTTATTTGATTGTGCACGCCAGGTTGATTGCATTCGTCGAAGCAGGGCGGACCACGTGAAGGTTGCAATCTCCCACCCCGTTCCTTTCTCTCAGAGGGGTGGGCGGCTGGCAGAAACAGTCTAGAAAGCTGTGCATCCAGCACTCTCTGGAGACCAAGACACACGTCTGAAGAAGGGTCTCGACCCGAGACGTCACCCATTCCTTCTCCAGTCCTGCTGAGCTACTCCAGCATTTTGTGTCTATCTTTTAGACTCCCTGGAGACTGTCTGATCGCTGTAATCTGCTGAGCTGCTCCAATGATCCAATTACCACCCACATCAACTGAAAGAGAAGATACAAGGAGTGGAAGAAATTTGCATTCATTAAAACTCCACTTCCCCAGTGCATGGATTGAAACATTTATTTCATTGAACTTACGGCTCGCATTAACTAACGGCCGTGCAGCTTTGGCACCAATCTTGGGAACTAATGAAACTTCATGAGTAACAAGTGCACTATATTAAGGCGCTGATCAATCACTAATGACTTGCTCTGCATGCACAAGCAAGTTTCAAATATGTGCAAGTCACTTGGAAGATGCATGTGGGATGTTGGAGTTTGCATAACTCAGGAGGTCCAATGTATCGCCTGGTATCGGTGTGAGGAGCCACAGTCATTTGGATGAGCCTTTAAAACCAAATCCTGGGTGCTCTATAAAATAATTCACTTTAGTCTGGTTTAGTCTAGAGATACAGCGCGGAAACAGGCCTTCAGCCCACCGAGTCCATGCTGACCAGCGATCGCCCGTACACCCATACAAATTTGAGGAACAGCACCTCATAAGCATAGGTATGAACATTGACGTCTCTAACTTCAAGTAGTGCTTGCTTTTCCTCTCTCTCCATCCCCTCCTCCTTCCCAGTTCTCCCACCAATCTTACTGTCTCTGACTACATTTAACCTACATACCGCCCACTCCCCTGACACCAGTCCGAAGAAGGGTCTCGACCCGATACGTCACCCGTTCCTTCTGTCCAGAGATGCTGCCTGTCCCGCTGAGTTACTCCAGCATTTTGTGTCTATCTTCGATTTAAACCTGCAGTTCTTTCCTGCCCATACACTCACTATATCCTACATACCCGAGACAATTTACAGAAGGCCAATTAACCAACAAACCTGCACGTCTTCGGAGTGTGGGAGGAAACCGAAGATCTCGGAGAAAACCCACGCAGGTCACGGGGAGAACGTGCAAACTCCGTACAGACAGCGTCCGTAGTCGGTATGGAACCCGGGTCTCTGGTGCTGTGAGGCAGCAACTCTACCGCTGAGCCACTGATAGACTCCAATTTCTCCCTCCAGTCCTGGCTAGCAGCTCACTCTCAACTGCAGTGGCTAATAACCCTGTCCCACTGTACGAGTTCATTCCAAGAGCTCTCCCGAGTTTGCCCTGATTCGAACTCGGAGATTTACGGTAATGGCCACTCGTCGGTACTCGGGGCTCTCATGGACATTTTTCATCATGTTGAAAAATCTTCACGAGTCTTCCCGTGCTTACCTGCCGTTAGCAAGTCTTCCCGAGTACCTGCCGTTAGCGCTAAGAGACGTCCCCGAGCTCCGACGTACCCGCTACGTTCATTCTCCGTGCTTACCACGAGTTTGATTTTTTTAAACTCGGGAGAGCTCTTGGAATGAACTTGTACAGTGGGACAGGTGTTTAAACTGTTCAGTGTCACTGCCGAGTAGACTAGTTGTGGCTTGGTGTCGCCTTATGGCAGTGTGATGTCGTCCTTGACTGAGAAAGGAACGGGCACAGGGTGGCCAATAGTGACTGGTCACTGCTTCAGTGAGGCAACCTGCCCAGCACCACCCAAATCCATGCGAAGCCTACCCCCTATGGAACCAAGGGTCAGGAGAGTCAAGAGTACGTTATTGTCATTTGTCCCAAACACAACAATTACATTCTGAAGGGCCTGTCCCACTTGGCGATTTTTTTCGGCGACTGCCAGCATAATTGACTGACGTATCAGGTCGCCGAAAAATTTACGGCGTGACGCGGCGTGATGACGTATTGACGCACGGTTTTTTTTTCAAGCGTGGCAACCCTTTTTTTTGTCGCCGCTGGATTTTTAAATGTTCAAAATCTTTTGGCGACACTGATATGATGCCGGCAATCGCAGAAAAAAATCCGCCAAGCGGGACAGGCCCTTTACTTGCATCAGCACGAAAGAATATGTAAGCATACTTCTGTCAAAGATAAACAGCAAAGCTTCAAGAACAAGTTTGAAACAAGTTTGAAACAAGTTTCTTCATGGATAACTCCTTGAGATGGACAGTCATCTCGTTTTCGAGGGGGTCATAGAAACATAGAAACATAGAAATTAGGTGCAGGAGTAGGCCATTCGGCCCTTCGAGCCTGCACCGCCATTCAATATGACCATGGCTGATCATCCAACTCAGTATCCTGTACCTGCCTTCTCCTTTAGCCACAAGGGCCACATCTAACTCCCTCCCACTCTCTGTGTGAAAAAAGTTCTTCTCATCTCGGTTTTAAAGGATTTCCCCCTTATCCTTAAGCTGTGACCCCTTGTCCTGGTCTTCCCCAACATCGGGAACAATCTTCCTGCATCTAGCCTGTCCAACCCCTTAAGAATTTTGTAAGTTTCTATAAGATCCCCTCTCAATCTCCTAAATTCTAGAGAGTATAAACCAAGTCTATCCAGTCTTTCTTCAAAGACAGTCCTGACATCCCAGGAATCAGTCTGGTGAACCTTCTCTGCACTCCCTCTATGGCAATAATGTCCTTCCTCAGATTTGGTCCAACATAGAACATACAGCACAAGGCATAACATACATAGAGGCTCTCATTGACCCACCTACCCACACACCAATCCCAAAACCCCTCCATCCCCACTTGTTATAGTTTATAACAATTGTTAATTAACTTTACAAATCCAATAATAACAATAGTTATGTGTTACAGCATAATGTTAGTGCATAATACCATATACCACCTATCATACATCGTACATACATACTATCAACATTATTACATCATATATTATTTCATGATATTGTGACATAATACAATATAAGACCTTGTTACACTATGCAATACAATAATACATAAGTGTAATGGCCATGCATATACAATAGTTATGCCAAATGATCACACTCAGAGCAAGCTAGATAAAGGAGCTCGAAGACTCTAATACTAGAAACAGGATAGGGATAGGTGGAGTGCCTAAAAAATGCCCAAAGTCCTCTTCATGTGTCACAGAAACATAGAAACATAGACAATAGGTGCAGGAGTAGGCCATTCGGTCCTTCGAGCCAGCACCGCCATTCAATGTGATCATGGCTGATCATCCATTATCAGTACCCCGTTCCTGCCTTCTCCCCATATCCCTTGATTCCGTTAGCCCTAAGAACTAAATCTAACTCTCTCTTGAAAACATCCAGTGGATTGGCCTCCACTGCCTTCTGCGGCAGAGAATTCCACAGATTCACAACTCTCTGGGTGAAAACGTTTTTCTTCATCTCAGTGTTATAATCATTCTGTGCTTTAAAGAAGGTTGAAACTAAGCTTGCGTAACTAACGCTCACAGCAGTCGACTTTAGTCAGATTCTGTTCTCTATTGTCAAAGGACAAATGGCAATCGTAAAACAATAAAATAAGGTCCAACGGGTAACAGGACATTTGCTTAAGATAGGCACAAAAAGCTGGAATAACTCAGCGGGACAGGCAGCATCTCTGGAGGGAAGGGTCTGAATAAAGATTTCACCCCTAAACGTCACCCATTCCTTCTCTCTGGAGGTGCTGCCTGTCCCACTGAGTTACTCCAGCTTTGCTCTTCACTGTCGCACCGAACACCACAGCCCCAGCCGGCTCGGACCTGCCCCTCTCAGAGTGGGTCGCCCTGAACTGGCTCCGTTCAGGGGTCGGCCGGTTCAAGTCCAACATGCATCGCTTGGGGCTGCGTTCATCAGCAGCCTGCGCGTGTGGAGCAGACCCGCAAACAGCGCAGCAGCACGGCATTTTCGGCTGCGCTGTTCTCCGCCCCCCTGGTGGAGGGGTAAACCTCACGG